>JACGWO010000005.1:11819763-12419763 GCA_034509735.1 Sesamum alatum | reverse complement strand
CCGCCACTCTCAAGCGAAGTTTCGGGAAACCATTTCCTAGTGGGCTTGGGATCCACAAGCGTAATCTCCATGCCCCGCTTTTACGATTCACATGAAGAAGACCTCGTGGGAGATATCCAATATCATTCTCATCCAATGAGATTCCCAAGATATTTTGCCTCACCTATTCGCATGGTTCCGAGGACTCCAAGCGAACCATGTTACTCAGTGTTAGGCCCGACCCATCAACCAAATCATGCCTCAAACTGTCGCCCCCCACGACTCGTGAGACAGGGAAACAGCGAGCGCAGTCTTTTTGTTCACAACAATAGTGCAGCTTTCCCCTAGTCCAAGTGTGCCACGACTCGTGAGACCACACTTGGGTAGTGGTAGCTTCCTCACCACATTGCTGTGGATGGAAGGCTCGGACAGACCAAAATACCATTTTGATCCAAGTCCGTTCTGGGCCTAATATTTAATTTGGTCCAACCAAATGAGAGTTTGTGTATGACCGAGACCTCATCACATTATTGTGTTTTAGCATGCATAAATATCCAATATTTAAAGCGATACATAAATACGCCGCATGCAGAAAACATAGCATACCCCTGTTAGGATGATCACAAGCCCAACCTATGCGACCCACTGAGCCCGCAGTGAGTCTATGGTCTGTCTAGGGTGGTCCTAAATTATTACAATAGTAATATACCCATTGTCATTCCAATGGGCCTTGTAGTGCTCTTGTTTCACGCCTTTTGATGCTCCTCCTTGAGGTCTCCGACTCCAATTGCTTGCTAAAATTGAAACCTCACCAATCCTATCTACTCTCATTACAACTGAAAGTAATACATTGGTAATAAGGAAAACAAGCCTTAACATCATGAGGCTGAAAATACGGGAGATGATAGTCCCAAAAACAAGAGGCACGCAGGCCCCACCCAACAGAAAATAAATAAACATTCATTCATCCATACACAAGGTCTAGGGCTTTGTGATCATCCCATGTTGATTCCATCAACTCACATATAACATAATTATTCCAAATAATCATGCATAAATAACCAATGGATATTCCAAATATCCAAGTGATGTCCAACATCACAAAAGCATAAATATATAAATAATATGCAAAATTCAGATTTTAAATTTAATGGACATTTTACACAATGCATCCAATGCATGTATTAATCCCAAATTAATTAAGCAAATTAAATTCAAGGAATAATCCAATTATCCCAAAATCAAAATTGCAAAATTAATATATTTTCAGAATATTGTGCAGAAAATACAGAAAATCGAATTTTTCGAAAAAAGTCGAAAAACGGCACAAAACGGCCCAGCCGTTGTACTGGCCTGCGCGCGGCCACTGCCGGCCCGACCAAATTTTTTTTTTTTTTTTTTCAAAACTGTTTCAGCACAATAAAATTAATATTATTCTGAAAATAAGCATGCAATTTTAGATCCAATCTAACAAAATTAAGCATGCCAAAAGTCCATTAAATCCAAACAATTGAATCATCATATTATTCACATATTTATGTAATCTAACATGCCAATAAAGCCATTTAAAAGCAAGTAGATCATGCCAAACACATAGATCTATGCCCCTTACATCGAACCGGGCTCTGATACCACTTGAAGGACAAGCGGATCCGCCCGGGAGCGCGAGCGGAAGCGAGAAAGCGTGGAATAAGTGCGTAAATTTAAATCAAATTCAAAATACGCGAATCCCAAGGGGTGTACCCTTGGGTGCTCAACCGGGCGTTCGATGTAGGATGTGTAAATATTAAAACATATATTTAAACACATAGGGCATAGATATACAAATGAAATCAATCAAAGCGTAATAAACCGTTACCTTTGATTGTTTAGCGTATGCTCCCGGCTACTAGCGTTGTTCCTTCTCCGGAATGCTCACGAAATCCAAACGTATGGATTCTCCAAAGGTGATCCACACCACACCGGAAGAAACACACGTTCTTCTTGCTAGAAAAGAACGGGTTTAGAAGGAATCGGTTTAAGAGAAGAACACTATGAATTAGTGTTCTCTTAAACTTACTTTGTTCTTCTTCTTGATTCAAAATCAAGTGAAGAACACAAGTGTAAGAGAGGGAGGGAGCACGAAATTTTGAGAGAGAGGAGAGGATTTTTTGTCTTCTCTTTTTCCTAGAAAAAGATGAATAATGAATCACTTATGCTAGGTGTTGTATATTCTAATATATATACATAATTAATGTGATTATTGGAATGTGTCTAGGTTCATCCAAGGATGTCTAGATTCATTCCAATCAATCACCATCAATTCTTCAATCAAGCCTACCAAAATTTATGGTATGATCAAATCATACCAAAAGGGAAGAGCTTGATTGGAGTTGATTTGTCTCTTTCCAAAAGAGACAAGTCAACATACCACCTAGCATGCAACATGGCTGATTTTGCTTCCTCCAAGGGAGCATGTCGGCTATGTTTAATTAAGGGAAGAAGTCCAACTTCTTCCTATTCCAAATTAGGAATTATTTCTCCTCTCGGGTATAATTTAACGGCCCGGGTTTTATCGTAATCCAATTACGACGAACCCAATATTAAATCCAATTTAATGTCCACTTAAATTATTCCCGTTGATCTTTTAATCCAATTAAAAGATCCAACGTCTCAACATCTCAACTTTCCATATTTAATCGAAAATCCAATTTACCGATTAAATGAAAGCCCGATACAATATCGGCCCGTCCATTCAATGGACTTTCCCTTAAGTAATCCAATTACTTATTTTATCCTTCGAGATTGACTCCAAGTTGATCTCTCAACCTCCTCGGTGATTTGTGTGTGACCCTTTAGGTTCACCCTCAGCTAGACTTGGGCCCGTGTTCCACAAGGGCCCGTTACCATGGGTGGCCGTCTAGCAACGGTCCATGGCACTAGAGACTAGGTGAATTGGCGTGAACATTTAGGCGCCGATTCCGTACGGGTACGATCCTTCCGTCTACCGTTTCCCGGCCTTAGTCTAGGGTATGGAATTGGGCGTCGGTTCCCATCCTTGACTAGGCATCTATGCTTAATACTCGAGACTACGTATGCTTCATTGCATCGACACAGGAAACCATTCCCTGTTCGACCAACCACTGTGGCCACAGCTTTAAACAGCATGTACGTGTCTCCGAGTGCATAGGAGATACCTCTGTCATATACTGACAAGGGACGGATCCTCTTCTTGGAATCCACCGTCCTCGCTACACATTCTGACTGCACTGGACAAGGCTTATAATGATCATCTTACAGAATGATCACCTCTCGCCAGATCCAAGATACAGCCGTCCTGTGCACGTGACTGCCATGATTCCTCAAGTCTGAGGATTACTCCCGTACTATCGGAACCGGGGAAAACCAATCATACCGACCAAGCCTCCAAGGCTTCCATATGATGATCCACGCGAGTCAGTCCAGTCGGCTCGACCCCAGTCGACCAACCCATCAAGACCGTGTAGGCGTCCCACGCCTGTCGCCGATGAAACACGGCACTCATCCAATGAACACGACTCTTGATGCAAGTCTCAATAGGACTCTCGATGCCCTGTCTCGAGGTCCTCGACTTGGAACGTTTCAGACCCAACTCTTAATCAGTTGGTTTCATGACCACCATCCAATGCGTGGCCCAACTGCACGAGTTGTTATCCATGGTCTGTGGGCTTTGTTGCGATATAAGTTAAACACCGTTTTAACAAATGTAAAGTGAGCACAACAAAGTAGGTACCAATAGTGACGAACACTCACTTTATTCATCACATAATAATATTACATTCACATCAAGTTGTCAGATAGGTTACAAATCGCCAAACCTATTGGCTTTCTGGTCACCTATTCTAACAAAATATTTATTGATGGATAAAATCAAATATTGTCATGTATGGAATTGAAGTGTTTAAGGCAATCTGAATCTTGACTTGCCAATAAAAGAAGCGAATACCACTGATTTGGTAATTCTAGATCACATCTTGTAATTAGGAAAATAAAAGCCAAACAAATCATGAAGAGCCAATCAAATCGTGCCACATCATCAAGTAAATATGGCAAAGTCTTTTCCAGCAAATGAGGACACACACAAATAATGGAAAATACAATTAAAGACACAAGCAATATGGCATTCAAGAAGTCTCGAAATCCTCTCAAGTACAAATAAAGGAAGATCCACGATGTTCAAGTCAGAAATCAAGGCGTTCATCACGGAAATCATCCAAATTCAACTTTTGATTCGGGAAGAAGTTGAGAGACCCATGAACTAACGTTATCAAGGCATAAATCCACCTTGACGAAAGATCAAAGCGTCAATTCCGTCAAGAAACACCCAAAGTTCTAGTTAAACATTCCAAATTTATAGCGTTTGATCCGGGAATAAGTCAAAAGACCCCCGAATTGACGTTATTGAAGATCCAAGTTAACATCGAAGGAGATTAAAATGTCAAGTTCCACTTCCAAAGTTGCAAAAATTGAAGATCGTATTCTTGAAGTGAAGAATCAGAGGCTTCAACTAGAGATTTCGCACCCACAAGATATTTGATTAAATTCAAAAATCATTTGTAGTATTTTTCTTGTTTCAATAAATTTAGAAACACGAAATTTGCGTTACAAATTTCTGGTACGCCTAGTGGGACCATCTCTACCTCTCATCTCTCCACCAAAAGTTTTGAAGTATCGCAATAGCTGCCAACAAGATCCTGGCACTCAAATTCGTTGCTTCAAGTTCAAATAAAAGTATTGGGGTCGTCACCAGAAGTATGTCAAAGAAGTTACAAACGCATCCTGAGATGACTTTCCTTGAAATTGTTGATAAAGATCTACTCCATCTCAACAAAACTAATAAAGATGATGGAGACTTGAGGGATGACTCCTCTTCGTCTACTCCTTGCTCGACATCAAGCATAGCTCCCGTCATGGTGACAAATACGATGACCTTGGATGAGCAAATTGCAAGTTTGACGAGGGCTATAGAGGGTCTAGCAAAGCATGTTCAGCACCAAGACTCTCGAATCAGCAACTTAATGAACAAGATCGATAATACTGACATCAGTCATGTGGCCGAAAAACAAGTTGAGGGCCATGACGAAGCTAAAACATCCCTTAAGCAATAACCCAAAGAAAGGGAGAAGTCATCAACAAAAGAGTTGCAAGTCTCCTCAGATGGGTTGATTCCTGTTGACCAATTGAAAGAGTACATCATGAGGACTATTAAATCGTCTATGACTTACACGAAGCCATATACACAAAGAATTGATAATCTGAATATGCCAGTTGCCTATCAACCTCCCAAGTTTCAACAGTTTGATGGCAAGGGCAACCCAAAACAACATGTGGCTCACTTCATCGAAACATGCAACAATGCGGGGACTTACGGAGATCATCTTGTGAAAAAATTTGCCCGATCTTTGAAAGGGAATGTGTTTGACTAGTACACTGACTTGGAAGCCAACTCAATTGATAGTTGGGGGCTAATTGGAACAAAAGTTCCTTAACTGCTTTTACAGCACCAGAAGGACAGTCAGCATGATCGAGCTTACAAATTTGCACCAATGGAAGGAAGAGTCGATCATTGACTATATCAACCGCTGGAGAAATTTGAGTCTCAGTTGCAAAGATACTTTTTCTGAAACTTCGGCAATTGAGATATGCATCCAAGGAATGCATTAGGGACTTTGCTACATACTTCAAGTAATCAAACCAAAATCTTTTGGAGAATTAGCAACCCGTGCACATGTCATTGAGATAAGCATGAATATTGACGAACAAGAATACTTAAGAGTTGGCACTGATGAAGATGAACAAGAAAAAGAAGATGTCCCATCATACTGAAAACCTTAACAATGCTCCCTGATACGAGCCTAAACTCTCAATTACGCTCCTCGATAAGAGCCTAAATTGTCAATTACGCTCCTCAATAAGAGCCTAAACTATCAATTACACTCCCTAATAAGAGCCTAAACTGTCAATTATGCTCCCTAATAAGAGTCCAAATTGTCAATAATGCTCCTAGATATGAGTGTAAACTATCTAAACTTTCAACTAAAATTCCTTCAAGCACTCCTTGATACGAGTATAAACTATCTGAAAATTCAAATGAAGACTCCTTGATACGAGTATTAACTATCTACCATTTTCAAATTCGAATGAAGACTCCTTAATATGAGTATAAACTATCTACAAATTCAAAACTCCTTACTACGAGTATAATCTGTCTGTAAATTCAAATGAAGACTCCTTGATACGAGTGTAAACTATCTACCATATTCAAATTCAAATGAAGACTCCTTGATAGTAAACCAATAAGTCAATAGTTCAAGAAGGAAAAAACTCATAACTAAAAACTACAATATGAGTATAAACTATCTAGAAATTCAAAACTCCTTGCTACGAGTATAAACTATCTCTCAAATTTAAATTCAAATGAAGACTCCTTGATACGAGTATAAACTATCTCCCAAGTTCAAAAAAGTCAAATGAACACTCCTTGATACGAGTATAAACTATCTCCCAAGTTCAAAAGAGTCAAATGAACACTCCTTCACACGAGTATAACCTATCTACAAATTCAAAATTGAAGGCTCCTTGATACGAGTCTAAACTATCTATATATTTTTATGATTGAACTACGTTATGACTTGATCCTCTCAACGGGGTACGTAGGTAGCTTGAAATTTATTTTTCAAGTTCAGTCGCATGTTGAAAAGAGAGAGTGAGAGAGAGAGAGAGAGAGAGAGAGAGAGAGAGAGAGAGAGAGAACAAGAAGAAGAAGAAGAAAGTGGAGGAAATAAAATCTCGTGCGAAGAAATAATTTCGAGACATGTTCACTTTTTCGCTTTGTTGCAATTCATGAACAAGTCTTGAGGGGGCATTTGTAGGCGGAGAAAATTTATTGTCAATTATTTATTGACATGTGCTATATATTTTTCCATTAATTTTATATTTTCATATAATGAAATATTTATTGATGGATAAAATCAAATATTGTCATGTATGGAATTGAAGTGTTTAAGGCAATTTGAATCTTGCCTTGCCAACAAAGGAAACAAATACCACTAATTTGGTAATACTAGATCACATCTTGTGATTAGAAAAATAAATGCCAAACAAATCATGAAGGGCCAATCAAATCGCGTCACGTCATCAAGTAAATATGGCAAAGTTTTTCATCCTACAACTATAAATAGGGGTGCTATTCCAGCAATTGAGGACACACAAACAATTGAAGATACAAGCAAGAGGGCATTCAAGAAGTCTCGAAATCCTCTTAAGCACAAATCAAGGAAGATCCACGATGTTCAACTCAGAAATCAAGGAGTTCGTCGCGGAAATCATCCAAATTCAACATTTGATTCGGGAAGAAGTCGAGAGACCCACAAATTAACGTTATCAAGGCATAAATCCACCTTGACAGAAGATCAAATTGTCAATTCCGTCAAGATACACCCAAAGTTCAAGTTAAACATTCCAAATTTATAGCATTTGATCCAGGAATAAGTCAAAAGACCCCCGAATTGACGTTGTTGAAGATCCAAGTTAATATCGAAGGAGACTAATACATCACGTTCCACCTCCAAAAGTTGCAGAAATTGAAGATCGTATTCTTGAAGTGAAGAATCAGAGGCTTCAACTAGAGATTTTGCACCCACAAGATATTTGATTAAATGCAAAAATCATTTGTAGTATTTTTCTTGTTTCATTAAATTTAGAAACACGATTTGCATTACACCTTTAATGCACTCAATGGGCACACCACCATCAACACTGTTCGAGTGAAATAAATGGCTTATGGGAAAGAGATACATGTGCTTATTGACAGTGGAAGCACGAATTGCTTCCTAGATGATGATGCAACCTGTAATCTAGGATGCAGGCTTCAGAAGGCCCCTCCAATGGTCATCAGTGTATCCAATGGGAGCAAGATGATCAGTAGCCTATGTTGTCCTAATTACACCTAGGAAATGCAGGGGCATGATTTCACTTACCCTGTAAGAACCATCAATTTGGGAGGTGCCACATGGTGCTGGGAGTTGACTTGCTTAGGAAATATAACCCAGTAGAGTTTGATTTCGAACAGATGAAGGTGGCTACCACAAGGAATGCAAAGAAACTGGTCTTACAAGCTCTCACTAGACCCCCAAGCCTCAAGGGCCAAATGCTGAAGAGATTTCCAAGGTTCTAATAATGGAAACAAAAGGGTACTCTAGGCAGTTCATTCTATATAAACACAAACTACTCTCAGTTCAGAACAAGATAAGGAGTTGATGCAATTATGGACTCATATGTTGAGATTTTCCAAGAGCCTTAGTCTCTGCCCCCAGACAGAACCATTCAACATTAGATAAACCTGAAGCCTGACGATATCCCCAAGAAAATGACACCCTACAGGTATTCTTATTCCCAGAAAGGGTAGATTGAGTCAGTGGTAAAGGGCATGTTGGAGTTTGGGATAATCAGGCCCAGCCAAAGTCCTTTTAGATCCCCTGTATTGCTGGTAAAAAAAAGAGATGGAACATGGAGGCTTTGCATTGATTATAGGTACCTTAACAGTTTAACAGTTAAATACAATTTTCCCATCCCAGTTATTGATGAACTTCTTGATGAATTATACGGTGCCTATTACTTCTCCAAAATTGACCTCAGATCTTGATATTTCCAAATTAAAATGAAACTAGAGGATATTTATAAAACCAGCTTTGTTACTCATCCGGGCCACTACGCATTCCTAATCATGCCGTTTGGCCTGTGTATATGCCCCCTCTAGCTTCGAATCCTTAATGAACCATGTCTTCAAGCAAATTCCTTTGGACCTCCTAAAAAACCACTAGTTGTTTGCTAAAATGAGTAAATGTAGTTTTGGGAAGGATGTGATACAATATTTCGGTCATGTTATCTCTTCTCAAGGGGTTGGCATTGATCCTGAAAAGGTTGCTGGTATGAGCTCTTGGCCTATTCCTAAGGATGTTAAGGGGTTAAGGGGCTTTCTGGGTTTGACTGGGTACTATAGAAAATTTATGAAGCACTATGGCCAGATCAGTAAACCTCTGACTGAACTGTTAAAAAAAAGATAATTTTAAATGGACAGAGGAAGCTACATCTGCTTTTAAACAATTAAAAGAGGCCATGACTACAACTCCTATTTTAGCCCTTCCTGACTTCACCAAGCCTTTTGTGATTGAGACTGACGCTTGTGATAGAGGAATAGGGGCTGTTTTGATGCAGGGGGGAAGGCCCATAGCATATCTAAGCAAGGCTTTGGGGATAAAAAATCAGGGCCCTTCAGTTTATGAAAAGGAGTTTCTAGCCATTCTGATGGTTGTTTCCAAATGGGAACACTATCTGGTGGGCATCACTTTGTCATCAGAACTGATCAGCAGAGCCTAAAGCACATTCTGAAGTAGAGGGTTGACACTATGTTGTAGCAAAAGTTGATTGCAAAACTACTGGGCCTGGACTACACAGTGGAATACAAAAAAGGTAGTGACAATAGGGTGGCAGATGCCTTATCCAAGAGGGAACATAGGGAACTATCTCATATTACCCTCATTATTCCCAACTGGATTTTAGAAGTCCAGCAGAGCTATGAGCAGGATGACTTTTTACATCCAATACTGCAAGCCAAGACCATTCAGTCGGATTCAGAACCTAAGTATGAACTGCAGAGTGGAATCCTAAGGAAGGGAAGGAGAATTTATATTGGAAACAACACTGACCTCAGAAAAGAATTATCAGAACACTGCATGACTCCTCTTTGGAAGGACATTTTGGAGTAGTAGATACTTACCACAGGGTCAGAAGTATGTTCCATTGGCCAAGTCTTTAGGTAGATGTACCGGAGCGGGTAAAAGGTTGTGATGTGTGCCAGAAAGCCAAAAGTGAAAGGGTACCTACCCTGGGCTCCTACAACCCCTTGAGATCCCTAGTCAGGCTTGGACTAACATCAATATGAACTTTATTGAAGGGCTCCCTAAATCTAAAGGTTGACCAAGTATGCCCATTTCTTGGCATTGCAGCACCCTTATACTGCAGAAGTGGTAGCTAAACTATTCTTGGATAATATTTACAAACTACATGGATTGCCCACCAGTGTGATTTCAGATCGAGATAAAATTTTCACTAGCTAATTCTAGAAGGAACTCTTCAACGCCTTGGGAGTTAATCTGAATTTGTCTATAACCTACCACCCTCAAACTGATGGGCAAACTGAAAGGGTGAATTAGTGCCTAGAAATTTATTTGAGGTGCATGTGCCATTTGAAGCCTAAGTATTGGGGAAAATGGTTGTCTCTAGCTGAACATTGGTATAACACTAATTTCCACATCAGCCTGAAACAGACTCCTTTCGAGGCCTTGCATGGATACGCACCCTCCCTACTGTCATTGGATCCCTATTTCGAAGTTCAACACCCTGATATAGGGGTGTATTTACAAGAAAAGAGAAGAATGGTGGAGTTGTTCAGGTGGAATCTTAGTGAAGCTCAACAACGAATGAATTTCTATGCTGAAAAAAAAAGGACTGAGAGGGTGTTTTCTGTGGGGGATTATGTGTACCTGAAATTACAGCCTTACCGGCAAAACTCTTTGCACTTGAGGAGAAACTTGAAATTGGCCCATAAGTACTATGGGCCTTTTCTGATTGAGGAGAGGATAGGTGGGGTCGCCTATAGACTGAAATTCCCACCAAACACTACTATACACCATGTTTTTCATTTTTCCTTCCTCAAGAAAAAAATTGGACAAAAACACACGCCCTCACCAACTTTGCATGTGTACGATGATAATGGTGTTTGCAGGGTTTTTCCAGCAGCTATCTTAGGACGAAGGCTGATCAGAAGAAACAACAATGTTGTCCCTCAGATCTTGGTCCAATGGCTGAACTATTCCCCCGAAGAAGCCACGTGGGAATACTACTAGACTATCGGCAACATGTTCCCCACTTTCAACCTGAACCCTTGTGGACAAGGGTCTCAAAATCCAGGGGGAGATGTAAGAATCATGCAAGAAGATGGCTGGATCAAATCCAACCGTCAGATCAGTAAGGAAGCCAGATTTAATGCTAGTCGTCAGATTAAGAAGACTAAGTCAACTACCCCAGACGACGCCGTTTTGGGAAACAAACCAGTTGAGATGAATGGACCAGATCGCAGATCCAACGGTCCAGATTCGAGGCCAGATTAGTGAGCACTAGGCACTACTGAAGGGATTACACACTTCACTTTCTTCATTTCTCTGTTGAAATTAGTTAGATTCCCCCAATTCTATTACGGATTTGGTTTTCAGTTGTTTAAATTGAACATTCTTGGAATGGGTTGGTCATTCAATGAATTTTACAGTTTTCTATTAGTCTTCTTCATCTTCTTCTTCTTCTTCTTCAGTCTTAGTTACCCCCCTTATCCTCTCTCTTGATCTCTCCTCTTGTGCAAATTCTTTTGTTTCTGAAAGGTTCAGTACAATTTGCTGTTCTCATATCGATTTTCAAGAGGAACCGCAGAAAAAGAGAAAATATTTGGAACTAGAGATGAGTGAAGATAAGCACAGAGAGATGCTTTGTGATACAAGTAATTTTTTGATATAACAAAATTAATAAATATTTTTTTCTCTACAATATATATTTTTATTAATATTTTTTCAAAATAAAGAGTCCTTGTGAAAACATTTAATTATATTTGTATTTTTTGGAAAAAAGTTAATATTTTTCCATTTTACTCAAGTTTACTAATTACTATTTTAGAATAAATAGTCATCTTTCTTAATTTTTTTCTAATGTATTTGAAATTAAAATATTTGAAAATTTATATAAATATATATATATATTAATAAAAGTTATTCATTTAATTTAATTATTTCAATAAATAAATTTTATATTAAATTTTAGAAATTATAATTTTCTAAAATTATTTATTTTAAATGTAATCATTCCTTGGCATGGACTATTAACAATTTATAATTTATTTTTTAAAAAAATATAATTTTTATATTTATTTTCGTCTAGGCACTTGTGTTTTGAAAGTAGATACAAAATTAGGGACGAAAAGCAAGTGAGTAATAATTTATAATTTAAATTACAAGAATTTCAGCTTCAGAGACGAAAATTTCATTCACTAAAATTCTAAAAAAGATCAGAGACGAAACAGAGACTGATAAAAAAAAAAAAGCAATAAAGTTTAGACAATCCATAGTCTATAATTGCTAAAAACAAAGAAGAAAGCAAAATCTCTGAAAGAAAATTGTGTGCTATCTCCTTGATTATGCTTAAGAATGTACAATGGGAGCTAGCCCTTGGCTGCTTTAAATAAACGAAGAGAGAACTCTTCTAGAACAAAGTCAACTACCCTAACCATTAAGTAGTTAATTACTTCCCTAAACTAACAGCCAAGAATTAGTTAGGGCTTAAACAAACTAAAAGAAACCTAACAAACCTAGTACAAAAAAATGTAATATATATAAAAAAGCGTGTTCTCCAGCCTTAGGTTGTTGAAGTTGTATTTATCATAGCACACTTCTTTCTCACCATTTCAGCAGCCCCCCGCAAGTTGGACTTAGATTTAGTATGACCTAGCCCAACTTGGCACGCAGCTGAGCAAACTGCGATCCTGTCAAAACCTTCGTGAATATGTTAGCCACCTACATTCTTGAGGATATATGCACAGGATTGATAAAACCATCCTTATACTTGTTCCTTACTATGTTACAGTCAATCTCTAGGTGCTTAGTCCTTCAATGGAATACAGGGTTTGTTGTGATGTGTAAAGTTCTTTATTGTCGCAGTAGAAAGGAATGGGCTTCTATATGGGCAGCTTCAACTCCTTCATAAGATATGTAATTGATGTCAGCTCGTTCACTGTGGAAGCGATGCTACGATACTCCATTTTTGCTATTGACCTGGACACTGTTGCTTGTTTCTTTGTTCTCCAAGATATTGGTGAAGGTCTCAAGAAGATGCAATAACCTGTTAGGGAATTCCTTGTGTCTGTGCAGGCTGCCCAATCTGCATCACGAAAAGCAGTTAGGTTTAGAGTATTATTGAAAGGGAAAAACAAACCTATTGAGGCACAACCCTTAAGGTACTTAACCAAGTGTACTGCAGCATCCAAGTGTCCCTTGCGTGGCTGCTGCAAGTGTAGGCTCAGTTGTTGTGCAGCATGTGCAACATCTGGCCTAGTAAAACCTAAATACAAGAGCCTCCCTATAAGCCTTCGATACCTGGTGGGATCAGGAAGGAGAGTTCCCATTTCTGTAGTAAGCGTTACCCCTGGTGGAAGGGGGGATTCTAGTAACCTTTGCATTAGTAAGCCCTGTGTCCAGGATAATGTCTGAAATATATATCCTTTGTGTTGCTAATAGACCTTCTGAAGACCTCGCAATTTCAACACCTAAGAATTACTTTGCAACACCAAGGTCCTTAATTGTGAAAGCTTTATCCAAAATCTGTTTGATTTCTTGTATATGTTCTTCTGTTGAAGCTGTTAGCAAAATGTCATCTACGTATACAACCAGAACCACTTGACCAGCATCTGAATCTTTCAAGAACAAACAATGATCGTGCTATGATTTTCTGAAGCCAAATTCCCCTATCTTTTCTGGAAATGTCTGATTCCATTACCTGGAAGCTTGCTTCAGGGTGTACAATGATTTATCAAGCTTATAGATATGCCCTGCAGGTACTGAATAGCCCTGTGGTGGTTCTATGTAAATATCCTCTTCAAGCCTACCATGCAAGAAAACGTTATTTTACATCCACTTGGTGTAGTGGCCAGCCCCTTGATGCCACCATTGCTAGCACAAGTTTGTGTAGTCAACACCTCCTGTCTGGTTGTAGCCCTTTGCTACGAGCCTTGCCTTGTGCCTATCCACAGTGCCATCTGCCCTTAATTTCAGCTTGTACACCCATTTGCTGCCTATGCATCTTTTGTCTGCAGGCAACCTTGTGATCTTCCAGGTCCCATTAGTCTGTAGTGTTGTGATCTCAGCATGCATGGCTCCTCCCACTCTGGTTTGCCTTGTGCTTCAGAAAACTCCTGGGTTCCTGCAACAAGAAAAGAGACTCCACAAAGCAAGAGTATTCCAATGAGCCAGATGCAATATCAATAGAAGACTTTTCTTTAGACATGTTACATATAAAATCCTTGAACCGAGCAAGTTGTACTATCTGCCTATTAGACATTCACAGCTGCAAAGGTTCTCCTTGTACTTCACTAGATATGTCAGTCCTAGGTTCATCTTTATTATTCATGGGTTCATCTTCAGTCACTATAGGCAAGGGGCAAGTATTGTCCAAGGGTACAATCCCCTTGAAAGGAAAAATGTCCTCTTGGAATACTACATCCCTAGACACTATTATCTTTTTGGTTTCCATGTTAAACAACCCATATCCCTTCTGTCCATTTGAATATCCCAGCAGCACACATTTGTGTGCTCTTTGATCAAATTTAGTCTTCTTTGGTGTTACATTAGTAGCATAGCATATTCAACCAAAAACCCTAATATGTTTATAGTCAGTCTATTTGTTGTGGAGGACCTCATAAGGTGATTTCCACTTGAGCATGTGTGTGGGCAACCTATTTATCAAGTTGGTGGCTGTTAACACTGCCTCAGTCTAGAATTTTCTGGGCAATCCTGCTTGAAACATTAATGCCCTTGCAACCTGCAGTAAATGTTGATGTTTACTTTCCACCATCCTATTTTGTTGGGGTGTGTGTATACAAGTTTTCTGATGAGTAATCCCTTGTTCATGAAACAGTTTCTGACATTCATTTCCAGAAAATTCAGTTCCATTATCTGTCCTAATTGTTCTTATTTTGGCACAAAACTGGTTATCGATCATGTTCATAAACATTCTCAATTTCTCAACAATTTGAGACTTGTGTATCATCATACATGTGTTAGCTTCGTATAGACCTCGAGACGTTAAACGCAATGAAAATTAGAGTTTAAATTACAATACAATATTGTAATTAGCGATCAAATCGCCCATCTCGTTGCTACTACGACGCGGATCTCATGCATAAAGGAGTCAATTGAATTGTTTAGGACACTAACCTTGGTGTCCGTCGGTTGATGTAGATGACGTAAACGTTCTCAAGAACGATCCCCATCTAAGCAATCGGTAGAAAACGGCTAGAAGTCCTTCGGTACGGTAAAATCATTCCGATCATTGTTCACAGTAGGAACATATGTCTTCCCTATAAAGATAGTCCACACCACCTATGATGGAATCTCCAATAACCCTATGCTAATAGGCATTACAGGATTTCGGTAGATCAACGGAGAAGACAAGAGAACTTGTTTCTCTTTGGAAAAGGGACAAGAGCAAGAGAGTAAGAGCAAGAGAGCAAGAAATAAGAAAGCAAAGAGTTTTCTTGAATGGCGACCAAGGTCTCTATTTATAGACCTTCCATTGAAGAAGCCAAGTTCAACTTGTCTTCTTCTTCTTGCAAAGAGGAAGACAAGTTTGATTCTTCTTCTTACAAAATGACAAACTTGTTTTGTCATATTAAGAAGAGAAGTTCAACTTTGCTTCTTCATCTTGCAAAGAAGACAAGTTTGATTATTCTTCTTACAATATGACGAACTTGTTTTGTCATATTAAGAAGAGATGTTCAACTTTGCTTCTTCTTTCTTATAAAATGACAAACTTGTTTAGTCATATTAAGAAGAAAAGTTCGACCTTGCTTTTTCATCTTATGAAGACAAGTTCAACTTTGCTTCTTCGCCTTCAAAGAAGACAAATCCAACTTTGCTTCTTCGTCTTTCAAGAAGACAAATCCAACTTTGCTTCTTCGTTTTTAAGAAGACAAATCCAACTTTGGTTCTTCATCTTTCAAGAAGACAAATCCAACTGTGCTTCTTTGTTTTTAAGAAGAAAAATCCAACTTTGCTTCTTCGTCTTTCAAGAAGACGAGTCCAACTTTGCTTCTTCATTTTTAAGAAGACAAATCGAACTTTGCTTCTTCAAGAAGACAAGTCCAACTTTGCTTCTTCATAAGAAGACAAACAGAACTTTGCTTCTTCACCTTCTCCATAATTAATCCAATTAATTATTTTCAAGAATTCCATCATGGATTTGTGTGTGACCCTTTAGGTTCACTACTCAGCTAGACTTGGGCTTGTATCACAATATACAATTTAATTAGCAAGTTATTTACATTATATTAATTAGATCATATCATAATTAATCACCCTCAATTAATCCTTAATTGGACGGTACCCGTTATGGGTGGCCACCTACCAGTAGTCCATGGCACTAAAGAATAGGTGAATCTACGTGAACCTGTAAGTTGCGAATTCCATGCAAATACAGTCCTTCCATCAAGCTAATCTCTCAATCGAAGTCTAGGGCATGGAATTGCAATCGGTCCCCATTTTGGATTTCGATATCTATGTATCAACTCTATACTTTGTGCTACTCATTTATCAACATAGGAAACGCCTTTCCTATTTGATCAACTACCATGACCAGGGATTTTGGAGAACACAATGTAGAAAACATAGGAGATTCTTCATCATCTCATGATGAGCAATGGATTCTATCTTGGAACTCACCAACCTCCATGCATGCTCTGACTATGTCTGAAACATGGCTTTTTAACATCTATAGAAGAAACCATAGCTGGTCAGACATGATCAAGTCATAGCCGTCCTATGCACAAGGTTATTGTGGAACCTCAGGTCAAAGGACCACTTAATGCACTATCATAACAAAGGAGAATCAAGCCATACCGATCATGCCCCACAAGGCTTCCATATGAAATCTCCTACGGGCCAGTTCAGTGAACTTGATAACTCTTTATCAAGCACCCACTAAAGTGCATAGACGTCATACATCATTGTCTATGAAACGCAACAATCATCATATGAACGCATCACTTAGTGCAAGTCTCTAAGGAATCATGGTCGATGCCCCGTCTCGACCGATTCATCGACTTGGAACATTTTAGATCAAAACCATAGAGGTTGGTTTCATGGTCGCCATCATATGCGCGACCCAACCCCGTAGCACTATGATCTAAGGGCTTCAACCAAATACATACAATTATTGTATTAAGTATAAGATGAAGATGGCGAAAGAATAATTCTTAGTATTAACATTTTATTGAAAAAGATAGTTTAGAATGGTAGACAATGAGCCAACAATTGGCTTGACGGTCACCAATTCTAACAATATGTCCACGTAGCCCTATTATAATCATCTACTATTGTAAGTATAAAGTACTCCTTATACGGGCCCCAAACATCCACATGAAGTAATTCAAATGCTTTTGAAGAATGAGTTTCACTTAAAGAAAATACCATCCTTTGTTGTTTGGCTAGGGGACAAATATCACAGAAACTGAAATCATTTTTATTATCATGAAGTATGTGTAGGTGTTTCATTACATTAGGGGAGGACTGTCCTAATCTTTTGTGCCAAACATTCTTGGTAGTTTCAAAGGAACACATACAAGTCAGAATATTTCTAATCCTAGCAGATTACTCTAGTGTCACTGTAGTGAAAGAACTCTTGTCCAACACATATAGCCGTCCTACGTTCCTTCCTATAGCTATAACCTTCTTAGTCCGAAGGTCCTGCAAGAAGCAACCATTCTTAGAGAAAGACACGCTAAGTGGCATGTCAGTGCATAGTTTATCCACAGAAGGCAGATTATATCTAAAGGAGGGCACATGTAAGACATCAAACAGTTTTATAACATCATTAAGAACCACATTCTTTATATGTTACACATTTTCTTGTCCCATTAGGTAATTTCACATAGGCAGCTGATGAGATATTTCCAAGAATGAATGCAACAAGAGAGGCACACATATGCAGTGATGCTCCATTGTCAATTATCCAATGGTCACTACCTATCCAGGATTTATTCATAGGGTTAAAGGTAGTACCTGCAAAGTTGTCAAAGTCTACCATGTTGGTATTTCCATGCTCAATTTCCTTTTGTTCCTGCATTAGTTTCAAAATCTCAACCCTCATGGCATCAATCCAGCCAGAGTCTCTTTCAGCTCCTGGAGTCCCTTTCTGTGAGCCACCTTCTTCAGCTTCAAGAAAAATATTGGCAGTCCTTCTAGGTGTACCTCTGTTTCGTTTCCTCTGCTCCATCAGAGATTTGTACCACTCAGGGTATCCTTTCAACTTAAAACAAGTGTCTCTAGTATGGCCTATCCTATCACAATTATCACCGTGTAAAGACCTTTTGTCCACAACATCCCTTCTCCTTTGGCCATAACTGGTTTGTCCACATGAGCAAACTGGTAAGGGGGAAAGGCAAGCCAATTCGTCCATAATTTCTTCAATTTTTTAAAATAGACAAATACCGCCATATCTCCTTGCTATAAGGAGGCTATTTCCCTCTGAATTGGGAGATCAGAGGCTCATTACTTTCGCCAAATATTGATTCCAGATCAAGCGAGAGACTTCTTTCAGAAGTAGTGTAGAGAAAAGCTTCCGCAATACCCTTGGAAATGGCATTCAACAGCCAGGACACATCCATGGAATCCGCTTGTTCCCATTGTTCAATTTCAAATTTTCCTTCTTTAGGGCGCTCATAGGAGCCATCGATGAATCCCATCTTACACTTAGCTTTAAGCGCAAATCGGATTGACCTGCTCCATCCAAGATAGTTGATGCCGTCAAGAACAGCAGATACCAGGACCATTCCTGGGTGGTCTCGGCTTTGCAGTCGCAAGGCTTCAAGAATTCCTTGATTCTTCTGATCTCCCATGGTTGCTTCCTTTCCAACCATTCCGTCAATTTCAAGCAGTAATTTGTAAAAGAGAAAGAACCCAGCTCAAGAATTTTTAAGATCAAGGTGTGAAATCAACAACCATTCAAAATATGGCTCTGATACCATGCTAAAAACAAGAAGAAAGAATGAAATCTCTGAAAGAAAAATGTGTACTATTCCTTGATTACGCTTAAGAATGTACAATGGGAGCTAGCCCTTGGCTGCTTTAAATAAACGAAGAGAGAACTCTTATAAAATAAAGTCAACTACCCTAACCATTAAGTAGTTAATTAACTTCCCTAAACTAACAACCAAGAATTAGTTAGGGCTTAAACAAACTGAAAGAAACCTAACAAACCTAATATAACGAAAACGTAATATATACAAAAAAGCGTGTTCTCTACCCTTAGGCTATTGAAGTTGTATTTACTATAGCACGCTTCTTTCTCACCATTTTAGCAATAATACTAAATTTTTATAATTCAGAGACGAAATAGAGATGGAAATTTTCAATAATAAGGTTATTTAGTGGAAGCATGCATGGTGGGTAAATCCGTCTTTAATGTAGAATATAGTAATAATTTTAGAAAAACATTAATTCATACTACATCCGTCTGTATCAGAGTCGGAAAATTTTCTATCTCTAATTTTTCGTCTGATACGCGCACCCTTAGTACATAATACAGGAGGGCGATATTCGATCATTTTACTCATTTTTGACCAAAATTCTTGAATTCCTAGAATTTTCAATTATTTTTATCATTTACCAATTTGTAAGGTTAACTTCAAATTATACTACACGTCTTCTATTTCTAAGGCATTAACTGCAACAAACCACCGATGATCTCTTGCTCGAGTGATGAGGTTGAGGTCCCACAACCAAGAGGTCGTGGGTTCGAGTATTACGAATGTAAGGAGTTGTTTAATTTATAGGATGTATTATTCCTTTGATTGGTGTTGGTAGATGTGGATATATTATTATACCGTGGATTGAATAGATGTTGTTATATTGTGTATTATAGCAATTGATCGCTTTAGAAACATGTTGTACTTTCAAATTAATAGTTCATCGCTCATTATAAAAAAATAAAAAAAAACTTGCAACAAACCCTATGTAAAAATATTTTTTTTAGCCTGATGTAAAAAAATTAATAGGGAGAAGTTTACGGGTCGTGTTCTTCTTTTTTTTCCCTTTAGAAGAACCTTTTACCTGTTAATATGTCATTGGGATTAAATTCAGTGCAATAAATCCTTCTCAAAAATATTTTGTTTGTAGGATTTGGATGGTGTTTTCTTAATCTTTTATTTATTTGTTTTTTGTGTTTAAAGACATGATACTCAGACAATTTTGTCCAATTAATGTGTATACATATATGTTTATTATTAGGAATTAACATAATTTCATAATTAATATTCTGACTTTTCTCTTCATAATTGTTTTCTTTTATCCCCTCATTGATTTATTTGAAAATGAATCTATCTATCTCATTTTGACCAAATAATAATTTTTAAAATTTTGAATCAGTTAATTATAATGAAAATTTTTATTGGCTACACTTAAGAATTGTTAACCTTAAAATAATTTATTTACTCCCTTAATTCATGCAACAATTTACACATATATCCCTTAATTTATGGAAAATAGTTGGAGGAGATCGAGACAAAAATTTCATATAAGAAAAGAAGAATATATCCTATTTAAAATTTTAAGGAAGAATTACTATAACACCAAAAAATCAACTTTCTTATCCAAAATAAACCACCAAAATAGTTTTAAGTTCAAGAAATTCATTCCATCATCTGTTATCATTTCCAAAAATCCCATTATATACTCTTATTTGGGAGACAATTGCCTTCGTTAATTTTATTTCATTTCTTTTATGTGTTAATTTTAATTTCAAAATTGATTTTTTAACTATATCTGTTTATCTATACTAAAGCTTTTATCAAATTTAATTTTTGAACTTTGAGATATTTAATCTTTTTGTTCAGTTCATTCTACTAAAAAACTAAAATTATCACTAATAATACAATAATTTTTGAAATATTCAAACAAATATTTTTTTTAAGTTTTAATTTTATAAATGAGAGATCATGGTTGATAAAATTTTTAAATTAAGAGGATTAAATGCAGACCCCCCCAGCATTTGAAGATCTTTGCACTTTGCCCCTCAACTTTTTTTTACACACTCAAATCGTTAAACACATGTGCTTTAGGGGAACTTAAGGCTAGATAAAATTATAATTTCATACCCCAATTTAAAAAATAAATGAATAAACCAAAAAATCAAGACGTTTTCTTCTTCTTTCACCATTGCCAGCCAGCAGCCACCTTTAGTCTTTGTACCACCACCTTCGCACCCATGACCGCTGCCGTCTACCCCCTTCACTCGCCAAGACTCAATAAGAGTCTTCTTCTTCATCCAATGGTTGTCCGTCGCCATTTCTAGTGGTTGAAGAAGACCCAAATCTACCTAAATCCAAATCAAAAAGACCCAGATCCGTCGCCATTTCTAGTGGTTGAAGAAGACCCAAATCTACCTAAATCCAAATCAAAAAGACCCTTCAAGAAGATAAAGACACAAATCCACCGTCCAAAAAATAGTAAGACCTAACCACAACTATTGCAACTCATAATTCTTCTACATCTTCCATGTTAGAACAGCCACTAACCCCACCATCACCTCCTCCTGCCCCCATCCTCCCCCACATTTGTATGGTTGATTAAGGCGAGGGCAAAAGAAAGCAAATCTAAAGGTTGTCCACAGCTCCACCATCCCCATGATAGGATGTGTTTTATCACTCAAATGTATGTTTACTTAGGGTATTTTAAAACTAATTCTCTGCATTGATAATTGAATTATGCATCTTTTGAGTAAATGATCGATTTTGACCTATTGTAAAGGAAATGGGGTGAAAAAGCTCCAAATGAAATTGAAAAGTGATCAAGGGAAGGTGAACACAAATCAGAATTGAGCAGCCATTAAGGTGTGTCACGCCCTATTTCAATAACCAAGTCTGCGCGAGAAAGAAGAAGATTTAGAAAGATTTTGACTGCAATTTGTTTTCTTTTCCAGACTGCAAGTTGAAAGGAGAGAAGAGCATGTTTTTGGTGCTATAAAAGGGGTCTTAAAGCTGAAGATCAAGAATCGAATTTCATATTTGATCACCCTTTTATTTTAGATCATCCCTCCCTCTTCTCCTTTATTTTATTTTATGTTTTACTATAAGATTTTAGGTTTTTCTACACACATGAAGCGTAGCTAATTCTATTCTGATTTGAGGAAAACGTAGAACCTAATTGTTAAGTTTTGAGGTTTTCATTTTAACTGATTTCACCGAGTATTTCTCATCTTCATTTACTGTTTATGGAATAATTATTGTTGATAGATCAGACAATTCGATTCAATATTAATTATTGTACTGCTATCCATGAGTTCGGTCATCCGTAATTGTCATGAATGATTGGGATGAGTAGCACACAAATTTATTATGCGTTTTGCATGATTTATTTATGGGGACGAGAAAACTAGGTTAGATAATTGCAGCTATCTCAATTGTTTGATATGGATTCAACTGTTTTCATTGATGCAAATGCTATTATTGATATGGAACACTATCGTGCCCAATCTTGATATAATAACTTTGGATTTAGATGCTTGAGTCAAATCTATTAAAATAGAAAAACGGGAATTTATTATGGCTATCCTAATAGATTTCAAAGTTGAATGCTTGGTTTGTGAAATTAATCGTTAGTAACTATGATAGACATAACGATTGGGTGATACACTCCCTTGAATTGGAATTTCTCCCTATTGATCTCTTCTTAGTTATTTGTTCTTACTTTCTATTTAGTTTATATGTATTAGTAGTTGATTCTCATTTCACAACCCCCCCCCCCCATGTGGTAACCAAGATTAGACTGAGACATTAATACAGAGTTCCTTAGGGATTCGACCTGGTCCAACGACTACTATAGTTTTAGAATCAGTAATTATATTTGACGGATTTGACAACCGGTCAAATTTTGGCGCCGTTGCCGGGGAACTATTTTTAGTTTCTTAGTCTAGTTTTTGCTTTTTCATCCCTTGCTAATCTTTTTGTTTCGCAGGGACCTTCATGGTTGATGTAGACTAACTGTTGGTGTTGAATCCTTTTTTGGGAAAATTGGAAAACAGATGGCAACAAGATAATGGATTTCTACCATGGCCAAGAATCATAGACACTATGGATCTCGAAGAGATTAGGATGTTCGATGAGCCAATGAGGTAAGCCTCACTACTTTGGGAAACCAAATTTCTGACCTCACTGCTTTGGTTCATCAATCGAGTGTAGGACAAATGCAAGTAGCGAATGTTTGTGGGATTTGTTCAAGTCTTGGACATCCTAGAAATGCATGCCCATCGTTACAACACAACGCAATAATGGAAGTAAATGCGGTAGGGGGATTTCCTGGGCAACCTCAACAGCAATATGATCCCTACTATAAGTTCTATAATCCAGGATGGCAAGTTTACCCAAATTTTAGGTATTGAAGTCACGAGGAGAAATCAAGATATCAACCACCTTCGGCACCCACGCAAGCCCCTCCTCGAGCGTCAAGTTCAAAAATGAGCTTAGAGGATATTTTTAAATCCCTTGCTCTTTCTACTAAGCGTTTCCAACAGGAAACAAATCCGCCTCCTCAACCACCAAGTTCAAGTATGAGTTTAGAAGATCTTGTTAAAAGCATTGCCTCTAATATTCATCGATTTCAACAGAAAAGAAGGGTGTACTTGCAAGAGACAAAGGAAAGTAATAAAATTATAGAGAATCAAGTCACTCAATTGGCCACCTCCATTAGCCAGTTGGAAGCTCATACATCGACAAAAGTTCCCCTACAAACAAAGGTGCAGTCCATAGAGAATGTGAGTGAAATGACACTCCGGGATGGGAAGGATATCCACCTAATAGAACAAGCACCGGTGAAACCCAATGAAGTTGAGAAGGCTCTCGAAGACACCGACGTCCAAAAATAAAAGGTAGAGTCCAATTTAATCGCACTTTCTTCATCTCATACTTGTGCTCTTCCTCCCCCATACAGGATGATGAAATCGAAGGAGGATGAGCATAAGAGGGAGATTATGAATACATTCATGAAGGCATCCCCACTGAAACTGAAAGACTTGCCAAACCATCTAAAATATCTCTATTTGGGTGTACGAGAGACATTATCTGCCATTATTTTTGAAGGACTATTTATAGACCAAAATGAAAAAAAGTTGGATGGGAGAGAAGACTTGAGAAGTTGCAAGGAGAAAACATGGTGATTTCATGATCATATGATTTTGAAAAAACTATTTGAGGTTCGGACAATGGTGCTATTCTACAAATCTCACTTGAAGCTCAACCCAAGTAAGTCGAGTTCTTTTTGGCTTGGTCGTTTTGAAGGTGTCAATATTTTTTCTCATGGTGTAGCAAGAATTAAAAGTCTCGACACGGTGAATGCCCATCGATCGAAATTATTTCTTGGTGGTAATAAAGTCACAAACATCATTTTTATTGCATTGGTGTCACTCCAAGAGTTAACATACGGATAATGAGGCACTCCGTCGAGCATAACATCATAAAATAATTGCCCTTTTCTGGTGGCAACCGGACTCTTTATTTGCTTTGTTTTGAATTTATTTAGGATGTTACTCTTAGAACTCCGCTGATTTGACCGTCATATAGGGCATGATCACGCTTTGTCTGACACTGAACTCAGTCCTCCACGTTTGGCCCCCAACAGATTACATCGAGAGATAAGGTGTGATCACGCCCTATCTTACTTTCTGATCTGTCTGAAATTGCTCTGCATAACAGACTTGAGGGTTTGCTAAAGCGTGATCACGCCTTAACGGTTGTTCAATTTAGCCTGCAGCCAACGCGCCTCCACTTCTACCTCTACCACCTTTCATTTAGTCGACTTTACCCCACCGCACATTTCAAGGACGTTCTCTATCTCCCTTTTTACATATCAATCCCTTGCTATGTGTCGTGTTTTATGCATACATTGGGGATAATGTATGTTCTTGGTGTGGGGGAAGTTTGTGCTAACATGCTGTTTTGGCGAATGTTGATTATATGCTTAATCCTCCCTTTGGTTATGTGTTGATGGAAATGTTGATATTTTGTGGGGAGATTGGTTTTTGTGGAGCAAAATATTTTTGATTTGGGAATTGATAATGTTTGGCCTTGAAACAAAATGTGTGAATTATCCTGTAACTTGAACAGGATTCCTTGAATGGTATCTTGTGTTAACTGAAAGGAAATTGTGGCTTAAGTCGAGATTAGTAGGTAGAACTAACGCTAGTGGCATGTAAAAAAAATGTTGTGAAGGTTGTCCCATTGATTGCATTAAATGCACAACGTTCAAGAATCGATGGGATACTTGTTTGTTGAATTAATGTCATTAGTGTTTATTCTCAATATTACTATCTTCTCTTAAACTGTGAACACATATTGGTTAAGGGACATACTTAACTAACATGAAGGGAAATTTGGGTTTGGCTACTTGAATAATCCGTCTATTTTAAATCAAAACATGCTTGAGGACAAGCATGGTTTCTGTGTGGGGGAATTTGATAGGATGTGTTTTATCACTCAAATATATGTTTACTTGGGGTATTTCAAAAACTAATTCTCTGCATTGATAATTGAATTATGCATCTTTTGAGTGAATGATCGATTTTGACCCATTGTGAAGGAAATGGGGTGAAAAAGCTCCAAATGAAGCTAAAAAGTGATCAAGGGAAGTTGAATACAAATCAGACTTGAGCAGTCATTAAGGCGTGATCACGCCCTATTCGATAACCAAGTTTGCGCGAGAAAAAAGAAGATTTGAAAAGATTTTGACGGCCATTTGTTTCCTTTTCCAACTGCAAGTTGAAAGACAAGAAGAACACATTTTCGATGCTATAAAAGGGATCTTAAGGTTGAAAATCAAGTATCGAATTTCATATTTGATCACCCTTTTAGTTTAGATCATCTCTCCCCTTCTCCTTTATTTTATTTTATATTTTGCTATAAGATTTTAGGTTTTTCTACACACATGATCTATAGCTAATTCTATTTTGATTCGAGGGAAATGTTGAACCCAATTGTTATGTTTTGAGGTTTCGATTTTATCTGATTTCGCCAAGTATTTCTCATCTTGATTTACTGTTTATGGAATGATTATTATTGATAGATCTGACAATTCGATTTAATGTTAATTGTTGTATTGCTATCCATGAGTTCGGTGATCCATATTGTCATGAATGATTGGCATGAGTAGCAAGTAAATTTATTATGTGCTTTGCATGATTTATTTGCGGGGGACGAGAAAACTAGGTTAGATAATTGCAGCTATCTCAATTGTTTGATATATATTCAATTGTTTTTATTCTTGCAAATGCTATTATTGATGTGATATGGAATGCTATCGTGCCCAATCTTGATATAATAAGTTTGAATTTAGATGCCTGAGTCAAATCCATTACAATAGGCAAACGAGAATTTATTATGGCTATCCTAATACATTTCAAAGTTGAATGCTTGGTTGTGAAATTAATCATTAGTGACCTATGATAGACATAACGATTGGGTGAGACACTACCTTGAATTGGAATTCTATCTGTCAATCTCTTCTTAGTTATTTAGTTTATATGTATTAGTAGTTAATTCTCATTTCAAAATCCCCCTTTTTTGTTACCAAGACTAGACTGAGAGATTGATTCATAGTTCCCTAGAGATTCGACCTGGTTCCACAACTGCTACAGTTTTAAAATAAGTAATTATATTTGACGGCTTCGACAGCCGTTCACCTCACCACCTCCTCCCGCGCCTTCATCAATACTCAAATCTTTATTAAAACGGACGCAAAAGCAAGCTCTTGCAAAGATTTCAATAACTTTTGAAAAGACGAAAGCAAAATTGTTGAAGGGTCTTCTTCTTCATTCGAATTGCAGACGAAAGAGGATGAGGTGTGAAGTTACAATTTTATCCCATTCTAAATCCAATTACAAGTGTGCGTGTTCATGCAGATGGAATATTTTATTTTATTCCCCTGGAAAAAAAAAAGGACATTATGTTACAGATCATAAAGATTGGGGTGTGGAGTATATAAAGAATGTTGGGGGCAAAGTGCAAAGACCCTCATATGTTGGAGGGTGTCTGCATATTACCCTAATTAAAAATATAATAGTTATGACTTACTTATACATTGCAATCTATTATGTATTTTAAACTTTAGCATATTTTATCTTTTTCATCATTATAATTTTTTTCATGTGTTTTCTTTTCACTTTGCTAACTTCTTTTTTTTTTATTAATGCATTCGGGCTTTTATTAGGAAAATGAATGATAAATAATGTTGTTTTAATTTTTGTTTTTTGTCAATTCATTCTTTTATTTGCACATTAAACTTTCATCGTTTAAGATTTCTTCACATCCGTTGGAAGTTAAAAATTATTTACTTGCCTGTGATAATGTTTATATACTTTAATATAGTTTTTTTTATGGGAAAGAATTAATACAAACAATACATTTTAACTAATTTTTATTTTTATTATTTTTATGTAGGACTGGATATATTTAAAGGTGATCTTTATTCTCCAAAAGTAATTCTCATATGAATACAATTTTTTGCCAAGTAGAAATATCGTGTATAAGAAAACATTTAATAATAATAAAAATAGATAACACTACTATGTTTTACCTATTAAAATAAAAGTCTTGTTTTATTTAAAAAATTCCTTTGTACCCTAATATATTGTAAAAAAATATTTATTTTTGTAAAATATATATATATATAACCGTGCATAGCACACGGTTCTACGCTAGTATATAGATATATATATAATATGATGAGATGCTTTTGTAAGTGGGCACGAACACACACAACACACAAAGAAGGTATTTGGCTTCCGTCTTCCTTCAAAAAAAAAAAAAAACAGAAAAGGGTAAGGGAAATATTGATTTAAATTATTATTAATTTTTATAACTATATTATTTAATTAGTGTATTTATTCAATGTCATTTATACTATCGGATTTAATTCTTCATCAAAAAACTTCATGAGTTTGATTATTTATAAATTTGTGATGGGGTAAATATGAAATTTGAATCGGGGTAGTATTGCCAAGTAATTAAATTATTTGATTTAATGGATTTAGTTATTATTATAATTGATCTATTCACTTTAACCAGATTTATTAACTAGATATTTAATTATATGTACAGGTCATTAATTAATCGCTATAATAGCGAGGGATTGATGAAAAATTAAAAGAAATATTAGAAAATTATAATTGAGAAGTATTGCATTATTAAAAAGCTGTCAGCTAAAGCGAAATTTTTCTGTGCGGCGCATGCTTTGTAATTCTTGAATTTCTTCATCCATACTGATCCAAGTTTAGTTATTATTTCATGGATGAAAATTTAGAATGTCTACTCAGATTTTTTAATTTTGAGAAGAAGCTAATCATTCGTTGAAATGGGTAAAATTAGAAAAACATTCTATTGCCCCGTTTCTACGTTAGTACCGACCAAATGTATTAAAAGCCTTACAGATATTATAGTTCAAATTATATGGTTCTTGTAGAAATTGAAATTAGACACACGTAATACTATATTAGTGTTATAAACATAGCATAATGAATGACCATTATGTTTCATTTCAATTAATGTAAAAGTATTAATGATGTTATTAATACAATGCTACTTAGTAATTATATAAATAGTGGATGTACCGTGTTCTTAAAAATATATGAATATACAGTGAAAGTTTATGATATTCTATATTTACTATTTCTCTTCGATCATTTTATAAAATGTTATCAGCACGAGTAGCTTCTACACTTTTACAAGGTACGCTTTTATCATATTTTTTTTTATTATTATTCAAAATACTATGTCGAACAATTTGAAAAAACTTGAATTTGTTGCTTTGGATATTACTGGTAATAATTATTTATCATGGATCCTCGATGCTGAGATTCACCTGGAAGCTGTGAATCTTGGTGACACGATTAAACAAGGAAATCAGGCATCCCAGCAGGATCGCGCAAAAGCAATGATTTTCCTACGACACCACATTTATGAAGAATTAAAAACTGAATATTTAACTGTAAAGGATCCTATTGTCCTTTGGAATAATTTAAAGGAGAGATATGCGCACCAGAAGTCCATAATTCTCCCCAGAGCTCGTTATGAATGGATGCACCTGAGGTTGCAAGATTTCAAATCCGTGGCTGATTATAATTCTGCAATATTCAAAATCACCTCACGGCTGAAATTGTGTGGTGAAACAGTCACGGATGCTGATATGCTAGAGAAAACATTCTCTACATTCCATGCCTCTAATATAGTTCTGCAACAACAATATCGAGAAAGAAGATTCATAAAATATTCTGAATTGATCTCATGTCTTCTGGTGACTGAACAAAATAACGAGCTCCTAATGAAAAACCACCAAGCACACCCCACCGGTTCCAAGCCACTCCCTGAAGCGAATGGCATAAAAATCAATAATAATGGAATCAACGGCGGTGCTAGACGTGGTAAGAATAAATTTCAATGGAAAAGAAAAAATCAAAATGCTTCCAACGGATATAGTCCATACCACCAGAAGTGGAAACCAAATGGGCTAACACAGAATAAAGAGAAGGATCCACAGTATAAGTCTTATAAGCAATATGAAGACAAATGCTTCAGATGTGGTGCACAAGGTCACTGGTCGCGTATATGTCGTACGCCCAGGCATTTGGTAGATTTGTATCAGGCATCTATCAAACAAAAGGGAAAAGAGATAGAGACAAATCTCCTCCAAACTCATGATCCTGAAGATCTTGATATTTACACTAATTTGGAGGATTTGACTGAGCCTAAGAGCCAACCTCTTAACTATCTCACTGCTACAGATTTCTTTGAGGATCCAAATAAAAGTAGTGCTTAATGTAAAAATATTTTTAAATAAATAAATAAATAGATGAATAACTGTTTACTTCTATATGTTTCATATGCTTATATTGACATTAATTTTAATAAATTCTATTTAATGTTAGAACATGGATTTTTCTGATGGCTTTACAAACAGCAATAAAACAAGTGGAGACTTGTGCTTGGTAGATAGTGCAACTACACATACTATCTTAAAGGATAAGAAATATTTTGATAGTTTAACTTTTATCAAAGCAAATGTTACCACCATATCAGGTCCAGCAGATCTGATCAAAGGCTCCGGAAGAGCCAATCTAGTGCTACCTAATGGCACTAAGCTTCATATAACAGATGCTTTATATTCATCTGAGTCCAAAAGAAATTTACTCAGTTTTAAAGATATACGTCTTAATGATTATCATATTAAGACCACTAATGAAGGTAGTAAAGAGTATCTACTCATTACTTCACATAGTTTGAGCCAGAAGCTCATACTAGTAAAACTACCCGCTTTCTCTTCGGGGATTTATTATACGATCATGAAAACAATTGAAACTAATGCATTGGTACACCAGAAGTGTTCCAACCCCAAAGTTTTTAAGCTTTGGCATGATCGTCTTGGACATCCGGGATCAATAATGATGCGTCGTATTATTGAAAATTCGAATGGTCATCCATTAAAGAACCAGAAGATTCTTTTACCAAATGAAATGCCATGTAATGCTTGTTCACAGGGTAAATTAATTATCAGACTATCATCTTCAAAAGTTGTTATTGAGTCACCCTCTTTTCTTGAAAGAATTCAAGGTGATATATGCGGACCAATACACCCACCATGCGGTCCATTTAGATATTTTATGGTATTAATAGATGCATCTACTAAATGGTCTCATGTGTGTCTTTTATCTACTCGTAATCTTGCATTTGCTAGATTACTTGCTCAAATAATTAGATTAAAGGCACAATTTCCAGATTACCCAATTCGAAAAATTCATTTGGACAATGCTAGTGAATTCACTTCAAAAATATTTGATAACTATTGTTTGTCAATGGGAATTGATGTCGAACACCCAGTAGCACATGTGCACACTCAAAATGGTTTAGTTGAATCTTTTATTAAAAGATTACAATGGATTGCCAGACCTTTACTTATGAGATCAAAATTACCTGTATCTGCTTGGGGACATGCCATATTACATGCTGCATATTTGGCTAAAATTAGACCAACAACTTATCAGAAATATTCCCCATTACAACTTGTCCTTGGTCAACAGCCAAATATTTTTCATCTTAGAACATTTGGTTGTGCAGTTTATGTACCAATTGCGCCTTCAAAACGCACAAAAATGGGTCCACAACGTAGGTTAGGTATTTATATTGGACTTGACTCACCATCCATTATTAGATATCTTGAACCAATGACAGGTAACCTTTTTACAGCACGTTTTGAAGATTGTCAATTTGATGAGTCTATTTTTTCTCCATTAGGGAGAGAAAAGTCTGTGCCTGAAGCACAACAAGAAATTACATGGCATGAGATAAAGTTATCTCATTTTGACCATCGCACTAAAGAATGTGAACTTGAAGTTCAAAAGATCATTCACTTTCAAAATATTGCAAATCAATTACCAGATGCTTTCACTGACAATCAAAATATCACAAAAATCTCATATACCAGCTGTTAATGCACCTGCAAGGATTGAAATCCCTGAAGGATCAAAAATCAATCTAGCAGCTAATGAGTCCTTACCACCCTGAAGCGTGGAAGGCCAGTCGGTGCAAAAGATAAAACTCCTCGAAAGAGAAAAATGCAAACTAAAGTTCCTGAAGAATCAGATAAAGCTCCTGAAGAGGCCACACCCACAGAACATGCAATGAAATTAATGTCCAAATTTACTCTTGATAGTAATCCTCCTAAAGAGGAGTATGATCCCCTTGAAGAGGAACTATATACTCCTGAAGAGAACGAGGTACCTGGAAATAATGAGATCTCAATACATTATTCACAATCAGGAGAAATATTGGACAGAAACAAAATCGTTATCGATAACGTATTTGCATTCAAAATTGCTTTTGATATCACCAGCAGTGATAATGAAATTGAACCACAAACCGTCGATGAATGCCAACGGAGAAATGATTGGCCAATGTGGAAAGAAGCAATTCAAGCAGAGCTGGACTCGCTTGCAAAACGGGAAGTATTTGGACCTGTAGTCCAAACACCTAAAGGTGTTATGCCTGTTGGATATAAGTGGGTATTTGTCAGAAAAAGAAATGAAAAAAATGAAATCGTGAGATACAAAGCACGATTAGTTGCACAAGGTTTCTCGCAGAAACCTGGAATTGATTACGAGGAGACATATGCTCCCGTTATGGATACAATTACTTTTAGATTCTTGATTAGTTTAGTGGTTGTACAAGGACTGGAAATGCGGTTGATGGATGTTGTTACTGCATATTTGTATGGATCACTAGACAGAGATATTTATATGAAAGTCCCAGAAGGACTCAAGATGCCGGAAGCATATAACAATAAACTCAGAAGTGTTTATTCTATTAAGTTACAAAGATCTTTATATGGATTAAAGCAATCTGGTCGCATGTGGTATAATCATCTGAGTGAATACCTTCTCAAAGAGGGATATGAAAACAATGAAATCTGCCCATGTATTTTTATTAAAAAATCAACAACCGGATTTGCTATAGTTGCAGTATATGTTGATGATTTGAATCTTATTGAGACTCCAGCAGAGCTCACCAAAACTGCAAGTGCTCTTAAAGTACAATTTGAAATGAAAGACCTTGGAAAAACTAAGTTTTGTCTTGGATTACAGATTGAACACATGTCACAAGGTATTTTCGTTCACCAATCCACTTACACGCAGAAAGTCCTGAAGCAGTTTCACATGGATTATGCTCATCCCTTGAGTACTCCTATGGTTGTTCGATCACTTGATGTGAAAAATGATCCATTTCGTCCTCCTGAAGAAGATGAAAACATTCTTGGTCCTGAAGTACCATATCTAAGTGCTATAGGAGCACTTATGTATCTTGCAAATTGTACAAGACCTGATATATCTTTTGCAGTCAACTTACTGGCAAGGTATAGCTCCAATCCTACTCGAAGACATTGGAACGGAATCAAACATATTCTTCGCTATCTCCGTGGAACAATTGATATGGGATTGTTCTACCCATACGGATCAAGTTCTCAGTTAATTGGGTATGCAGACGCAGGCTATCTATCTGATCCACATAAAGGGAGATCACAAACTGGTTATCTGTTTACATATGGAGGTACTGCTATCTCATGGAGATCAGTTAAACAGACATTGGTGGCTACATCTTCAAATCATTCAGAAATAATTGCAATTCATGAAGCAAGTAGAGAATGTGTTTGGTTGAGATCAGTTATCAAACATATCAAAGAAAAATGTGGATTACTAATTGAAGATGATCCAACAGTACTCTATGAAGATAATGCTGCGTGCATCACTCAAATACGAGGAGGTTATATTAAAGGAGATAGGACGAAGCACATTTCACCAAAGTTCTTTTATACACACGAGCTCCAGAAGAAAGGTGAAATCGATGTCAAGCAAATAAGGTCAAGTGAAAATTTGGCAGATTTATTTACCAAGGCCTTACCTACAACAACATTTAAGAAAATAATCCATGACATTGGAATGCGTCGTCAAAAGGATATCCAGTGAGAATGCTTATACTTTTGAGGGGGAGACACATACATATTGTACTCTTTTCCTTCGCTTAAGTTCTTTCCCATCTGGTTTTTCTTTCGCAAGGTTTTAATGAGGCAATTCGATATATTTGAATTCCGAAGTATTCAAATATGGATCCAGAAGTATCCTTATGAAGTAACATTTTGAATCCCGAAGTATTTTAAAGAATGTTGTACTCTTTTTCCTTAGTTAAAGGATTTTATCCCATTGGGTTTTTCCTTGACAAGGTTTTAATGAGGCACATTCTTCACAAATGATCATTCAAGGGGGAGTGTTGTAAACATAGCATAATGAATGACCATTATGTTTCATTTCAATTAATGTAAAAGTATTAATGATGTTATTAATACAATGCTACTTAGTAATTATATAAATAGTGGATGTACCGTGTTCTTAAAAATATATGAATATACAGTGAAAGTTTATGATATTCTATATTTACTATTTCTCTTTGATCATTTTATAAAAATTAGGAGATTATTATAATTTTTTGAAGAAGTATATGATTTTTTAGAGAATTTTAAAGTAGAATCCACAAATCTGTTACAGTTTCGATCAGGCTGTACTAATCTCGGAATAACTATTTATATATGAATCCAATTCATATGATTCTTATTTTGAATAAAACTACAAACTTATGAGAGTAGTTTGAGTAAGAATAACACCTGTAGGAGTTGTACTTTTAGCTGGGAAAAATTTGCAAGTAGGTACGGTGATTCTGTCAAAAAAAGCATACACAGGAGTATAATGGTTCTTTTTTAACAAAATTAATTCCTATATTTAATATACAAATTATACATTATTGAAAATCTTAGGATATCTACTTAATAATAATAAAATAGTTTTAAATTCAATAATTATATTTAAGATTATGATTTAATTAGTGAGCAATGCTCATATTAGGTGAATTAGCAAGTTCAAGGTGGAAAGGGAAATTTGTAGAACTATTAACACTGGTTTTCAAGATGTATACCAATATAAAAATAATTTAGTCTAGTTTATGAACAAAAAAACAGATTAAAAATCTAAATTTTTAATAGAATAAGATATGAAAGATTAGTGAGAAAAGTAAGAATATTGTATAATATTTTATTAAGAAATTAAGACATTCTCGATTTATTGATTATACATATTATAACTTATTGTAAGACATTAGGATAAACTATAGGATTTGTCAGCACTTTCTAATACCATAATCGTTTTGAGATTGAGGTAAGTATAGTTAATTGGATCTATATATATAAGCATATATGAGTATACTTGTTTGTTGTAAACCTGACTGGTATTTGTACATGCTTATTTGGATTACGTGGTTATTCTTTGAAATTATCGTTATGTGTTTATTCGTGATTCTTTGTGTATTATAAAGATTGACGGATGATTGTCTTATATTATATTCTATTGTTGCATGGAGTTGAACGAAAAGAAATCAATTATGAGTATATCGTTAAATTGAGATAAAGAGATGGCTTACCTAATTAGGAACATAGTTAATGGTTTATGATGATGTGATTGATGATGATGTGATATGAGAAAAATTAATATAATCTATGTACCAGGCGCGTAGAGTACTGGGGTATTCCGAGTAGCTGGGAATATCCTGTGCTGATAGCTACACACTGGGGTTGTGTGGGGATACCATGTTCATTTTGATGTCATGTGTTGATATTGCTTCACACTGAGATAGTGTGGAAATATTACATTCGATATATGATATGACATTGATTGAGACGATACGGCTGGCAACACCATTGACTGATGTACTCCAGTTAAAGTAACACCATTGACTGATGTACTCCAGTTAGAGTAACACCATTGACTGATGTACTCCAGTTAGAGTAAGCAGGGTCCTAAGAAAATAAAATTGTGATTTCAAATATTGTGTCGATTGATGCATGATTGTGGTATTGATTACTTTATAGATTTTTTGTGATTATATATATTGAAAATTCATTGGTTTGTGGCATGGCATGTGTCGATGCATATATATAGGCTGATTGGATATACTTATTGGGTAGGCAACTCATCTCTTGCCTTATATTTTTCAGGATATAAATCAGACTAGCCGAATTGGGTCATAAGTCGTGCTGCTAATTCTATTAGGTGGGGCAACAGTTTGGAGAATATAGAAATATGGGACTGAAGTTCAAAGTTTTTTAAAATTAGTTGGGTGTTCTAGGATATTTGTTAAGAGTTCTCCATAATTTCGATCTTTTGACAAAGTTATTAAGGAAATGAGTTTGACTGGTCTGAATAGTGTCAACAAAATTTTGATGAATTAAAGAAGAGGTTGACGTGATCTCTAATTTTAGTTCAACTCTGTAGTAGTGGTGGAGACATGGGATATACACATGCTTCAAAATAAGGTTTAAGGTGTGTATTAATGCAAAATAGGAAGGTGATCTTGTATGCATTTCGTTGATTAAGGATCCACTAGTTAAATTACCACCTGCATGACTTAGAGTTAGCAGTAGTTATACATGCATTGAAGATTCGGAGAAAACTATTGGTTTAGTGAAGAATTCAAATTTTCAATGATCATAAGACTTTGAAATATATTTTGAATCAGATGTAGTTGAATTTAAGATAAAGGAGGTTAACAGAATAATTAAAGGATTATCATTATACTATACTCATGGTTATCTGGGAAAGGCAAATGTAGTAGCAGATGCCTTGAGTAGGAAGAGTTCAAGCGTTTTTAGCTAATTTGGCGAGTCATAAGTTGACAGAAGTGATAAGTAATAGGTGTATTGGGATTAACTGTTTATCAACTAAGTTTTATGTAAATAATATTATCAGGATGTCGTACGAAATGATTTAAACTTCTATAGTGCTTATTAGATGGTGAGATGATATAGTTGGTGCTCAATAAGTTTTGTAATACTATACAACAGATATTTGGGTTAGAGATGATCGGTTTGGTGAAATTATATTGATGACATATAAGGAAGAAAAAAAAAAGACAAATGTTGAGTTTAAAGCTGATTAATAGAGTCTTTGTTCTTGGACAAGTCTTGGTGTGTAGGAAAGGAAATAATAAAGTGGGTTGGTTCAATATAATATTATTGTCATATCTTGGGACAAGATTAGTGCACTCAAATAATGTGTTGTATGCTTTTATATGTTGGGAAGAATATCCTGAATCTTAATAGTTGGTAGAAATAAGTAGTGACGAAACTATTATGGTCCAGTTGGATCATTTTTTATTACTAATGTTAGAGAAAATAGACTAGAGTAAGAACCTAATTTTTTCTAATAGGGACATGTGAAGTGATAGTGAATGCGAGGCGAGGTTGTGTACATGATATGGAGGGATTACACGAGGAGATCATGTATGAAGTGTACAATATACTGTATGTGATGCATCTTTGGTACTTTAAAAATGTATAGGAATCTAGAATCCTACAACTAGTAATAGACGACAAAAACGAATGTGGCAGAAGTTGTGATTAAATGCTTGACTTCTCAGCAAATAAAGGTATAATGGATTAGATGAGAGGTTTGAAAGCCTAAGTTACTTTGGGACTTTGGGTTTTTCAGTACTAAATTGTTATAGTTCACTGTGGGGCGGCCGACCAGTATGAAATTTATTACAATTGGAGTACTGAGCTGAGAAACTATGTCATTGATCATGTTGTGATAGTTTCCTTCAGGTTGTGATAATATGAAAAGTTCGGGTTGAATATTGGTGGTCAATCTGAAAAGAAGTATTTGGAGGTCTTGTGTATCTGAAATGTGGAAATAGACTTATATAACAGGTGTTGTATTGACTATGTGAAAAAAATAAATATATATATGGATAACCAGAACATCAAACACCAATATGTAAGCTTTAACATTTATCCATACTTAAACAAAAATAGGATGAGATCCCTACGAATTTTTTCATTGGGTTGCCACGTATACTCAGAAAATGATGCTACTTGGGTAATTGTGAATAGATTGACTACATTAGCTCACTTCTTACCTATACAACAAAGTGATGCTTTGGATAGATTAGTTGAGTTGTGCTAATAATAAATTGTATGATTTCATAGTGTGCCTATTTATATAGTATTTGGTAAAGATCCTTGATTTACTTCACACTTTTGGAAAAAATTACAGAATGCATGGTAAAAGAGATCTTGAATATGAACGTAAAAGAAACCAAAAATAATAAAAAAAATAAAGAGATACCCATGGTAAAAGTAAAGTAGAGTCATCACTTTCCAAATAAGCAACTTGGGAGGTTGAGGAGAGATGAAAGAAAAATACCCATATTTATTCAATAAGTGGGTAAGTTAACTAAATTTCGAGGACGAAATTTTTATTAGGAGGGGAGAATTGTAACATCCATGAATTTCTATATATAATGGTGAGGCTAATTGGTAGATTCGAAAGAAATTTTAAATGTAATAAAAAAAATATATTATAGGTTAAAACTAAAATATATATTATTAATTTGGGGGACTTGTTTGGAACTTTAGAAGTCTCGAGGGGTGAATTATATAAACTTTAAAAAACTTAAGGACCAAATTGTAATTTAACCAAGGTTATTGAAAGAAAAAGGGGTCCAAAATTTGGGTTGGAGGCACGTGGGTGGGCTGCCACCAACTTGAAGAGAATGAGACATGTGGTGCATGGCACCACCACATGAAATAATAATAAAAAACAACAATATAAAACAAAACAATAAAAATAGAAATACATATATATATATATATAATGATGAGAGGCTTTTGTAACCGGGCAGGAACACACACAACACACAAAGAAGGTGTTTGGCTTACGTCTTCCTTAAAAAAAATGGTTTGATTTAAATTATTATTAAATTTTTATAATTATATTATATAATTAATATATTTATTAAATGTCATTTATACTATATGTTTTATCGAAAAATTTCATGAGTTTAATTATTTATAAATTCGTGATGGGATAAACATGGAATTTGAATCAGGGTCATTATTGCCAAGTAATTAAATTATTTGATTTAATGGATTTAGTCATTGTTATAATTTATCTATTCACTTTAACCGGATTTATTAACTAGATATTTAATTATGTTGTACGGGTAATTAATGAATCACTATAATAGCGAGGGATTGATGACAAAATAATAGAAATATTAGAAAATTATAATTGAGAAGTATTGCATTATTAAAAAGGTTCAGCTAAAGCAAAATTTTTCTATGCGGCGCATGCTCTGTAATTCTTGAATTTCTTGATCCACACTGATCCAAATTTAGTTATTATTGTATTAATGAAAACTTTAGAATGTCTACTAAAATGTTTTAGATTTGAGAAGAAGCAAAACTATTCGTTTGAATGGGTAAAATTAGGTAAACATTGTGTTGCCCTATTTTTACGTTAATCCCGGCCAAATGTATTAAAAGCCTTATAACTCGAGAAATTATGGTTCAAATTGGGTTAAATGCAATTTGTCCCCCTGTGTTAACAAAAAAGAGCAATTATCCCCCTGTGAAAAAATAACTAGCAATTTACTCTCCTGTGTTATTCAAAATGCAGCAAACAACTCCCTTACCGGTGGTTTTTTGCTCCATTTTTAGGGGGTATTTTGCTCTCTTTTTTAAAAATACAGGGGGTAAATTGCTATTTATATTTTCACAGAGAATTTTTTTTGCGCATTTTGCATATCACAAGGGGGTAATTGCATTTTTCCCTGTTCAAATTATATGGCTCTGGTGGAAATTAAAATTACACACATGTAATACTATAGTAGGAAATTATTATAATAGTATGGTTCAAATTATATGTTTCTTGTAGAAACTGAAATTAGACACACGTAATACTATATTAGGAGATTATTATAATTTTTTAAAGAAGTATATGATTTTTTAGAGAGATATAAAGTAGAATCCACAAATGTGTTACAGTTTAAATCAGGTCGTACTAACCTCTGAATAACTATTTATATATTAATCCAATTCATATGATTCATATTTTGAATAAAACTAGAGACTTATTAGAGTATTTTGAGTAAGAAAGATTCCTGTAGGAGTTGTATTTTTGGCTGGGGAAATTTAGAAGTAGGTACGGTGATTCTGTCAAGGAAAGCATACGCAGAAGTATCAGGGTTCTTTTTTAACAAAATTAATTCCTATATTTAATATACAAGTTATACATCATTGAAAAGCCTAGGATATCTATTTTATCATAATAAAATAGTTTTAAATTAGATAATTATATTTAAAATTGTGATTTAATTAGTGAGCAATGCTCATGTTAGGTGGATTAGCAAGTTCAAGGCGGAAAGGGAAATTTTTAGAACTATTAACACTGATTTTCATATAGTAAGATATATACCAATATAAAATAATTGAGTCTAGTTTATGTTGAAGAAAATAGAATAAAAATATGAATTTCTAATAGAATAAGATATTGAAAGATTAGTGAGAAGCGTAAGAATATTGACTAATATTTTATTAAGAAATTACGATATTCTTGATTTACTGATTATACATATTATAACTAATTATAAGACACGAGGGTAAAGTAGAGGATTGATCAGCTCCTTCTACTACCATAATCGTTTTGAGATTGAGATAAATATACTCAATTAGATCTATATATATAAGTATATATGAGTATACTTGTTTGTTGTGAACCTGACTGGTATTTGTAAATGCTAATTTGGATTACGTGGCTACTCTGTGAAGTTGTCGCTATGTGTTTATTTGTGATTCTTTATGTATTATAAAGATTGATGTATGATTGTCTTATATTATATTCTAGGGTAAATTACAGCCACCTCTCCTGAGGTTTGACATAATTATAAATACCCCCTCATTGTTTGAAAAGTTACAAATACCCCTCGAGGTTCATAATTTTTTAACCAAAGGCCTAAAATTGATCATTTTGCCCTTGAATTTTTTATTAAAATTGTAGAAAAATCAAACGAGACAAATTGCATTACTGCTCCTCCGTGTAAAAAACTTAAGAAACATCTGAAGGAAAGTGGATCGGCCCGAAAATGCGGCGGAAGCGCGGTGGAGATTAAAACGTGCGGAGTAAAAGAATTTAAATCACGTTCAAGGGGTGTACCTTTGAACGTTCCCGGGGCTATAGGTGTATAAACGTAGAATATAAACATATAAAATAAACAAGCGTTCGTGGCTATAAAATAAAGAAGAAACCGAGAGCATAAATGTAAATTGGAATACCTTTCTCGATTTTGTATTTCGATCGGCTACACATGCTGATTCCTCCCGACGTTCATACATGCGAGGCCTTAACAAAGAGATCCTCTAACGTAGTCCACACCATACCGGGAGAGATCTGTTTTTCTTGCTACAGAAAAACGGATCTAGAGGATGAAATCAAAGAAGGGATTACACTATCAAGTTAGTGTTCCTTCTTGATCTTACTTTGTTCTTCAATTGATCCTAAATCAATGAAGCAACAAAGAGGATTTAGAGAGCAGGGCCGAGAATGGCTTGAGAGTGTGTGTAGAGAGTGTTCATCTTTTTCCTAGAAAAAGATGAATAATAAAACTCTTGTCTTTGATGATAGTATATAACATATATATACTTTATTAATGTGATTATTGGAGTGTATCTAGGTTCATCCAAGGACGTCTAGATACATTCCAATCAATCCCCATTAATCATCAATCAAGCCTACCATTTCATAAGGTATGATTTAATTATACCACGTGAAAGAGGCTTGATTGGAATTGATTTGTCTCTTTCCAAAAGAGACAAGTCAACTTGTCATCAAAGGCCTTCATGGCCAATTGTAGTGCTTCTAACAGAACTAATTTCCGGCCATCCCCTTTTAGAAAAAGTCCAACTTCTTCTAATTCCAAAAGTGGAATGAACACCTCTCTTGGCCAAGATTTAATGGACCGGATTTTATTTTAATCCAATTGCATTAAGCCCAAGAATTAAATCCTATTTAATTCATGGTCCAATTAAATAATTCCCATTGATATTTTAATCCAATTAAAAGATCCAAGCTTTGATTCTCTACTTAGTCGATAAATCTCATTTACCAATAAAACGAGGGTCCGATACAATATCGGCCCATCCATCCAATGGACAATCCCATAAGTAATCCAATTACTTATCATCCTTTGAAATTGACTCCAAGTAAATTCCTTCACCTCCTCGGTGATTTGTGTGTGACCCTTTAGGTTCACCCTCAACTAGACTTGGACTCGTGTCCAATAGGAGCCCGTCACCATGGGTAGCCATCTAGCAATGGTCCATGACACTAGAGACTAGGTGAATGTTGGCGTGAACATTTAGGCACTAATTCTGTATAGGTACGGTCCTACTATCGACCGTCTCCCAAATTTAGTATAGGATATGGAGTTGGGCGTCGTTCCTATCCTTGACTAGGCATCTATGCTTAATACTCGAGATGCATTTACTCTATCGATCGAGGTAGGAAACCCTTTCCTACTGAATCAATTGCTATGACCATAGACTTTTAGAGTCTAAAGCATCTCAGAGCGCATAGGAGACATCACCGTCATATACTGACGGGGGACAGATCCTATCTTGGAATCCACTGTCCTCGCTACATACTCCAACTGCACTGGACAAAGCTTATAATGACCATCTTACAGAATGATCACCTCTCGCCCGATCCAATATACAGTCTTCATATGCACATTACTGCCATGATTCCTCATGTCCGAGGACTAATCCCATACTATCGGAACTGGGAATTCCAGTCATACCGACTAAGCCTCCAAGACTTTCATATGAAGATTCCCGCGAGTCAGTTCAGTCAGTCGACCACCTTGTCAACTAACCCACTAAAATTGCATAGACGACCTTCGTCTGTCGCCGATGAAACTTGACTCTCACCCAGTGAATGCAATACTTAATGCAAGTCTCAATACGACACTCGATGCCAGTCCCGAGGTCCTCGACTTGGAACGTTTCAGACCAACCCTCAGAAGTTGGTTTCATAGCCGCCATCCAATGCGCAACCCAACTACATAGGTTATCCAATTGGTCTGTGGGCATTTATTGTGACATTGAAACGCCGTTCAATGTTAGTAGTAAGCACAAGCAAACACAGTGCCAGTGATGAATACTTACTCTATTCATCAGGATAATATTGTTGTAATAAAGATTAACGAATAGTTCCCAAAACCGCCAATCCAATTGGCTTTCTGGTCACCTATTCTAACAACATCTCCCTACGCATTGTAGTCCAAAAAAATTTTAAGAATTAAAAAAATAATAATTCAGTACATAAGGGCATTTTAGTCAGTTCATCCATAAAAATGGATGAAAATGGATTATTTATTAGACGGTTACAAACCTTAGGGGGGTATTTGTAATTTTTCAAACAATGAAGGGATATTTATAATTATGCCAAACCTCAAGAGAGGGAGCCATAATTTACCCTATATTCTATTGTTGCATGGAGTTGGACGAAGAAACAATTATGAGTATATCGTTAAATTGAGATAAAGAGATGGCTTACCTAGTTGGGGAACATAGTTATGGTTTATGATGATGTGATTGATGATGATGTGATATGACAAAAATGAATATAAACTAGGTACCATGGCGCTTAGGGTACCGGGGTATTCCGAGTAGTGGGGAATATCCTGTGCTGATAGCTACACACTGGGGTGGTGTGAGGATGCTATGTTCGTTTTGATATCCTGTGCTGATATTGCTACACATCCTATGTTGTATATGATATGACATTAATTAAGACGATGATGGCCGACAGAACCATTTACTGATGTACTCCAATTAGAGTAAGCAGGGCCCTAAGAATACAAAACTATGATTTGAGATATGGTATTATGGTATTTATTGCTTTATAGCTTTGTTGTGATTATATATATCAAATATTCATTGGTTTGTGGCATGGCATGTGTCTATGCATGTATATAGGTTGATTAGCTATACTTATTGAGTAGGCAACTCATTCCTTGCCACATATTTTCAGGATATAAATCAGACTAGCTTAATTGGGTCATAAGCCTTTGCCGCCAATTCTATTAGGTGGCTCAACAGTGCCATCTTGAGTTGGCACTCAAAGACATTAGATTTGATCAAATTTGTATTTCGAGATTTGTTGATTTTAATACAAATTTTTTATAAAATAGGTTTAATTAAGGAGGGTGTATGAATAATTAGTTGTATTAAAGTGTAGTTCGTAGGGGGTGCTACATCAACCTTTTTACTAACGCAATCGTTTAGGAATTTGAGGTGAGTGTAGTTAATTGTACTTATTTATATGGATATACAAATGATTGATCAAATACTTGATTAATTGTTGTTTACTTGCCTTGAGTCCCCGATTGCCCTATGAAGTTGTTATCATGTGTTCATCTGTGGTTTTAGGTGTAATAAAGATGGATGAATTATTATGTTATATTACATTTGATCATTGAATGAAGTTGAACGATGAAGTTCTCGATGTGGATATGATAAATTGATACATAGAGATAGTTTACCTGACTGGGGCATATTCAATTATTTATGATGATGAGATTGATGACGAGCTGTATGATGCCATGATAATAGGTGAAATGAGAAAAATGCACATACAACTAGGTACATGGTGCAAAGGGTACTGAGGTATTTTGGGTAGTGGGGAATATCCTGTGCTGACGGTTACACACTGGAGTGGTGTGGGGGTGCCATGTTCGATGTGACATCATGTGCGGATATTGCTATACACTGTAAGCGATAGGGATCGGCCCGGGAGTGGCGGACCGGAAGCGCGGGGGCGAGAGGCATGCATAAACAAAATTTTAAAATCAAATCAAGGGGCATTCCCTTCATTCTCTCGGGCGTTTGGTGTATCTCATGAATAAGAAAAAATAAGAACAAGATTCATGGAGTCCCTAGGATTGAAGAGAACAACAACAAACGTAACATGAGTACTCACCCTTGTAGCTTTCTTCGTTCCGCTACACGCGTTGTTCCCAGATTTGCCACCTAGATCCCAACGTAGAGTTCCTCTAAAAACGTCCATGTAATTCCTCGGAATTCCTGATACTCTCATGCTAGCAAGATATCAAAGAGGGAGAGAACAATCGATCAAACATTATTGATTAACGTGATCAATTGTTCATATGTCCGCTTATATGAAAACAAGAACACAAGAAGCACTTTTGGAGGTGGAGATTAAAGGGGGTAACCGAGTGTGAGAGGGGCACGGTTGAGTGGGAGAGCTAGGAGAGATGTGTAGAGAATTGTGTCTGTTGTGTGTGTTTTTAGTGTATATATATATATATATATATATGTGGGATTAGCATTCCTAGTCCTACTCAACCTCTTCCAACGAGACATGCTTTAGTTAACTTAGGACTTTGACCTAGTCAAATCCTAGTCAACAAAGGGTTTGACAAAGTCAAACTTCATCCTAGCCATCCATCTCAATATGCCCTTGATCGGATCTTGTCCATCCATTCTTGATGGGCTTTATGGAATGGGCCTTATTAAATCTAATATAAATGGTCGAAAGTCCTAATGGGCTTTATGTATAAATCTAATTATACTTAAGCACAATAAATAATTTCCACCCTTTTTAATCTAATTGAAAAAGGGAAAACCCATCCTCTAATCTCATAAATCTAATTTATGAATAAGCCTGACTAGGTGAAATCATGGCGTGAACATTTATGCTCACGAATGTATACGAGTACAGTCCTTCCGTCTTTCATCTCACAACAATAGTCTGGGATATGAAATTTGGACGTCGGTCCCCATCCTTGACTTAAGCAGTTACTTGTTCGCCTACTGAAACGTCACTGGGATGCGAGTCTCAAAGTAAACGTGAGTCACTACTGTCAAACTTTGACAGGAGACAGATTCTATCTTGGAACCCACCGTCCTCATTGTACATTCTAGCTGTACTAGATAAGTCTTATAGCAACCAGGTCTTTCGACCTGGTAGCCCTTCGCCAAACCTAAGATACAGGCATAGTGTGGATGTGAATCCCATGGTTCCTCAAGTTCGGGGACTAATCTCGTACTATCGGAGCCAGAAATACAACTCATAATGACCACGCCTCTTAAGGCTTCCATATGACGATCCCCGCGAGTCACCTCAGTCAGTCGACGCCGATCCGACTAATCCATTAATATTGTCTGGACGACCCTCATCACTTGTCGAGGAAACACAAGTGCAATACTTAGTGCAAGTCTCGGCTTGGACCCTCGATACCTAATCTCGAGGTCGTTGACGTAGCGGGTTTCAGACCAATCCACGGAGGCTAGATTCATGACTGCCAACCTATGCATAGTCCAACCTCCTGGATTAACATACCGGGTCTGTGGGCTTTGTTTGTGCATTGAACAATAATATAAGTGAACACAACAAAGTATAACATGCTAAGAAATGAACATCACGTTGATTCAGAATATCTTAATTATACCATTACAGTTAGAGACAGGTTACATAAGCCCAATGAGATTGGCTTCGTGATCACCTATTCTAACAATATCCCACTTAACCGAAAGCCAATCACTCCTATACCTTAAACCCATCTTCTCAAGATGCTCAGCATGAGGGATATGTGACATGGGCTTAGTCAATGGATTCGTTGTATTTTCTACTGAGCTGACTGGGTCCATTCATACGTCACCTCTTCCTACCATCTCCCTTAGCAGGTGGTAGCGTCTAAGGATGTGCTTGGATCGGTGATGAGATCTCGATTCCTTCGCTTGCGCTATAGCCATGTTGTTATCACAGAAGATAACCACTGGCTCGACAATGCTAAGCACCACACCCTATTCTTGGATGTAGGTTTTCATCCAAACTGCTTCCTTGGCAGCTTCCAGAGCTGCTATGTATTCAGCTTCAGTAGTGGAATCGGTTGTGGTATCTTACTTGGAACTCTTCCGAGCCACCACTCCACCATTAAGCCTGAACACAAATCCTGACTAAGATTTGGCATCGTCATCGTCTTACTGGAAGCTAGCATCGCTAAAACCTTCTAGTATCAACTCTCCACCGCCATAGACCAAGAACATATCTTTATTCCTCTTTAAGTACTTAAGAATGGTCTTTACCATAGTCCAATGTGCCTCACATGCGCAGGCCTGATATCTACTGTTTTCACTTAAAGCGTAAATGATGTCAGGCTTAGTGCAGTGTAGGGCGTATTGGATGCTGCCTACGGCAGAGGCATAGGGGATGTCCTTCATCCTTCCAAGCTCCTCATCAGTCTTGGGAGACTACCTCTTGGATAACTTGATCCCATGCCTCATGGGAAGAAAACCTCGTTTGGAGTTATCCATATTGAATCTTTTCAAGACTTTCTCAACATACAAGTTTTAGGTCATTCCTAGCATCCTCTTAGACCTATTCCTGAAGATCTTGATGCCTAGGATGTAGGAAGCATCACCCAAATCCTTCATGGAGAATTGAGTAGACAACCATACGTTTATGTCACCTAACATCCTATTATCATTCCCAATGAGCAGGATGTCGTACACATAAGGCACTAGGAACACTACTGAGCTCCCACTGACCTTCTTGTATATACAAGGGTCACAGTCGTTCTTGATGAAATCATATCCCCATATGACTTCATCAAAACAAATATTCCAACTTCGGGATGCTTTTTGAGTCCATAGATGGACTTTTGGAGATGGCACACTTTCTGCTCTTCTGCAATGACCGTGAATCCCTTCGGCTGATCCATATAGATCTCTTCCTCAACGAAGCCATTAAGGAAGGCCGTTTTTACGTCCATCTGCCATATTTCATAGTCATACCATGCAATTATGGCATGCATAATCTGAATGGACTTAGCCATGACTACTGGCAAATAGGTTTCCTCAAAGTCGACGTTGGGTCACTGAGTGTAACCCTTTGCCACAAGCCTAGCTCTGAAGGTAGTTACTTCCCCGTCAGCTCCAAGTTTGCGCTTATAGACCCATTTACACTCAACAGGTTTAACACATTTAGGAGGGTCCACTAGCGTCCATACTTGGTTCGTGCTCATGGAGTCCATTTCGATTTTCATGGCCTCAAGCCACTTTCCTGAATCAATAACCGACATTATGTCCCCATATATCTTTGGATCACTATCCAATTGACCGATCCCGCCTAAGAAGCCATATCTCTCGAGAGGATGTGGCACTCTTGCTGACCTATGGAGGATCAGAATATTTCCAGTGGGAACCTCGGGGCCAGACATAGCAGGAGCTAGCAGTTGTGGCACCTCGGTTGGCACCGCGGGATGTTCTTCAACATGTTGGGCCTGAAAAGGCTACTCAACACGTTGAGCCTCACGAGATTGCTCAATCCGACGGCACTCAGCCAATAACCCCTTAATGTAGGTTCTGCAACTTTTGATGCAGATGACTGAGGTGCCTCTCTTGATTCCTCAAGGAGCAGCTCATCGCGTTGGATCCGACGGAAAATCCTTTTCCAAGAAGACTACATTCCTCGAGATAAATACCTTTAGCTTAATGGGGTCATAAAAGTAATAACCTGCAGTTTCTTTCATATAGCCACTGAACCTGCACAAGCTAGACCTTGACTCTAGCTTGTCTCCCACTAATCTCTTGACATATGCAGGGCAACCCCACACTCTCAAGCATTTGCAGGATGCAGGCTTGCCGTGCCATATCTGATATAATGTCTGGGCCACGGCATTGGACGGTGCTATGTTTAGCCAATTAGATGTTGTCTCAAGTGCGTAACCCTAAAAAGACAAGGGCACCTCAGTAAAGCTCATCAGGGATCGAACCATGTCCAACAGGGTTCGATTCCTCGTCTTAGAGACTTCTTCTAACTAAGGTGTCCTGGGAGGTGTCCATTGAGAGATAATATCATTTTTTTAGATAATCGAGGAACTCACCACTTAGATACTCGCCACCTCGGTCTGACCGTAGAATTTTAATTTTTCAATTGGTTTGGTTCTCGACTTCAAGCCTGAATTCTGTAAACCTCACAAGAGGTTTAGACTTATACCTCATTAGGTTGACATAACCATACGGTGAATGATCATCGGTAAAGGTTATGAAGTAAGAGAAACCACCTCTAGCTTGAGTACTTAGTGGCCCACACATGTCTGTATGGACTAAATCCAACAGAGCGGCGGCAAGTGTGCTTTGTCCAACAAAGGGCTTCTTGGTCATTTTCCCTTTTAGGTAGGATACGTAGGCTAGTAGGTTGTCCAAATCGCCCACCTCTAGACCGAGACCTCATCACATATAACATACTACGCATGCTAATGAAAACATGATGAATAAACCATTCATCCATCAATTCTTCCACATGAAAAATAAAAGCCTAGCACGCCCCTGTTGGATGATCACAAGCCTGGAACCTATGCGACCCCTAAGCCCGCAGTGGATCTATGGTCAATCTAAGGGTTGGTCATACACTATTGCAAACTTATGTAGTAACCCATCAACAACCTGATGGGCCTTGCCTCTCCTTCCTTCATCCGTCGGCCCACTATGGCTTCGAACCTCCATGGGCTTCCTTGGTCTCCCCCTTCTTGGTCTTTCTTGATTTTCTTCATTTAACAAAACAAAAATACCTCACCACTACCTACTCTCATTACAACTGAAATGAAAACCCCGACGAACACTCGGGGGGAGTACATAAAGCGGGAGGAAGAAATTCTTATTGTTCCAAAGCAAAAAGAAAGATAAGGAAGCAATTAAAGAGGCACACAGACCCAACGAAAAATTAAAGCATACATCCGATCTAAGGGCTTTGTGATCATCCATCCGTCAATCCCATTAATGCAAGTAGAAATATTACACACTCCAAGTGGCTACCAGTCCATATACATGATAACCAATATCATAGCTAGCAAAAACTAAATGTAAAATTCCACATAAGAAAACCGATCATCAGTGCAGCTATTACAACACTTCTTGTTAGGACAACCCCTTCCTCATCATCAAGACAATATGAAATTTTAGGAGGTTCGCAACCTCAACCACGATAAAATATTTCAAGATAATGTTTTTTCGTGCGTGCACACAGGTGGCCCAGCCTGTCGCCCGCGCACGCTAGGCGTGTAGGCCGTGCGCCTGTGCGCAGGCTTCCCTTGCCTGCGCGCGTGCCTGGCCAACTCCTTGCGTGTGCGGCCGACTAGCAAGGCTTGTCGTCCGCGCGTCCGACAGGCTATGTCTCCTGTTCTCGCACACCGGGAGCGCTGGCTGGGTGGATGCACGCAGGCTCCCCTGCCTGTGCGCGTGATCGGAGACCCCGTCTACCGAGCGCGTGCACTGCGCATGCTGGCCGGGCGGCTGCACACAGGCTCCCCTACCTACGAGCACGCGTGCCTGGCCGTGCACCCTATGCACGCGGTTGGCCGACGGCTACCACCGCTGCCGTTTTTCTTCCATACCAATGTTTTCTGCACTCTTTTTCGAAGAAAACAAGAAACCTAGTTCAAGAAGCACAAGAACTCCATGATCAATTATCCAAGTGCAAAATTGATGCAAGTATTCCTACGATTAACATGTTTCAATACGAAAAACAAAGCTATGTAAAGCATGCTTGAACACGTATAGCACATAAAACCCTAGGCCTATACACCACCGGGCTCTGATACCACTGTAAGCGATAGGGGATCAGCCCAGGAGTGGTGCGGAGGAAGCGCGATGACGAGAGAGGCATGCATAAACGCAATTTAAAACAGAATTTCAAAACTGGATCAATGGGTGTTCCCTTGATTCTCCCTGGCGTTCGGTGTATCTCATGAATAAGGGAAAATAAGAACAAGATTCATGGAGGCTTTAGGGTTGAAGAGAGCAACAAGAAACGTAACACGAGTACTCACCCTTGTAGCTTTCTTCATTCGGCTACACGCATTGTTCCCAAATTTTCCACCTAGATCCCACTACAGAAATCCTCTAAAAACGTCCATTCAATTCACCGAATTTCTTGATACTCTCGTGCTAGCAAGATATCAAAGAGGGAGAGAACAATCGACCAAACATTATTGATCGACGTGATCAATTATTCGTATGTCCGCTTGTTTGAAAACAAGAAGACAAGAAACACTTTTGGAGATGGAGATTAAAGGAGATGGCAGAGTGTGAGAGGGGCATGGTTGAGAGGGAGAGCTAGGAGAGATGTGTAGAGAATTGTATGTGTTGTGTGTCTTTTGAGTACATATATATACATGGTGTAACATCCATAATTTTTTGTACATAATTGTTGGACAAATTGGTAAGTACTAAAAAGATTCACGTGTTGATAAATATATTATAGGTTGATATTTGAATATATTAAAATTTTATGGGGACTAAATTAAAACTTCATAAAAATGTTACGGGTAACTTATATAAGTTTATAAAGTCATGGATCAAATTGTAATTTTATCAAAATTTTATATATATATATATATATATATATATATATATATAAAGAAGAAGTTATTAGGATGGGCAGCAACGTGGCTGTCAACCTATGCAATTGTCATGAGAGATTGCCAGCACTCCACAAACAAAAATATAAAATAATGATAGGATATATCTATGTACATGTATATATATATATATATATATATAATAATAATTATAAAAACATTAACATTAGGAGGAACAAGTCGTCTGCTTCTCGCGAGAATAAGGTAAGTTTCATGTTCCTTCATTTCCTGTATTTTCTAACAACAACTAATTAGTTAATTGAAACTTACTTTAATTAATTTAATTCCGTATTAACTAATACTGATGAATAGATTAAGTAGTTTCTACCTCCTTTTAATTGCTTGACTAATTAAATTAGTCTGTTTGTTTATTAATTATTATTAGTTAATTATCCAATAAACATTACAAGAAAATAGCTTAATAGCAGCGAAAAATTTATTGCTAAAATCAGCGTCGAACTAATTAGCAAGTAAATTATCATTGTTAATTTACACTACTTAATATATATTTTAAATAATTCGTTGCTAAACTTGTTAGCAAGTAAATTTTCGTTGCTAAATTTATTAGCAAGGAAATTTCTTATATTAAATAATGTATTAGCAACAAAAATTTTACTCGCTAATTAGTTCGATGCTGATTTTTTTTCGTTGCTACTTGACGTTTTTTTTGTAGTGAAAATTCAATTATATTAGAATTAAATGATTGATGTTCCAAATTAATCTCTTGATTTAGCTAAGGATTATATAATTAATGAATTGAGTTAACTTATCCAATCAAGGTTTATTGGACATATTTGGTTAATGATCAATCAGAAATAATATCGGTTGATAATATTAGCTAGTCTTATAATTAATTCATAAATATTTTGACAATTATCTATATACTTATTAATTGCTATAATCACAAGAAGTTGACGGTAAATTACTAGAAATAAAGAAAATTATATTTAAAATATATTATATTTAAAATATATTATATTTATAATATATTATATTTATAAACAAATGTATATAATTCTGTGTTAATTCTAAAGTAAATAAATGGATGTTATCAAGAACAACAACTAAAAACAATAACAATAATAATAACAAAATTAATAATAATAAGGGGTTTGATAAAATAAATTTTTATGAGACAGGGAATAAATTATATACGTGTATATATATATATATATTATATACCCTTAGGAGCTTGGAGTATCTGGTTATTTAGAAGAAAATGGAGGAGATTTTAATTTCGCTAGAAATGAAATATTAAAAAATAGACAAAAAAATTACCTGGATATTATAAAATATTTTATTTGGAATTTATGATATTTTGTATGTATTATAATTTATTATAGGACGCGAAAATATAGTAGAGGGTTAAACGGCTCTTATACTAATGTAATCGTTTGAGATTTGAGGTAAGTATAGTTAATTGGATTTATATATATATATATTGATATGTATATATGGAGATATATATATATATATATATGTGTGTGTGTGTGTGTGTGTGTTCATTATTTGTCCACCTGATTGTGGATTATTGGTTATTTGTCTGAATTACGTTATTTAGTCTGTGATATTGTTATTACGTGCTTATCTATGACTATTGTGTACGAGTCAGATGAATAATTTTGCGATACTATATTTGATTGTTAAATGGTATTAAATGATGAAGTTATTGTTGGGAACTTGGATTACTGATTGTCGAATGAAACTGAATGATGGGGTAGGAATATGGTGAATTGAGACAAACAGATGGCTTACCTAGCTGGGGGATATACCGCAATGGCGTATCATGATATGATTAATGACGAGGTGTGTGCTATCATATGAGATTGTGATGGAGATTATGATAGCCGGCAAAAATCATTGAGTGATGCACTCCAACTTGGGTAAGCAGCGCCCTAAGAAATTAAATGATCATGTTGAGTATTATGCTTTGGATTAATGAGATTGTTGGTATGTGTTACTTCCTGAATTAATTGTGATTGCATGGCTAGTATGCATTAGTTGATGTCGTTACATGAGATTTGTCGTGTTGCATATGTGTGTATATATATATATATATAAGTTAATTAGTTATACTTATTGAGTAGGTAGCTCATTCCTTGCCACGTATTTTTTAGGATATAAGTCACAGTGACTAGCTGAATTGGATTATAAGTCGTGCTGCCAGTCTTATTAGGTAGGTCAGCAGTGATATCTTAAGTTGAGATGTCTAGCTACATAACTACAGAGATAATAGATTTTTTATTGAATTTTGTATTTTGAGATTTATTGGTTTTAATAAAATATTCTTGTAAAATGGGTTCAATTATGGAGGATGTATTATAACTAGTGGTATGAAAGATGAATTTCTTATAAGATGGATTGTAATTACGGAGGGGTGTCACACATGGGATTAGCATTTCGAATCCTACTCAACCTCTTCCAAAGAGACACACTTTAGTTAACTTAGGATTTTTACCTAGTCAACTAAGGGTTTGACAAATTCAAAATTTCATCCTAGCCATCCATCTCAATATGCTCTTGATCAAATCTCGTCAATTCATTCTTGATGGGCTTTATGGAATGAACCTTATTAAATCTAATTTAAATGGTTCAAAGTCCTAATAGGCATTATGTATAAATTTAATTAATACTTACGCCCAATATTAATCTCCATCCTTTTTAATCTAATTGAAAAAAGGAAAACCCATCTTCTAATCTCATAAATTTATTTTATGAATCAAGCCCGACTAATCCAATTGATCTACAAATGCTTGATACTCCAAATGGGGATCAATTTAATCCAATTGAATTATTTCATCTCACAGAATTAATTCCAAATTAACTCCTTTACTTCCAGTGAATTGTGTGCAACTCTTTAGGTTCACCTTCAGTTAGACTTAGGCGAATCACCGGTCATATCATAACAAGGATTCGTCCGTCACCATGGGTGGTCGTCTAGCAACGGTCCATGACACTAGAGACTAGGTAAAATCATGGCGTGAATATTTAGGCTCTCGAATGTATACGAGTACAATCCTTCCGTTTTCCATCTCACAGCTATAGTCTAGGGTATGAAATTTGGACGTTGGTCCCCATTCTTGACTTAAGCAGTTCTCATTCACCCACTGAAACGTCACTGGGATGCCATCCCACTGTTCAGTCACTGTGGCCACAGATTTATAGGGAACGAGTCTCAAAGTAAACATGAGACACTATTGTCGAACTTTGACAAGAGACAGATTCTGTCTTGCAATCCACCATCCTTATTGCACCCGCAAGTCACCTCAATCAGCCAACGCAAGCCGACTAATATTGCATGAACGACTCTCGTCACTTGTCAATGAAACACGACTTCAATCCTTAGTGCAAGTCTCACTTGTACCCTCAATACCCAATCTTGAGGTCCTTGACTTGGAGGGTTTTAGACCGATGCACAGAGGCTGGATTCATGACTGCCAACCTATGCGCGGTCCAACCTCCTAGATCAACAAACCCGGTCTGTGGCCTTATTTGGGCATTAAATAGTAATAAAAGTGAACACAACAAAGTATAACATGCTAAGAACTGAATATCACTTTTATTCAAAATATCTTATTTATACCATCACTGTCAGAAACAAGTTACATAAGACCAATGAGATTGGCTTCATGGTCACCTATTCTAACACACACTTGGTCAGTATGGGGTACGATGGGTACTCTGTGCCGACGATTACATGATATTGATTAAGATGATGAGAGCCGGCAAAAATCATTGAATATACTCTAGCTATGCTAAGCAGGGCCCTAATAAATAAATGATGATTCTAAGTGTATTGTACTATGGATGGATGTATAATAATGGTATTGGTTACTTCATGATTTTGTGGTGATTTCATGTTTAATATTTGTGAGTTGGTGTCATTGCATGAATTTGTCGTATTAGTGTGTGTGTAAGCTAATTAGTTATACTTATTGAGTAGGCAACTCATCCCTTGTCGATCATTTTTTTCAAGGAACAAGTCATAGTGACAAGCCGAATTGGATCATAAATCGTGCCGTCGGGCTTGTTAGGTGGGTTAGCAGTGTCATCTTGAATTGAGAGTTCTAATTGCATAATTACATAGATATTAGACTTTCAGTAAGGTTGTATTTTAAATTTGTAATAACTAGAAACTATACTTTTCTCCTTTTCGTATATGTATAAATGCTAGGGTTGATGAGTAAATACAAAATTTTGATAGTGTAGTAATTATGTGGTGTCTACATAATAAATTGAGTAAATATAATTTATGTTATTGGGTTAAATGTGAGTTTCTTATAAAATGAAATGTAATAATTGAGAGGGTGTCACAATGATAGAAGCTGGGAGATTGAGGGAATATGGAATTAGAGGGATGATTCCCTTTTTCAACCCCATGAACCCTTTTTTATCAGCAGAATACGCCCAACCTCTTGCCTTCTAGTCTTCTAGTGATAAAAGGAAGTTAATCTCTGCCACAATCCTGCAAAGTTTTTCCTTTTTGTGCAGACAGGCTCGATCACTTAATAGGGCGTGATCTCACCTTATGGAGTATTCAGTTTTGTTGTATCATTCGTCTCTCTTTTGTGTTCATCTGAGACATTAGGCTCTTATAGTTCTATTTTCGTTAAAACTTGACACAACCACTCCTACATCCCAAAGATAGATAATTCAAATGACATATGCATTAAAAACAGTCTAAAATGCACAAGATAAACACGAATAGGAGTGTCAAATTATATCTTACATCAATTATGCATCGACATCAAAGAACAAACTTTCAAACCTCGGATCGCAATTCAGAGCAAAAAAATCAAGGGATAATCTTCATTCTTGAAATCTTCTTCAAATATTATAATTTGTCTATTTAAATTCGCCAATTAATTTATCTATATTTCTAATCCTATATATAATTTTTGGAAATTCAAAATATATGTGAATATCCTCTATTCATTCTATCTATCCAAACAGTGTTTTTATAGGAAAAAAATGCAAGCAACCCCCCTATAATATTACAAATGGGTAAATTATTTCTCTATGAAAAATCAAATAGCAATTTACCTCCCTATATTTTTTAAAATGAATCAATTTACCTCTCCGTGTTTTTTAAAATGGAGCAATTCACCTCCCTGTCTAGGGAGGTAAATGACTCAATTTTAAAGAACACAAGAAGGTTAATTGCTATTTTCTTTTTATAGGGAGATAATTTATTAATTTACAATATCACAAGAAAGTAAATTACATTAAATCCGTTTATTATACATTGTGTTGTACTCCCCCTTAAACATTGGTTTTTTTCCTGTACAATGATCTCTTTCTAATTCCTCTCTCTCATCGAAGTGTGTGAAACAAAAGCATCTTATAGCTAAACAACATCCGAAGCAGCTTAAAACTAACGAATATTTCCCCAAAAAAGTTCTTGCACATGTCCTCATCCCAACATTCAAGTAATTTGGAAATGCTGTTTCCAAGGTAATGACAGGTTTTTGCACCGTTAAAATAGGCTTTGTTGGCACTGAATTTTGTCACTATGCAACCTTTAAGTTAGTCAAGATGTGCACCTACACATTTTCCACCAAAAAAACTAACTTTTTGACCTATTATTTGCACGAGTAATTCTGTTCGTTCGTTGATGATGACTAATTCAATCGGCGAAATTGATCATGGGTTTAAATCTTTGTATGGGATAATGTTCTACTATATAATAGGTGTTATTTGATAATATAATAATAAATTGTTATTTAGATTTAATTTATGTGATATTATTAATTAAAAAAATAATTATTATAATTATCTCAATTAGATATTAACGTTCGACCTGACCGATTATAATTAATTTATATCAATTAATAATAATTCATCCTCACTTCAAAACAAATTATGTCCATTCAATGCTTCTTTTTAGCCGCATCATTATTTATACATTAAATGTAGTGGTGCATCCAACGAATAGACTTTTCTTATTTTATGTTCAATTTAAAAGGGCCATCTATTTTTTATGTGATATATAATTTTTTTTACTTACATATTTTGATATGCATTAATTATTTAAAAACATGACGTTAAAAATAATTTGATTTGAGAGAAAAGAATAAAAATTATATAACAGGAGGGAGGGGATGGAGAGAGAAATAGATACAACGTAGAAGAGGAAGAAAAAGATGACAAATTAATTTATTTTTGTTATTTATTGTATTGTGTAGAGTTAATTTAAGCAATGCAGTAACTGTAAACTTCAGTTAGTTATCTGACACTCCCTCTTAACTAATAGTATAGCTATACTTACAAAATAAGTTATATTTTTTAATATAATAATAACTTATTCGGTATTTAAAAAAACAAATGTGATTCTTTTAGAAAATGATATTGATTATTTAAAAATAATTAATTGAATGTTGCGAGTTCAACTCATCTGGTCTAGAGCTGGGTTCCAGTGGGGCAAGATGTGTTGGGAGAATTTGAGGGATATATGTGAATTGTGTATTGTGAAGTCGATGCAAGAATTAGACTTTTTATCCTAAAAACAATTATCGCCCCCACTGGTGCTAATAAAAACGACAATTTATCTCCCAAGATACAACGACTTACAATATCAAAGTAGCAGCACTACAAACTTTGAGAAATGGCAAACTATACTATTTTGGAACTCTCTTAATAAAAGCCGACAGGCTTTTACTGCTAACATTTTGAAATGCTATAAACTGCTATTCAAGTTGAATAAATATATGGAATAAATTCAATGAATTGAAATAGGAGGGCCTATTTATAAAAGTTGGAAAGGTGTCACTGAATGGACATGTCCAATCAAAAAAGATGTCTTTGAAATGTTATGACCTTCATTCGAATGGACGCATCAATTCATCCAAATGAACGCATCGTTTCACCCAAAGAATTTCACCCAATGAACACGTCATTTCAACCAAATAACGCACCTATTCTGTTGATTAGACACGGTTAGACGATGATTGGACGTCATCAACTATCATTCACGTGCCATGAGCTTATTGTGTGTTGCACATCATAACCAATCACTTGTCATGATTTAATTCGATAGACACAAATTTATTAATAAATTTATTTTTTAATTTATCATTCACCATTTTTTAACAAGATGGATTTCAAGTCTTGTAAACATTAAACAAAACTAATTTTTTCAAAATAAAAAAATACAATCATATTTCTAAAACAATATATACTATTTTATTATTCAGTATGTATTACAACAAAACGGATCTTGTACCGATCTTTCCTCCTGTCTCCATTCCTACCCTACCTCCTTTATCTTGGCATGTTTGCCGTTACCGTTAAATTTATACTAACACCTAATATTTCCTCTAACCGGCTCTCATAATAATGTCCAAAGTAAGGGTATTAGTGGATTCATCTGTATGCAATACCTACATCTTTTATATGCTTTTGCTTTGACATTTTTTTTTTCCTTTTTTACTTTTACTTAGTAACATCCACCTTTATTTCAACTATCTTCTAATGGTAAAACTACATATCAAATCAAATCAAAAAAAAAAAAAACAAAAAAAAAAAAAAACACTACATGTTTAGATTGGTTCCCCCAGAAAGTGAGTTAGCCCAAGTTACCCAGAGTCAGAGAAAAAGTTGGAGTGTGCACAATTCGATAAACTAGTCGAATCGAACCTAAATCGAACCTAAATCGAACCAAAAATTCAATTAGTTCTTAATAAAGTTTAAAGAAATTCAATATTTAGAACAATATCAATATTTGGTGCTAGTATATGGTAATGTACTGAATATTAATTTTTTTTAAAAATTATATGTAATGTATATTATAATTATATATATAAATATAATTAATAATATATATATATATATCAAATATCATATTTATTTCTAGAAAAACTAAATTTTATTATTTTAATTAATATAACAATTAAGTAATATGTACTAACTAAAAAATTAAAAACTAATTAACTATTCTGATAACTTAATAAGTAATAACTAATAACCTTGGGTGTCGCACCCCCTACAGCATTACACTGTAATACCATTAATTATAATACACCTTTTATAATATTAACCCATTTTATAAGAGATTTTTCATTAAATCCAATAAAAAAAATTCTATTTTTATCCATATATAAAAGAAGCGGGTCACACGGTGGAAGTGTGGAAACAATGAAATTTAAAACATAAAAACCAAATCAAGGAGTGTACCATTAATACTCCCAAGCATTTAGTGTATGAAAATGCAGATTATTAACATACAAACAAGTCATACATTTTCGGCTATTGAAGAAAACATAAGACGCATAATCTAAATCGAGAGTTACCTTGATGTTTTCTCCAAAGTGTTGCTCCGTTATTCAAATTTGGATCTCGTTCATGGAGGAACCCCTCTAAAGATCATCCACACCTCACTGGGAGAAATCCTAGTCTTCTTGCTAGAAAATACTAGACATAGGAAGAAAAACTAAAAAAGAATAACACTATATATTAGTGCATCCTTTTGATTCACACTTGATCTTCCTTTGATCAAAGGTAAAAAAGAACCAAGACATGGGATGGATGAAAGAATCGCGTGTGGATCGTCCTGGGAGGAGCGCGAATGCGAAAGCGTGATATAAAATAAAAAAAATATGAAATTAAACATGCTTGAACAGAAACGTTGAATACACGTTCAAGGGTGTTCCCTTGAACCTCCCGGGTGTTTGGTGTATCTCATGATTAAACTAAACATGCAATTATCATGGTGGCCATAGGCTGAAAATAAAAAACATAATTAAAGAACCTATCCGGTTGTAGTTTTATCTTCGTACCGCTACACGCGTTGTTCCACGTTTTGCCACCAAGATCCCAATGATAGGAATCCTCTAAATCGTCAACGCAACCCTACCGATTCTTGATCCCTGTGCTAGCAAGAAATCAAGTGTGTATTTAGGGAGGACGAGTGGATCAAACGTTATTAATTAATGTGATCAATTCGTCTGAAGTCCACTTGTATTAAACAAGGAACTAGAATTTTTCTTGGAGGAAAAAGGGAAAGGGGACGAGAGTGAGAGAGAGAGACACGGCCGGTGGTGTGTATGTGTATGTGTGTGCTCACAAGTTAATCAATCTCTTATGTGCATACCTCTAGGAGTATTTATAGAAGTGAAATCATATTCCTCTTCAAATTCCAACTTTAAGAAGCATACTTTAACTAGGATTTTGACCTAGTCAAGTCCTAGTCAAACTAGACTTTAGACTTAGTCAAACTAATCTAGGCCCTTGATCTCTCTACTTCAATCTCGTCCGTCCATCACCTTGATGGATTATTTATGGAATATTTAAATCCAATTTAAATAAACCATAGGGCTTTAAATAATTAATTTTTATTTTAAGCTCATTTCTAATAAATCTAATTTATTAGTTAATTCCATTTAATCTAATTAAAGAAATCAACAATCCAAAAAAAGGGGAACCGATTCAATCCAATTAAATTGTTCAACCTCCCGAGATTAATTCTAAATTAAATCCTTTGTCACCGACGGATTGTGTGTGACTCTTTAAGTTCACCTTCAGCTAGACTTGTCCGAATCTCCAATCATCTTATGAAGGAAATCCGTCACCATGGGTGGCCGTCTAGCAACGGTCTATAGCACTAGAGACTAGGTTAATGTTTATGGTGTGAACATTTAAGCTCTCCAATACGTTTATCCTTCTATCTAGTATCTCACAGCTACAGTCTAGGGTATGGATCTTTAGGATGTTGGTACTCATTCTTGACTCAAGCCTTGGCTCGTCCACACTAAATGTCACAGGGATCCCATCCCATTGTTCAGTTATTGGGGCCACAGATTTATTGGGGATGAGTCTTAAAGTAAAGTGAGACATTACTGTCAACCCTTTTGACAGGAGATGGATCCTCTCATAGGACCTACTGTCCACACTACACATCTTGACTGCACTAGATAGGGCTTATGACAACCGAGTCACTTGATTTGGTAGCCTCTTGCCAAACCTAAGATACAGACATGGTGTGTATGTGATCTCAGTAGTCCCTCAAGTCTGAGGATCAAATTCGTATTGTTGGAACCGGGAATACAAGTCATACCGACCAACCTTACTCAAGGTCTTCCATATGATGGTTCCCACGAGTCACCTCAGTCAGCTGGTACCTAGCTGGCTGACCCACTAATATTGCATGGACGACCCTCATCACTTGTTGATGAAATGCAACTGCATATGCTTAGTGTAAGTCTCAAACGGATTCTCGATACCCTAGCTCGAGATTCCTTGACTTGGAGTTTCAGATTGATCCACAGAAACTGATTTCATGAACTGCCATCTAATGCGCAGTTCCAGTTTCCTGGATTGACGTTTCGGTCTGTGGGCTTTGCTTGTGCAGTGAACAGTTAATATAAAGCAGTAAGTGAACACAAACAAAATATTAAGCCAAATGAATATCACTTTTTTATTCATGATAATTAGGAAAATACCGAAACTGTTCCGACATAGGTTACATAAGCCCAATCAGATTCGCTTCACGGTCACCTATTCTAACATTCTCCCACTTGACCTAAAGTCAATCGCCCATATGCCTAATCCCCATCTTCTCAAGATGCTGCATATGAGCAATTTGTGACATAGGCTTTGTTAACAGATCTGTTGTGTTGTCTACTGAGCTAATTGATCCATCCGAACGTCACATGTTCCTACCATTTCCCTCAAAAAGTGGTAGCATCTAAGAATGTGCTTGGATCGGTGATGGGATCTTGGTTCCTTTGCTTGCGATATTGCTCCATTGTTATCATAGAAGATAACCACAGGCTCGACAATGCTAGGCACCACACCCGACTTTTGGATGTAGTTTCTCATCCAAACCGCTTCTTTGGAAGCTTCTGAAGTTGCTATGTATTCGGCTTCAGTGGTGGAATCAGTTGTGGTTTCTTACTTGGAACTTTTTCATGCTACCACACCACCATTGAGTTTGAACGCTTAGCCCGACTGAGACTTGGCAACGTCATCGTTCGTCTGGAAGCTAGCGTCGCTAAAACCTTCCAAAATCAATTCTCCATTGCCATAGACCAAGAACATATCCTTAGTCCTTCTTAGGTACTTAAGGATGCTCTTGACTGCACTCCAATGCGTCTCGCCTGCATAGGACTGATATCTACTAGTTACACTCAAGACGTAAGCGATGTCAGGCCTCGTGCAGTGGACGACGTATTGGATGTTGCCTACGGCAGAAGCATAGGGGATGCCTTTCATCCTTTCAAGCTCCTCATTAGTCTTGGGACACTGTTTCTTGGATAACTTGATCCCATGCCTCATGGGAAGGAGATCTCGTTTGGAGTTATCCATGTTAAATCTTTTCAGGATTTTCTCTACATACGAGTTTTGGGTTAGTCCTAACATTCTCTTAGATCTGTCCCTGACGATCTGGATGCCTAGAATGTGGAAGCTTCATCCAAATCCTTCATGGAAAATTGCATGGATAACCATGCTTTAGTGTAACTTAACATTCTAAAGTCATTCCCAATAAGCAGAATGTTGTCCACATAAAGCACTAGGAACACTATAGAGCTCCCACTGACCTTCTTGTACACACATGGGTCATATTCATTTTTGATAAAATCATATCCTTGTATGACTTCATCAAAGCGAATGTTCCAACTAAGGAATGCTTGTTTGAGGCCTTAGATGGACTTTTGGAGACGGCAGACTTTCTGCTCTTCTATACAACAATGAATCCTTCCGGTTGATCCATATAGATCTCTTCCTCAATGAAACCATTGAGAAATGTCGTTTTCACATCCATCTGCCATATTTCATAGTCATACCATGCAGCTATGCTTGCATCTGCCATATTTCATAGTCATACCATGCAGCTATGGCAAGCATAATCCGAATGGACTTAGCCATGGCTACTGACGAGTATCCTCAAAATCGACCCCAGGTCGTTGAGTGTAACTTTTCGCCACTAGCCTAGCCTTGAAGGTAGTAACTTATCCATCAACGCCAAGTTTACGCTTATAAACCTATTTACACCCGACTGGTTTAACGCTTTTAGGTGGGTCTACAAGTGTCCACACTTGGTTTGTGCTAATGGAGTCCATTTCGACTTTCATGGACTCAAGGTACTTTCCCAAGTCGATGTCAAACATCACGCCCCCGTATGTCTTATGATCCTTATCCAATTGACCGGTCATGCCTAGAAAGCCATACCTCACGGGAGGACGAGGCATTCTAGCTAACCTACGGAGAACTAGAACGTCAGTGGTGACTGCGGGCGCAGATATGACAGGAGCTGGCGGTTCAGGTACCGGGTTGGCTCCTCGTGAGGTTGTTCGACATGCGGGGCATGTTGACCTCGTGAGGTGACTCGACCCGTTGGGTACTTATCGTAAAACCTCTAAGTGAGGCATCTGCAGCTTCTGGCGCTGATGACTGATTTCTCTCACTTGATTCCTCAAGGAGCAGTTCATCACGCTGGATACCCGTTGGAAAACTTTCTCCAAGAACACTGCATTCCTCGAAATAAAGACCTTTTGTTCCGAGGGGTCATAGAAGTAATAACCTGCAGTTTCTTTAGGATATCCAATGAACCTGCACAAGCTAGATCTTGATTCTAACTTGTCTCCCATGCACAAGCTAGATCTTGATTCTAACTTGTCTCCCATGCACAAGCTAGATCTTGATTCTAACTTGTCTCCCACTAACCTCTTGATGTATATAGGGCTACCCCACACTCTCAAATATTTGTAGAAGCAGGCTTGTCGTGCCATATGTTATATGGTGTTTGGGTCACGGCACTGGTCGGTGCTAAGTTTAGCAACTTGGTTGTTGTTTCCAGTGCGTAGCCACAAAAATACAAGGACAGTTCGATAAAGCTCATCATAGATCGAACCATGTCTAACAGGGTTCGATTCCTCCTTTCAAAGACGTCATTTAACTGCAGTGTCCTGGCAGGTGTCCATTCAGAGACTATACTGTTTTCTTTTAGATAATCGAGAAACTCGCCACTAAGGTACTCGCCGCCTCGATCTGACCATAGGACTTTAATTTTGCACTCAGTTTGGTTCTCAACTTCAAGTCTAAAGTCTTTAAACCTCTCAAGAGCTTCTAACTTGTACCTCATTAGGTAAACATAACCATATCGTGAGTGATCATCGGTGAAGGTTATGAAGTAGGAGAACCCACCTCTGGCTTGCGTCCTTAGTGGTCCACACACGTCTATATGGACCAAGTCCAACACACTTGTGGCAAGCCTACATTGTCCTACAAAAGGGTCTCTTGGTCATTTTTCCTTTAAGGCATGATTCACAAGTAGGTAGATCGCTCAAGTCCCCAACCTCTAGGTTCTTTGAGTCTACCAACTTCTTCATCCTTTCTTAAGAGATGTGACCTAACCTTGCATGCCACAGTTGTGTGTCCCCATGATTATCTACTTTGCGTTTATGTTGAGCATTCATAATGAAATTCGATTGTTGCAGGATATAGAGTCTATTATTAAGTGTACCAAGCAGATGAACAAATCCACCTTCAATCAAATAAAAATAATTTTTATTGATCAAAAATTCATAACCACTATTGTCTAACAATAGAATGGAAATGATATTTTTTATTATGCTAGGTACATAATAAACTTCCTCTAAATATATCCGAATACGATCACTAACTACTAAGATGGCGATTCCTACTACTTCTGCAGCAACGGCCTTGCCATTGCCAAGCTTTAGGACTATATCGCCGCTACTCAGTTTTTTGCTTCTTTTTTCAGCACCTGCAAGTCGTTGCAAATGTGAGCTCCACAGCCGGTATCTAATATCCAAGAGGCAGAGTTAGTGATCATATTAACTTCAATCACAAACATATCTTACTTGGAACGGAGTTTGGGGCAATCCCTCTTCCAAAGCCCTTTCTCACGGCAGTGAATACATATGTTATTTGCCCTCGACTGTTGCTTCGAGTCAACCTTCCTTTTCCCTTTGCCTTTCCCCACTTTGGCAACGGGAACCCTTTCCCTTTCCCTTCTTCTTTTTCCAACGTCCGGCACCCTTGCCTTTCGTCTTGGAAGTCGAAGCCTCTCCAAATAATACCGACGGCGTAGAATTTTTGATCGTTGCCTCGTATTTCACAAACATATTGATCAACTCGTGGATGCCCTTCTCAAGAGCATTCATGTTGTAGTTAACAATGAATTGGTCGAAGGAGGGTGGCAGCTACTGAAGGATCACATCAATGTACGTCTCGTTATCGAGCCCTGCTTTGAGGTCTTCGAGCTTTTTCACTAAAGTAAGCATCTTGACCCTATTCTCATGTACAAAGGATCCCTCAGTCATCTTAGTTCCAAAGAACGCCTTCGCCGCGAAATACCTAGTATGCCGGTCCAGGACTGCATAGCGATCCTTTAGCCGAGCCATTATGGAAGGAACGTCATCTAGCCTCTGATACTGCTTCTGTATCTCATTAGTCATAGATGTCAGTATGAAGCTATGGACTTTTCGGTTATCCTGATGCCAAGTCTCGAACGTCTCACGTTCTTCGGGCGTGGATCCTTCCGGCAAAGTTCGAGGAAATGGCTTGTCCATGACATAGCCTTGGTTCTCATAATTGAGGATTATCCTCAGATTGCGCAACCAGTCATTGTAATTTGTTCCATTAAATTTATTTGTCTCAAGTACGGTTGATAACGGGTTCTTAGACATAGTTTGAAATCTACATTTAAAAATGGAATATAATCAGCAGAGCTAAAATGGGTTTTAATAATAATTAAAGGCTTGGACTTCAGTCATTTAGTGTTCCCACTATTTCTACGAAAACACGGCACTCTCAAACGTTGTTTTCGGGAAACCCTTTCCTAGTGAGCTTGGGATATACAACGATGTTTTTCGTACCCCACTTTTACGATTCGCATGAAAAACAACTTGTGGGAGGTATTCCATACCATTCTCGTCTAACGAGATTCCCAAGATGTCTTGCCTCACCCTTTTACGTGATCCCGATGACTCCAAGCGAATCACGTTATTCAGGCGTTAGACCCGACCCAATCAAACGAATCATAGAACTCACTGCTACCCCCACGACTCGTGAGACAGGCAGCAGGAGTGTATTCATTCACAACAAAGTGCAGCTTATTTTCAAGACAAGATACGTGCCACGACTCATGAGACCACGCAATTGACTGAAACTAGCTTCCTCACTTTGTCATAGATGGAAGGCTTGGACGAACTACCAGAGTTCAAGTCCATTTATTAAAGGTCTAATATTTTAACTTGGTCCAACCAAGTGAGAGTTTAATGACCGAGATCCCATTATAGCACATACATACATTATGCATAGAACGATTTGCATGATATAACAGTAGTACGATAAATAAACCATTCATCCATCATATAAGCCACATGCAAAATAAAAGCCTACCACGCCCCTGTTGGATGATCACAAGCCCGAATCCTATGCGACCCACTGAGCCCGCAGTGGATCTATGGTCAATTTAAGGTTGGTCCTACACTATTACATTCAATAATAGAAACCCATCAGTACACTGATGGGCCTTGCCTCTTTTCCACTGGACCTCCATGGAACTCCTTGGATCCTCCTTTCTGGCCCATCCTTCATCTTCTTCATCAAAAATAAAATGCAATCTCACAACTATACTACTCTCATTATACTTAAAAAAAAACCCTGCCGAACATCTGGGGGGAGTACATTTGGAGGGAGATAGAAAGCCTTATTATTCCAAGGCAACCAAAGAGAGAGAGAGAGAGAGAGAGAGCAAAATAAACGAGGCACAGAGGCCCAACATAAAATAAAAACCATACATTCAATCTAGGGCTTGTGATCATCCAATCTCATTATAACGCAAATAATATTGCACACAATCCATGATATCCAACATCATCAATCTATAAAAAGAATAAAATAATTTCTACACTCAAACTTGGTTGTCGCGTTCGCCATTTTTCTATTTCGTTTTTAATTTTCTGTTGCGTTTTTCAAAAAACCAAGAAAACCAAGAACACCAAGATCTCATGCAAAATAATACGATAAACCCATGAAAATACGACATGCTTCAAACATAAATTAAAAGCACCATAAATCATGCTTTACACATATAACGTATAAAATCCTAGGCCTATACACCAAACCAGCCTCTGATACCACTGAAAGAATCGTGTATGGATCGTCCCGGGAGGAGCGCGAACGCGGTAGCGCGATATAAAATTAAAAAAAAAACATGAAATTAAACATGCTTGAACAGAAATGTAAATACACGTTCAAGGGGTGTTCCCTTGAACCTCCCGGATGTTCGGTGTATCTCATGATTAAATTAAACATGAAATTATCATGGTGGCCATAGGATGGAAATGAAAAACACAATTAAAAAACCTACCCAGTTGTAGTTTTGTCTTCGTACTGCTACACGCATTATTCCATGTTTTGCCACCAAGATTCCAATGATAGAATCCTCTAAATCGTCCACGCAACCCTATCGGATCCCCGTGCTAGCAAGAAATCAAGTGTGTATTTAGGGAGGACGAATCAACCATACATTATTAATTAACGTGATCAATCCGTCTAAAGTCCACTTGTATTAAACAAGGAACTAGGATTTTTCTTGGAGGAAAAAGGGGAAGGGGACGAGAGAGAGAGAGAGAGAGAGGGCCGGTGGTGTGTGTGTGTGCTCACAAGTTGAACAATCTCTTATGTGCATGCCTCTAGGAGTATTTATAGAAGTGGAATCTTATTCCTCTTCAAACTCCAACTTTAAGAAGTATACTTTGACTAGGATTTTGACCTAGTCAAGTCCTAGTCAAACTAGACTTTAGACTTAGTCAAACTAATCTAGGCCCTTGATCTCTCTACTTCAATCTCGTCCGTCCATCACCTTGATGGATTATTTATGGAATATTTAACTTCTATTTAAATAAACCATAGGGCTTTAAATAATTAATATTTATTTAAAGCCCATTTCCTCATTTCTAATAAATCTAATTTATTAGTTAATTCCATTTAATGTAATTAAAGGAATCAACAATCCAAGAAAAGGGGAACCAATTCAATCCAATTAAATTGTTCAACATCCCGAGATTAATTCTAAATTAAATCCTTTGACACAGGCGGATTGTGTGTGACTCTTCAAGTTCATCCTCAAATAGACTTGACCGAATCTCCAATCATATCATGAAGGGAATTCGTCCGTCACCATGGGTGGCCTTCTAGAAACGGTCCATGGCACTAGAGACTAGGTAAATATTTATGGCGTGAACATTTAGGCTCTCCAATACGTTTATCTTTTCATCTACTATCTCATAGCTACAGTCTAGGGTATGGATCTTTAGGATGTTGGTACTCATTCTTGACTCAAGCCTTGGCTCGTCCACACTAAATGTCACAGGGATCCCATCCCATTGTTCAGTTATTGGGCCACAGATTTATTGGGGATGAGTCTTAAAGTAAAGTGAGACATTACTGTCAACCCTTTTGACAGGAGATGGATCCTCTCATAGGACCTACTGTCCACACTACACATCTTGACTGCACTAGATAGGGCTTATGACAACCGAGTCACTTGATTTGGTAGCCTCTTGCCAAACCTAAGATACAGACATGGTGTGTATGTGATCTCAGTAGTCCTCAAGTCTGAGGATCAAATTCGTATTGTTGGAACCGGGAATACAAGTCATACCTACCGACCCTTCTCAAGTTCTTCCGTATGACGGTTCCCACGAGTCACCTCAGTCAGCTGGCACCTAGCTGGCTGACCCACTAACATTGCATGGACGACCCTCGTCACTTGTCGATGAAACGTGACTGCATATGCTTAGTGCAAGTCTCAAACGGCTTCTCGATACCCTATCTCGAGATTATGCCACATATAGATGATCTAATCATTTATACATTTTAGAATTAATTTACTTCAATTAAGTTCATTCTTATCCTTTGGAATTAATTACAAAACTAATTTCTTCACCTCCACGGTGATTTGTGTGTGCCTCTTTAAGTTCACTCTCAGCTAGACTTAGGCTTGTGTTCAACATAATTAATTAATTAAATCTAATTTACTTAAGTATTTCTAATTGACCATTAGTCAAAAATGCTCGTCATCATGGGTGGTCGTCTAGCAACGGTCCATGGCACTAGAGAGTAGGTGAATGTTAGTGTGAATATTTAGGTTCTCAAGTTCCATACGGTATGGTCCTTCCGTCTTATGTCTCCCAGTCTTAGTTTAGGTTCATGAAATTTTTGATGTCGATTCCCATCCTAGACTAGGTATCTATGCTCAAAACTGGATACCGCAACTAGAAGAAAATTCACTATTGGTTACAAATTAATTAGCTACAGACTAAAACCATGGCAAATAATTATTATTATTAACCATAATTAAACAAAAATCATTGTAAAAACCTAGATTGTCCACCATGAAAACTCTTTTTGTTATGAGCCATAGCAAATATTTTTGCCATGGCTTTTAGCCATGAAAAATATTTTAACCACACTCGCAAATACCACGACCAATAACCGTTGTATGGTTGTGGTGAATGACTATTCACTATGACTATTTATTTTTAGCCATGGTTAAGTGCTAAATTTTTTCTAGTGCGCAGTCGCTCCATTGATCGACATACAAAATCATTTCCCATGACCAATCACTATGGTCACAGGTTCTAAGAGCTAGAACATGTCTCAGAGCGCGTTGGAGATACCGTTGTCATATACTGACAGGAGACGGATTCTCATCTTGGAACCTGTCGTTCTCACTTCACATTTTGATAGCACTCGACAAAGCTTATAGTGATCATGTCTAAGACATGGTCATCTCTTGCCAGATCCAAAATATAACCATCATGTGCATGTGACTTTAATGGTTCTTCAAGTTCGAGGACTAATTCTGTACTATCGGAGTCAGGGAATTTCAACTATACCGACCAAGTCTTCAAGGCTCCATATAACGATTCCCCATGAGTCAATTCAGTCGGTTCAACAACCTAGTCATCCAACCCACTAAGATTGCATAGACATCCAACATTTGTTGCCGATGAAACACGAAACTCATCCAATTAATGCAATACTTAGGCAAGTCTCTGTAGAACTCTCGATGCCAAGTCTCGAGGTCTTTGACCTGAAAAGTTTTAGACCCACTTTCAAAAGTTGGTTTCTTAGCTGTCATCCAATGCGCAACCCGAGTATATGCATTATCTAATTGGTTTTTGGGCATTTGTTAGCATGTTAAAATATTGTTTAACGCAATCGCTAAGCACAATAAATATATTATGCCAAGGATGGATATTTATCAAGATAATATTACTTGAATAAAGATTGTTGAATAGTTCCCAGAACAACCAATCTAATTGGCATTTCGGTCACCTATTCTAACATATAATGTGTCTTAAGCAATGGTATACGTCGTTAAATAACTTGAATGCAAATTCGGTCAAAGTCTAATATGTCTAGAGTTATGTAGCTACAACTCCCAACTCAATGTGACACTACTGACCTACCTAAAAAGACTGGCGACAGTGCTTATGATCAATATACCATATCTCCCATCAATAATTTCAAATCTTCCTTCTATTTCTTCTAAATAAGTTATATATCCTAAGTTTTCCCGGTATATATATAATTTGTTCCTTAACTCATATGGTTTTATTTTATCGAAATGCCTCATATTTAATATTCTTAATAACATGGGTTAAGTTATCGCAAAACTCCCATATTCTTTTTAATTAAACATAATATCTCTCAATTATATTAACTAATATTTCTACTAATTTTTCATCAATTCATCATACTATAGCAATTAATTAAACAACTACACATATAATTAAATATTTGATTAACAAATCTAGTTAAATTGAATAAATCAATTATAACTATTGGCTAAATCTAATACATTAAACACTTTGATTAATTGGCTATAATAACCAGATCCACATTGAAAATTAACCAATCACTAATTCAAAAATAATTAAAATCATAAAGTTTCTCATTAAACATTAAATCGAATAATAGAATTTACATTTAATAAATTCACTAAATGAATAATATTAATGTATTAATTAATTATAATATAATTTGTTAATCAGTAAAATTAAGCAATCTTCATATTTAAACAAATAATATATCCAAATAAAACTTAAATTATTAAGTGTAACTTTTTGGAAAATTCTCAAATGATTAATGCTAATCAATTAACCTAATAATTGTAGTTTACTGACCTGATATAAACAGACAATATCAACATGCAAAGAAAAAAGAACCGAAGGGAAAAGGAGTTACCTCATCAGGCAAACCACTTGATGCTACGAAATCAAGTGTAATTCTACTAACATATATATATATATATATATATATATATGCATGTGTGTGTCTAACTATAGTAAATAAGTGGATGTGGCATGTCATTTCTGCATGCATATCATAAAAATTCGTTCGCAGTTTAATTATTATGAATAAGAGTAAAATATATAAATCAATACATTACATTTTAAAAAAAGAAAGAAACCAAGAAAAGAAACTAATTTGTCAGTTAATGTAAAATTTGAAAGTTGAATAAATTAATCATATTATCAATTGAAGAATATTTTTGGCTTCACAAAAAAATTGGTGCAGCAGTGTCATTAACCGCCAGTTGTGAGTGTAGGATGTTTACCTTTTATATTTGTATAGACTAGCTGTTGTGGTACGCCGTCCCTGCGTGCATACAATAAATATTCGTTTGTACTTTAAAATATATTATTATTATAGATAAGAGCAAAATATAAACCATTACATCACATAAGAAAATAAAGAAAGAAAAAAAAACTAATTTATCAATTAGTGAAACTTTGAAGGTTAAATAACTTAGTTATATTATCGGTTGAAGGACATTTTTGACCTTATAAAAAATGGTGCAGCGGTGTAAGTAACCACCGTTTGTGAGTGTGGAATGGGTTTTCTTTATATAATAGTATAGCTATAAATGATAGATGTGGCAATCTACATAACAGAGGGGCAGAACCACGTTGTTGCAATCTCATCACCTCCTACTTTTTATTCTTTCTTTGTTTTTCTTTTTTTTTTTCTTTTTTAACTTTTGAACTTTCATTAAATACGTTTTGACCCATAATTTTCTAAAATTATATCATTTTCTCGAATAATTTATAATATTTCAATTTCATCCCTTATATTTTTAATATATTGAAATTTCAACCTATGATTATTTATTAATCAATTTATGTTTAATTAATAATTACTAATAGTTTCTCAATTATGTACTAAAATTCATGAACGTTACATAGGGCTTATTAGTTATTCTAATATTCGTTGTTTCTTTTTGCTATATTAAAATAAGTAATATAACAATGAAGTAATAAGTATTAACTAAATAATTAAAGACTTATTCGAGACTTTTAGTTGGCTTTGTTTTTATTTGGTGGTTCATTTGCTTTAAAGTTATTATATCTATTTTTTACATGTAAATTTGTAATTTCGAGATGTAGGATTTTTTTTTAAAAATTAGATTAATTCTGTAAAAACTGAACTGAACCAAGTTTTACTGGTTTTTACCAAATCGAATCAAAAATTTCAATTTGGTATTCGGTAGACCATTTTTTCAAACTAAAATTTCAGTTAAATTTAGTTCAATTTTACAAAACAAACACCTTAAGAAGACATGCAAGCCATACGTAAGCCCAGGGTCTAAGATTCCCCAACCAAAGTAGAGGTCCAAGCATAGTAAGGGCCCTCTAGCCAAAGTAGGGCCCCAGGAACAGTCATGCCCATAAAATGGGACACCCACGACTAACCTAGTGACATCCATGTAGAACCCCTCAGGCTACGTTAAAAGGCCCCACAGGACCGAATAAAAATCAATTCCATGGGCAGAGACACGTGGAGGTCACAAAAGGTGGGTTGGAAGCATCCCCTTCCAAGGGGTAACCTCCAACATGAAGGTCTTTACGATTCTGGCGGTGGGAAAATATCGCACAACCATCTCAATAGGAATCTAGGAAGCTCATCCGTAGTTGATTCGATTATCCCATGAATATCGGGGGACTCTGGCTGCCAAGACATAACCCTCCCACCTAATCTCGGGGGGGGGGGGGGGGGGGGGGGGGTTCAACCCTCTCCACCGGCTAAGGGACTGCCTATAAATTATAGATTCCCCCCAACCAAAAGAGGATAATGTTTTAATTATAGTTGCATAGGAGAAACTTGCAGTATGTTATATTTAAGTACTTTATCCCTTTATCGCTCTCAATTTTTCATCCACATACAAACTTAAATGTCAAAGTGCTAACTATTTTTTCACATGCTCCCGTTCCTAAAGTTCACCAACCAAGGCGTAAAGATCTAAATTGGACCGCTTGAAACGAGCACCTTTTGCTCACATCATAAATAATTATTCATGTTTAGTTATTTTTTAATTTTTTCTCTCTTTCCCTTTATATTTTTTCTTTTGAAATTATATATTTTTTATGGAAGCCTTTTTTAATATTTTCTCTCTCTCTCTCTCTCTCTCTATTGCACTTAACATATTTATTTTTCTTCATTTGTAGAAAATTTAATCAATAAATATATATATATATATATATATAACAAGGGAACCCTAATATGTCTTCTCTCTCCCTCTCTCTTCGTAACCCTAACCCTAGCAGCAGTCGTAACCCTACCCTTAGCGCCGACGATTGTTCAGAGGAAGGACCGGAGGGGTTGAACCCGGATGCACATGGATAGATCCCTAAGACTTTCAACTTGTCAGCGTTCCTTAGCCTTGTGGAGCGGGTTTTAGATGACAGTGACGTTGATTCTGTGCAGGCCATACAACTCCTGAAGCACAGGAGGGAAGCAAAGTATGGTGATGGGTCTGCAGCGGCTAACGACAGTGCGGTCCCTAATACGCCCGCGGGAAATCATGCAACTCATGCTGGACAACTTGTTCTTCCTACTGAGCCACCACCGAGGGTGATGGCAGCACACCGAGGGCTCCCTTCACATCCAACAACAGTGAGCCCGATGCCAGAATCCTCACTACCAGACGCGACTCTGGAAATCTTTGTGGGAGGAGTCAAACTGAATACTGAGTCTAAGTACACCATGCATGCAGAGCGGTTCTTTGAAGGGTTTCATAAGTGAAAGAATTAGGTACGGCCCGGGAACGTAACGAAAGCGTAAAAAATGTAACTTTAAAAGCGTAATTTAAAACGGGTTCAAAGGGGTGTTCCCTTTGAAGTTCCTGGGCGTTTGGTGTATGTCAAAGCATAAATTAAAGAGGAGAAGATGCTGGACAAGTGGTTAAAGGAAGTTAATAAAAAAGGTACATGTAATGTAAATGAAAATCAACCTTATGTTCGTTGCACATAGAACCGGTTTCTAGCATTGTTCCCTTTCCGTTTATCCTTCCGCTCACTTGAGGATACAAATTAGAATCCGTCTAATTTGTCCACACCATACCATGGAAGAGTTCTCTAAACTATTGCTAGATAGTAATAGAGAAGGAAAGAAAAATAATTCCTAAACAACACTATTGATTAGTGATTTTTGGAATGTTTTGTTGTTCACTCCTTTCCAAAAGGTACGACCACAAAAGGAGAGTATTTTCAGAGATTTTTGGAGAGTTTTTGCTGGAAATTTCATGCAAGACATGTCATGCGAGTTATGTGAATAGTTTTGTGTATATAGAGTTGTTGAATTCAAAATTCAACTTCTCTTGTCAACTTCCAATGCAACCTACATACACACACCATTATCTACATAACAATGCACTATTATAGCAAATAAACCACCCACCAAACCACACAAAGGCTGGTCACATGTGCCTCACATGTGGAGGATTTTAATTCATCCTTCACTTGCTATAAAATTTCCATGGATTAGGACTACTAGTCTTGGACTTTTATTTAATCTAATTAAAATTAAGTCCAACCAAAGTCCATTGGGCATTAATTAATCCAGTTAATCTCAATCCAATTGAAACCCATAAGTTTATTTAATCCAATTAAATAAACATAAGTCCAAACTCTAATTAATTGATCCAATCAATTAATTAAGCCAAACCCGATAAATTAATCCAATTAATTTATAGGTTCTAAGTCCAAAAATTAACTAATCCAATTAATTAGTTCTTGGACCATCCATCAAATGTATTTCCCAATAAATGATCCAATCATTTATTTTTCTCCTTGAATTAATTTAATCCAATTAAATTAATTCGCTTTTTTCTAGAATTAATTCCAAATTAATTCTACCAATTCCATAGTGATTTCTGTGTGACTTTTTAGGTTCACCCTCAGCTGGACTTGGGCTTGTGTCCAATAGAATTGGCAATTAAATCCACTATAATTAACTATTTTCCAATTAACCATTAATTGAAAAACTAGGAGAATGTTAGCGTGAACATTTAAGCTCCTGATTACCATACAAGTACTATCCTTCCATCATCCGTCTCTTGGTCTAAGTCTAGGGCATAGAATTGGGTGTCGGTTCCCATCCTGGACTACACAACTATGCTCAATAACTCGAGACACGTTTGCTCTATTGATCAACATAGAAAATCATTCCCTACTCGACCAATTGTTGTGGCCACAGACTTAAAGAGCTTAAATCGTCTCAGAGCGCATAGGAGACTCGACTATCATATACTGACAGGTGACGGATCCTATCTTGGAATCCACCGTTCTCAATACATATTCCGTTTGATGTTCTCAAAGAGATGTCAGAGGACACGTTTCATATCACTCAGGGCCTTAACAGAAGCAGTCATTCTCAAGGTCTCTCATGATTAATGTAGCCTGTTGGAATGTCCGGGATCTCAACAAGAGAGACCACCAATGTGCGGTTATGACGCTTATATTAGAGTTCAAGTTATCATTGTTGGGACAGTTGGAGACTAGAGTGGCTAGGAATAAGGTGGAACAGATCCGATCATCTATTAAACGGCATTGGTCGTGGTTCACGGATTATAGTGGTCCGGGGAATCGCATTTGGCTTTTGTGGGACGAATCAGAGGTTACCTTGGAGGTCTTAAAACAGGATACTCAGCTGGTTCATTGTCAAGTAACGACACGGAGGGATAATAGTACCTGTATGATTACGTTTATGTGTGCGGACAATGATATGTGGGCGCGCCAGTCACTATGGGACACAGCCCGCCGACTTGCATACACTCACGATGGCACACCGTGGATGATAATTAGGGACTTTAATGTGATCCTTGATATGAGTGAGATTAGTGGACGCTCGGTGGAGAGCACTCCTGCTATGGAAGAATTTCAGGAATGTATTCAGGATGCTCGACTTTATGCGATGCCATTGCGGGGAAGTTTTTTTTCTTGGCACAATTGTAGTCAGTGAGAGGGGACTTTGTGGAAAAGATTAGATAGGGCGTTGATTAATGAGACTTGGCTTACCACTTGGCCGAACTCGTACTACCGATGTACTACCCCGCGGACGTCGGATCATTGCCCTATGATTTTTATAGGATGGAAGGAGCAAGTAGCGTTATTCCGATGTTTAGATTTGATAACTTGCTCACGAAAGCTTCTGGGTTCAAACAGCAGGTGTACAATATTTGGCAGCATCGTATTCATGGTTCTAAGTCCTATGCAGTGATGCAGAAACTGAAGATACTTAAGCCAGTATTCCGTATGCTAAGGAAAAACAAAGATGGCTTGGCTAGAAATGACGTGGAAGCGGCGGCTTTTCTTGCTACTGCGCAGCAGCTTCTACAGCAATATAGGCATGAGGACCTCCTTCAGGATGTGAAAAATGGTGTTGAGTTATTTATTTGTAGGCTGCAACGCAATACCGAATGTGGTTGCAACAACGAGCAAAGATACAATGGCTTAAGGAAGGGGATCAATGTACAAGGAATTTTTTTTGGAAGGTGGCGGCACGTAGAGCGGTTCAAAAAGTCTACTAGATTAATGATGATAATGGTGACCCCTTGACAGAATCGGACCAAGTTGGGCAAGAATTTGTCCAATACGCAACCTGCTGGGAGGTAGCCGACGGCATCGCGCGCTGTCGCTTAACCATCTGCGACCGTGGGTTCAAAGTGTGGTGGATAGTGTTGCGGCTGCATCTTTAACTGTGACGTTCGTAGGATTTTATAAATAATTGAGAGATTAATTAGTAATTATTAAGAAAATTTGAGTTAATTATAAATAAATTATAGGTTGAAATTGGAATATGATAAAACTTGAACGGAATAAATTGAAACTCATAATAATAATAATAATAATAATAATAATAATAATAATATATGTATATAGAAAGTGGGGAGGGAATCACCCCACCACCTCCTCAATTGTTTAATAAACATATATATATATATATGTACCCAACACATAAGCCACATTCTCATAGCACACACACATTAACTTTTCAATATCATACCAAACACATTCTCTCGGGAAGAAGACGAAAAACAGGACGTGACGATAAAGTGGAGGGTTGAGCAGCTTTTCGTGTTGACAAGACCATTTTGAGATTTGAGGTAAGTATAGCTAATTGGTTTATATATATATATATATATATATATGTATATAAATATAAATTGTTGGATATAAATATATTTATATGCTTATGTGAGATATACACATTGTTGGATATAAATATATTTATATGTTTATGTGAGAACTTGATATTGAATTTTGGATATATATATATATACATATATATAATTATGAGGATATGAATATGGATTGTTTATCTACTTGATTATGGGTGTCGATTGTTATTAAGATGATCGTTATATCTGTGGAATTGCTATTATGTGCTAAAGTGTGATTGTGCTGCACGGATGTTGGTTGAGTGATTGTGGGGTTGTATAATTGATTGTGATATGAAGTCAAATAGGAATGGTATTGACGAGTGAATGATTATTAAATTAAACGATGGCTTAACTAACTGGGGAACATACTCAATGGCTTAGAATAATACGATCGATGACGAGTTGTGTGCTGTCATTGATCAATGGAGATGATGGGATACACACGAGCTGTGTGCTGTGTGATATCAGGGATGATGGGATACACACGAGCTGTGTGCTGTGTGGTGTCAGTAAGGATGAGATACACACGAGCTGTGTGCTGTGTGATATCAAAAAAAAGAAAAGAGAGTGGAAAGAAAAAAAAAAAAGAGAGAGAGTATTGTGATTGTGATGATGATGATGGTGATAGCCGGCTAAGCTCATTGAGTGATGCACTCCAGGTTGGTTAAGTAGGGCCCTAGGGAAACAACTAAAATGCCTCTATTATGTCTTGAGTTGATATCTTATTGTAGCTATGTGATTTCTTATCTACTGTAATGTATGTCGCATGTTGGATTGTGTTGGTATACTTGTTTTATACTTGACTGGTTGCTCGTATACTTATATATAGACCGAAAGGCTATACTTATTGAGTGGGCGGCTCATTCCTTGCCACATACATTTCAGGAGATAGGTCGCACGGACTAATACTATTGGATCTTAAGCCGTGCCGTGACACTGAATAGGTGGGTCAGCCGTGACATCAAAGGTGGAAGTTTTTGGGTGTAAAATTCTAGACAGTGGGTCGTTGGTCAACTATTTCTTAAGTTATGTACAGTAGTGGGAAGTATGTATATAAGGTTTCTTTTTGGCTATGTTTGTTATCTCATGTTGTATATATATATATTTGTTATATTGATTGATAAAACTTATATTATGTTACAAGATAAGTTGAGATTAAGAAAATGGAAGATTAATTAGTGGTAACTAGGTGTAGTAAAGTAGGGGGTGTTACATTAACAGCCCCGGTTCTTGGACAAGAGGTTAAAGGAGCTTTCTTTAGCATTGAGGAAGATAAGGCACCGGGTCTGGACGGGTATTCGGCATGTTTTTTCAAGGCCGCTTGGCTGGTGATTGGTGACGAGATAACGGGTTGGGTCCAATAATTTTTCACTACAAGGCACCTTCTCAAACAGATTAATGCGACCTTGCTCACGTTAATACCAAAGGTACAACTTCCTACCAAGGTGGCGGATTTCAGGCCGATCTCTTGTTGCAATGTTTTATATAAAGTCATATCTGAAATTATTGCATAGAGGATGAAACCTTACATGGCTAATCTATTTGATGAGGCACAAAATGCGTTTCTGCTTGGACGTCGGATTAGCAACAATATCTTGCTAGCTCAAGAATTGCTCCATGGCTATAACCAAAAACACTTACCACCTAGATACGTTATAAAGGTGGACTTACGCAAGGCCTATGATTCGGTGGAGTGGGACTTCTTGCAAGAAGCGCTAAATATGTTTTAGTCTCCTGAGATGTTTATAAAAGTGGATTATGGAATGTGTGACAACGCCGTCGTACTCCGTTTGTCTAAATGGTCAGCCACATGGTTTTTTTGCGGGAGCAATGGGTTTACGGCTAGGAGATCCGCTTTCGCCATACCTATTTGTGATTGCTATGGAGGTTTTACACCTATCCATCTCATCTCGTGTTGCTACAGACTTGACGTTTCAATTTCATTGGCGATGTAAAGAGATTCAACTTGTCATGCTTTGTTTTGCCTACGACCTGCTCCTCTTTTGCAAAGCACATGAGGCCTATGTTAGGATGTTGAAGAAGGGTCTCGATGAATTCGCAACATGGTTGGGGCTCCAAGCTAACTCGGACAAGAGCCAAGTGATTGTGTCCAAATCAACCGCAGCATGGAAGGAATCTATTCTGAGTGTGCTCGGGTTTCAGGAATGGTTCATTCCTATCCGCTATTTGGGGTCCCACTTAAATCGTCCCGATTGACGATCTCTGATTGTGCTCCATTACTTCATCGGATTGATTAGAAAATTCGAGATTAGGAGGCTGTTGGTCTTTCTTACACAGCTCGTATCCAACTTATTAAATCCGTACTACCGTCCCTCCACATCTAGTGGGCGAGCGCTTTCTTTTTACCGAAGGGTGTTGTTAAGGACATTGAGAAACGTTTCAGGAGGTTCTTGTGGCAAGGTAACTCCTCCATGGGGATGGCGAAGGTTGCTTGGCACCACTTTTTTTAAGTAAGGAAAAAGGAGGATGGGGGATCCGTAATGTTGCTGCGATGAATGAGGCTCTTATGAGTAAACATTTATGGGAGGTGATTCAGTTTAACGGTTCTTCCATTTGGTTAAAATGGATTATGTTAGAATATGTGACCAGAAAGCCAATTGGATTGGTGGTTTTGGGAACTATTTAGCAATCGTTATTAAAGTAATATTGACTTGATGAATATAGTAAGTATTCATCCTTGGCACTATGTGTTTGTTGTGCTTACTAATTACGTTAACCGGCGATTTAATGTCACAACAAATGCCCACGGACCAATTGGATAACCTATGTAGTTGAGCTGCGCATTGGATGGCAGCTATGAAACCAACTTCTGAGGGTTGGTCTGAATGTTCCAAGTCGAGGACCTTGAGACAGGTCATCGAGGGTCCATAGAGACTTGCACTAAGGATTGCATTCATTAGATGAGTGCCGTGTTTCATCGGCGACAGACGTTGGACGTCTATTCAATATTAGTGGGTTAGTTGACAAGGGTGTTAGCTGACTGAACTGACTCACGGGAATCGTCATATGGAAGCCTTGGAGGCTTGGTCGGTATGACTGAAATTCCCGGCTCCGATAGTATGAGATTAGTCCTCGGACTTGAGGAATCATGGCAGTCACATGCATACGAAAGTTGTATCTAGGGTCTGGCAAGAGATGTCCGTATCTGAGATACGTTCATCATAAGTCTTATCCAATGCAATCGGAATATGTATTAAGGACGATGGATTCCAAGATAGGATCTGTCACCTGTCAGTATATGACAGTTGAGTCTCCTATGCGCTCTGAGACGGTTTAAGCTCTTTAAGTCTATGGCCACAACGATTGGTCGAGTAGGGAATAGTTTCCTATGTCGATCAATAGAGCAAACGTGTCTCGAGTTATTGAGCATAGTTGTCTAGTCCAGGATGGGAACCGACGCCCAATTCCATGCCCTAGACTTAGACCGGGAGACGGATGATGGAAGGGCCGTACTCGTATGGTAATTGGGAGCCTAAATGTTTACACCAACATTCACCTAGTCTCTAGTGCCATGGACCGTTGCTAGACGGCCACCCATGGTGACGGACGTTTTTTCGATTAATGGTTAATTGAAAAAATAGTTAATTAAATTTGATTTAATTGACCAATTGTGTTGGAGACAAGCCCAAGTCTAGTTGAGGGTGAATCTAATGAGTCACACACAAATCAGTTTGGATTTGGTGGAATTAATTTGGAATTAATTCTAGAATAAGCGAATAAATTTATTCGATTAGTTAATTTTGGACTAAGACCTTTAAATAATTAGATTAATTTATTGGGTTTTGGCTAGAATAATTGATTGGATCAATTATTCTTAATTTGGACTTATGTTTATTTAATTTGATTAAATAAACTATTGGGATTCAATTAGATTGAGATTAATTAGATTAATTAATTCCCAATGATTCTTGTTTGGACTTGAATGTAATTAGATTAATAAAGTCCAAAAGCATGGAATTCAAGTCCATATCTTATACAAGTTGGAGCATGTTGTAGGAGAATTTGGAGCTTTTTCCTAATGTGTATAGGCCATGTGAGGTGCATGTGGAGGTGGTTCTCTATGTGCCATCATGGGTGACACTTGTGCTATAATAGTGTATATGTGGAAGTTAGCCTTGGAGGTTTTATTGATGGAGGTTGAATTTTGAATTCAAAACTTCCTACTTACACATAAAAATACACTACACAAAAATACACTAACATGCTTCATTTTGCTGGAGATTTTTAAGCCAAAAACACCTCTAAAAATTCTCTCTAAGTGTTTTTTTCTTTTGGAAAGAAAAGAACTTAAAACATTCTAAAGATCACTAATTGATAGTGTTACTTTGGAATTATTTTCTTCTTCTCTTCGCTATATTTTTATCTAGCAATAAACTATAGTTTGAATCCTTAGTGTGGTGTGGACAATACTTAGAGGAGTTCTACGTTGGAAGTGAACAAAACAAGGAAACGAAAAGGGAACAAAGCTCAAACCGATTCTACGTGCAACGAACATAAGGTTGGTTTTCTTTACGTTTTCATGTATTTTTTGTTCATATCCTTTTAGCCACATGTCCAGCATTCTTCTACTCTTTTATTTATGCTTTGACATACACCGAACGCCCGTGAACTTCAAAGGGAACACCCCTTTGAACCAGTTTTAAATTACGCCTTAAGGTACGTATTTTTCGCTTCCGTTGTGTTCCCGGGCCATACCCGATTATTTCAGATTAGACACTACCGCTTGCCGAACAAGTCAATATGGGTGACTAGCGATCATGTTGGATCATGGGGTTGGAGGAAGTTGGTCCGGCTAAGGACAAGGCTGTCCAGGGAAGTTGAATATAGAGTGGCGATGGGGAATTTTTTTGGCTATGGCATGATCCGTGGCTTCCGAGAGGGTCACTAATCCACTGGTTTCCTTTGGCACCGCAAGACACGGGAAATTCCAACTCATGCGAGTCTTGCCTCTGTCATTACTGCTGCAGGTTGGTTGTGGCCTGCCATGGTAGATATTCAGCAACCATTACCCCCCATTAATGGAGGCTTAGACATGGTGAGGTGGAAAGGAAAGGATACAACGCTAACGACGCAATCTGCCTATGTCCTTTACCATCATACGGGAGAAAAGGTGATGTGGTCTTCACTGCTGTGAGGGCCGCTTAAAATTGCACGAAATATATTTATATTATGGCTATCCATCCTTTAGAAGCTGTCTACTGGTGATAGGCCATGGATCCTTGATGATGCGAAGCTATGCGTTCTATGTGACGAGGGAATTATTCAGACACATAAACACTTTTTTTTTTTTTCAGTGTCATTTTTCGAAGGCTTGCGTCTCAATTCTGAAACGTAAGGCTCGGTTTAATTGGCCGAAAGTGACTTGGACGGATGGGATTGATTGGGCGAGTAGGCGATGGAGGGGGCATCATCTATGGAACGCTACGCAACGAGCTGTACTCGCGTCGCTAGTCTATCATATCTAGAAGGCAAGGAATGGTAAACGGTTTGAAGGTGCAGCAGTCCAGCCTCAAAGGACATCTCAAATGGTTCTAGAGGAGGTGAAATTGAGAATTCTGGGTAAGGAACTACGGGAGAGTTTATAGACTTTTGTTTTGTTTCGTGTTTGGAAAATTCCATGGCTGAGGGCTGTTTATTATTTGGATGAGAGAGGGTGTTGAAGTTGGCCCATGACCTCACATAAGAAAAAGGCCCAACAAGACCAAGGATGGCCCAACAGGCCATAAACCCAGCGACCCACTTAGTATACCCGACCCGGACCGTGTAAGCCCCTTATTTAAACCCACAACCCTAACCCTAATCCATGTTTTCAGCCTTCTTCCTTCTCTCCCTCTCACTGGCCGCTGCTCTTGTTCTCTCCTTTTCCATCACACTTCCTTTCTTGATTCTCCATCTATGTTTGGTATGGAGACGATCTCCTTCCATAGATTGATCTCTTGCCTGCGATGGAGCCAAAGGATCCCATCCAATTATAGATGGGAGATGGCCATAAAAGGACCGATTCCTTCCACCGAAAAGTGACAGAATACGTTTCTGCCTTCAAGTGAGATCTTGAGCCTTCTCTTCGTGAAATCCTTGATACCCTTTGTGGGATATTGTGTGGTGACTTGAGTGGTCGGTGTTTGGGTTGCTGGCGGTTTATTGGCCTGTGGTGCAACCGGGTTTTTTGGTTGAGTGCCGACTTTTTCGTAGTCGTGACAACTCACTGGTTCGTGGCTCGCTAAGCCTAAAGGAGGATCTGTTCCTCTTACAGTTTTTGGATCTTAACCTTTATTTTGGATTATATTGTTTAGTTTGTATCTCTTACCTTTTCTTTTTTTTTTTTTGTTCTTTATACTGTCTTTAAGATATATATCCCCGGATCTATAATTATAAGGGTGATAACACCCATTTCGCCCACTGTAATTATATATTTTGTATATTGTGCTTCCGCCAAGTGGTAGGTTCACTTCTAACAATGGTATTAGAGCCGGTATCAACCGGTTTTGGGTCAAGTGTTGTGGTTCGATAAAGCATCTCTAACTCTCAATTACCGTTTTATATTGCTTCGTGCTACCCCTCAGTAATAACCATTTGTTGGTGGTATTATTCTGTGTTGTGATATAACTAATCCTGTTTAGTTCCATATCTTGCTTGGTGCAATTCTGCTTAGTGCTATATCCATACCTTGCTTAATGCTATTGTCGGTTGCTTAAGTAACTCTATTGCTCAGTTTTTTGTTTCTCTGTTGGTTGCATTGCTGAGTGCTCTACTTCTGTTGATATATACTGCATCTGTTGGTTACACTGCTTAGTGCTCTGGTAATATATACTGTTAAATATATTCTGCTTAGTGCACCGGTTACTTTTCCTCTGATCCCTCACTTGGCCGGGTCCCGTAAGACCGTCGGGTATCTGGTTGAGGTTCAGAGTTGATTACTTTTGGGGTTACCATTGTTTCCGCCCTATAACTGCTACTGCTACTCTGTTACTATTTTTTGGGATATCTCTGTGCATATTCTGTGATCAGTTTCGTATTCCGTAATATATTCAGACTCGGTGTCACTCTGTGATTTATTCTGTTATGGCTGGCTATAACTTGCTTCCGTTCGATGGCAAATCTGATTTTTCTATATGGCAACAAAAGATGAGAGGTATTTTGATTCAGCAAAGAGTTTTCAAAGCCATCGATGGTAAATTTCCTGAAAATTTTTTGATGAAAAACAAATCGAGACTGATGAGTTTGCCTATTCTTCTATTATCTTGAATTTGTCGGATTCTATGATTAGAAAAGTTGGTAAGCAAGATACTGCCAAAAATCTGTGGAATAAGTTAGAAGAACTGTATGCTGAGAATTCGTTGCCTAGTAAGCTTTTTCTTCTTGAGAAATTTTTTCGGTATAAGTTAGACTTGTCCAAAAACATTGATGAAAATCTTGATGAGTTCACAAAACTAGTTCAAGACATTAAGTTAACCGGTGATAAGAACATAGATGACTATACCCCTATTGTCTTGTTGAATGCTATACCAGAAGAGTACAGTGATGTTAAATCTGCTATCAAATACGGTAGAGACAATGTAAACCTTGAAACTGTTGTTTGTGGTCTTAAGAGTAAGGAGATGGACATTAAGACTAACAAACCTAGTCAAAACCAATTTGAAGTGAACTTTGTAAAGGGAAAGACTAGGAACTCGGGTTACAAACATAAGAGTCATAAAAAGGATGATGAGGATGGAGATGATAAAAAGAAAGAGAGGAGGTATTACAATTGTGGGATTAAAGGGCACTACATTAAGAATTGTTGGAAACCTAGAAAAGACAAAAGGGATAGAAATCCGGATAGTGACGAAGAAGCTAATGCTGTTATTCCAGATAACCAAGGAGAAGTCTATTAATTTGGGTCTTTTGTCCTCTTATCTCGTACACCTTACTAACCTACGTGTGCTAGTGTGTTTATCTGTCTTGCAGGTACCAACAGAAGAAAGAAGGACTAAGGCAATGATGACATGCCACAAACCAGTGTTTTCTTTGGATCAGTCGTTCCCTTTATTGTGGGTCCTGGTCCAAGGTAGAGATTGTTGAAGTTGGCCCATGACCTCACATAAGAAAAAGGCCCAACAAGACCAAGGATGGCCCAACAGGCCATAAACCCAGCGACCCACTTAGTATACCCGACCCGGACCGTGTAAGCCCCTTATTTAAACCCACAACCCTAACCCTAATCCATTTTTTCAGCCTTCTTCCTTCTCTCCCTCTCACTGTGCCGCTGCTCTTGTTCTCTCCTCTTCCATCACACTTCCCTTCTTGATTCTCCATCTATGTTTGGTATGGAGACGATCTCCTTCCATAGATCGATCTCTTGCCTACGATGGAGCCAAAGGATCCCATCCAAGTATGGATGGGAGATGGCTATAAAAGGACCGATTCCTTCCACTGAAAAGTGACAGAATACGTTTCTGCCTTCAAGTGAGATCTTAAGCCTTCTCTTCGTGAAATCCTTGATACCCTCTGTGGGATATTGTGTGGTGACTTGAGTGGTCGGTGTTTGGGTTGTTGGCGGTTTATTGGCCTGTGGTGCAACCGGGTTTTTTGGTTGAGTGCCGACTTTTCCGTAGTCGTGACAACTCACTGGTTCGTGGCTCGCTGAGCCTAAAGGAGGATCTGTTCCTCTTACAGTTTTCGGATCTTAACCTTTATTTTTGATTATATTGTTTAGTTTGTATCTCTTACCTTTTTTTTTTTTGTTCTTTATACTGTCTTTAAAATATATATCTCCGGATCTGTAATTATAAGGGTGATAACACCCATTTCCCCCGCTGTAATTATTTATTTTGTATACTGTGCTTCCGCCAAGTGGTAGGTTCACTTCTAACAGAGGGGCTTGATTGTTGTATGAGATTTGTATCTGTTACATTTTCTTTCAATGCAATTTACCTATTCCAAGATGTATATATATATATATATATAACAAGATTTTAGTAAAAAACATTTATTTATTTATAGTTGTTAAACATTTTCCCACATAACTTGAAAAAAAATTACCTATTCCAAGATGTATATATATATATAACAAGATTTTAGTAAAAAACATTTATTTATTTATAGTTGTTAAACATTTTCCCACATAACTTGAAAATATATATATATATATATATTTTTACCCACACATTAAATGTACCACATCCTGCTAGTAGTAAGAATTTTCAGGAGGTAAATGTTATGTTTGGGGATGATGTTGAGTTCAAATTTTGTATTTGCTTTGGATTTTGAAGATACGAAGAAAATTATTAAAGCGTCACATTTTTTTTAACTTGAATCCAACCTCAAAAACGTTTGCTACATTTATTTTATTTTATTTTATTTTTATATGTCTTTATATGATACGACATATAAATTAAGGAGAGGGGGTTTGAATAATTAATTTGGTATATAATTAAGGGTAAATTGGATAACACCTCCCTGTGTTTTCGTGAAATAGCACGAAATCCCTCTGTATTATGTTTATAGGCAAAAAACCCCCTGTGTTACTTAAAATGCAGCAAAAAAGTCCCTCCCCATTAGAAATTGACGGGGAGTGTGTGACACTCGCCTGCTGTGCGAAAGGGCTTCAATTTTTTGCTATTTTTGAAGTTATTTTTAGTGTGCAAAGGTCAATTTTGCCCCTTTCTTTGATGTTTTACCTCCATTTAAATTTTAATTGAAAAAGCACAATATAAAAACTAATATACTAAAAACAGATAAATTATAATATATTATTTAGTTTAAAATATTTCAATAAACTATATTGATTTATAGAAAATATTAATTTATCAAAATAAATAAAATTATATCAAAAAAATTATGTTATATTATATTATTTATTATCTAAATTTGTATTATAATGATTATTTATTATTATATTTATTTATAGAAAATATTAATTTAACAAAATACATAAAAATATATCAAAAATTTTAATTTATATTATTTATTATAAATAATATTGAAAACAAAAAATTAAATACATTTGATATGATTTCTATTTTTAAGAAAAAACTAAATTATTTTATTTAGTTTTTAAAATAATTAAAAATTATATATATTTTTTTAAAATGATGGCCGGCAGCCGCTTTGCCGCCGGCCATTGAAGCCGTCGCCTGCTGATCTGGGCACGTCGCCCTGGATCTGGCCGATGGCGGTCGCCCAGAGGAGTGGGCGACTGCTGTCGGCCAGATCGGGGGTCGTCGCCCCCCTTCGCGACAGCGATTGAAGGGGGCAACCTTGCCGTCGCCCAGTCACGGCGGCGACGGCCTCACCGCCGATAGCGGCGGCGGCCGTCATCGCTGCCTTTGTAATATATATATATATATATATTGTGTAATGTATATATATATATATAAATGAATAATATATTTTAAATTAGTTGAGATTTGGACAGTTCATTTATAATCTTTGCAGATCAATGGTTATAATATAAGGGCATAACGGTTAGTTTAGTACAAAATTTAACACTGTTAAGTATAACTTACGGAAGGGGAGAGTATGCATCATTTTTAAAAACACATGGGTTTTTTTGCCTATTTTTTTAACAGAGGGGAGTTTTTAGCTAAATTTTAAAAACACAGGGGGATTTGATGTAATTTATCCTATAATTAATGGTAAATTACATTTTTGGTTTCATAAGTGAATCTGTTTCCAATTATGGTCCCATACTGTAGACAATTCATACATTGCATTCTTTATGTGCATTTTTTTTTTTCTAATTTCAGGTCACAAAAGGTTATTTTCATTAATTACTTAATGATTGAGGCTTATTCCGTTAAGTCGCTGCACATTTGGAGGGAAAATTTACCAGCAATTAAACAATTGTCGGGAAAGAATTGTTACTTCTTATTCTTCATATAAATAATTTTTTTTTATTTTCTTTTAGGTCTCTTTCATTTATTGTACGAATTAATACTCTCATTTTCTACTAAAGTTAATTTTATAATTTTTTTTAATAACTTATTCCGATCACAAAAATAAAAATTACTGCAACCACTTCTCTAATTGTTATAATTGTGTTTAAGTTGTCCATGCTATTCGGCAAAATAACCATACTTAAGGAGCAAAGCGTACTTTCACAAAAAAAAAAAAAAAAAAAGCAAAGGATAAAGAATTCTTTTTGTCATGATTAGATCGATTGAATCAAATCAATCACAAAATAATAGTGATACACTTGTTATATAATGCATCACTTTATTTGAATTGTACATTAATCACACAATAAATATATTATACTTTTCGTATAATTAATTTAAATTTGATACACCAATCTCATAATAAATATATTAAATTTATATAAATTTGATCAAATCAGGTGAAATAGAATTTGTCAAGGACAAATCCGTACCTTGGCCGACGTAGACCGCCCAGGAAAGTGTGAGTTTTTAACAGGGTATGAACTTCCATTACTGCTGCCACCCCCTTCGATATTCTCCGAAGGGCCCGCCGTGTTTTTTGCGTAGGAAAATCCCGCCACATACTTTCTTCTTGTTCTTCTCTCTCCTATATAAAGCTTTCTTTCCGCATCTCGGTCTCTCTTTATATATATAATATCTTTGTTCAAAGAATTCATATTATAACATCGCTAAGATCTCTTACCGCATAAATCTTGATTTTCGCCTTCTCCTTACTGTATTTCCCCTTTCCGTTTCTGGGTTTCTCCCTCTTGCTTCCCTTCCTGCGTGTGAATCTTTGTTGTCCACCTGCCTTTCTGTGTTCGGATGATCTGTGGGTAGGTTTTGAGAATTACTCTATGTCTGATTTAGAGAAAGGGCATCATGCAATGTCGTTGGGTGGTATATTATGTTTCTTCATGATTAAGATTTGATCCCTTTAGGTACGCTGAGTTTGGGAATGAGGCAGCAGTGCGATTTGTGGAGTTTATATTTTGAGCGTATTTGGGGCAAGTTGTTTGTTTAATTCTTTCTTTGTGCGATCATTATGAAATTAAGCATGTTTTCTTGGTTTTCTGACGTTGGAAATTGTCGTGGCTAGTCAATTGCTCCAATGAAATTTTATCTCGTTTTGGTTTGGACTTTAAATTCTTTAGTGGAACTTATTAGCTTGTGGGGTTGAATTACTCTAGACCAGCATTTCCATTACCTCGGTTTTGTTATTGTATTTACTCGTTGCCCGATTTTGTTAATTTGTGTGTATATTGTAGATAGCAGTGTTCCAGTTTCAACAGGCACACAATATGTTGCCTGCTTTCAGTTTAAAACATGCTTTACTTTCTTTCCCAACTTTGAAGGTGTATAAAGTAGGTAGCATGCCCCTAGTTATGGTGCTATGTTTAAACAGCTGCTCTCTCACTTCCTGTGCTTGAGAATGGCAAGTCAAGGTTCTATTTGTATCTGCTTATTCTTTTTCTATAAGAAATTCGATTATATGTTTCTTCTTTGGCTGTTTGGATTCTGATATCTAAATAGCATACTTCACTGCTGTTTCAATTTTGTTTCCAAGATGTAATTGCTATGTGCCATTATCTTCTCCTGTTTTGCTTTATAATACTAGATGACTTGTCATTGTTTTAGTGATTTCATTCATACTGTATATTTGATGCTTCTTTTTCCTTCTACCTTATCACAGTTTCTGCTGGCTAGGTTCTCTACTCCACACGGTTTGCTCTTCAATGGAAAATAAGAACTAAGATGGATAATGAAGTTTTACATTCATGATGAATGACTTCAGTATTCCTATTTTAAGGCTGCTTGCCATTTCAAGCCTGGATTCTCGCTATATTTTTGGATGGCTAATTACAGGATCTTTTGGACTTTTTGCTCTCGTTTATGCATTCCTTAAATGGCAAAGAACGTCATCTCTTAACTGGCTTAAAGCTGCTTCCAGGGCAAAGAAGCAAGCCTGGAAGAAGCTAAAAGTTCCCTTATCACATCATACATGGATGGACGATCTTGTTTCTGGTGGACAGCCATCCACATGTTGTGTCTGCCTAACTTCTCTAGTGCACCCTCAGACCTTAGGGACAAAGTCTACGTCACGCTCACCAATACATCGCTGTTCTGTTTGTGGTGTTGCAGCTCATTTCCGCTGTTCTAGGTTTGCAGCAAAAGATTGTAAGTGTGTAGCACAAGCTGGTTATGAGAAAATCCAGCACCACTGGTCAGAAAGATGGTTTAATCTGGATGACAACCCTGAGATGTCTGCCTTTTGTTTTCACTGTGATGAACCTTGTGGTATCCCTTTTATTGATGCATCTCCAGCTTGGTACTGCTTATGGTGTCAACGAGTCATACATGTTAAGTGCCAAGTTAAAATGTCTGAAGAATATGGTGATGTGTGTGATCTAGGTGCTCATAGAAGAGTCATTCTTTCCCCCCTTTGTGTCAAAACTTCTGAAAGTGAGATGTTAAGTTCCATTACAGAAGAAATCATTGTTTCAACAGTTCGTGGACAGATTAGAAGAAAACGGCATCGCACCAAACACGGAAATAACCGGTACATTAATGGTAAGGAACAAGAAAGTTCTGCTGCCAAAAGAGCGATTCTCTATGTTCTCAAGGGTCTTCTTGGATTATATAGTTCTAGCAGTGAGAAAAGCAGTGATCAGTTTGAGAAAGACAGCAAAGTCCTTGGCAAGAAAGGCACTGCGGATCAATTAACTTGTAAGAAGAATGCGTGTGATGTACGTGACAAATTAAAGAAGTACACTATTCTAGACTTGCCTCCAGATGCTAGGCCTCTTCTGGTCTTTATTAATGCCAAGAGTGGAGCGCAAAACGGGCCTATCCTGCGGAGAAGATTGAACATGCTATTGAATCCTATACAGGTAATTGTTTCAGAGTAATAGATTACTATTTGTGGTCCATTATGTCCCTGTTCGTTGATATTTTTTATATGATGAATAGTTAATTTGGTATCCAATGTCTGTTAGTTTATCTTCTTATCCAGATCTCTAGTCACAGAGAATCCAGTATCTCATTTCTTTGTGATGGTTTATTCATCTCTCTTTTGTGATTGCATTAGAAAATCTAAGACAGATGCATTTATTCCTTAATTGGCCAAAATTGATTTTTTGCTTTAATTAGTCTAAGTTGGAGATCTGGTTTCATTCCTAAACTCAAACCAGGAAGTGCCTCAGAAATGCGCAATTCTGTTGCCTGCTTCTATGGGCATTAGGTGTCATGTTCTGCCGTCAGAATACTGCTTGTTTTCCGACATTTGCGAATGAAGTTTCACTGACTTAATTTTGAACTCTGCTTTATCTTTTGACTGATTCAAGTGAACTAAACAAGTGAGTAATGGCATTTAGTACACTCCACATGGGAGCATAGGTGTCTTCGCAATGAAGATATTAAGTTATAGAAATGGACAGAGTGCATAAGTTATTTGACTTTTAGCAGTGAGTTTGAGAGCATGTAGTAAGTACTGAAGTTTGTTATCAGAATGGGACATCAATTGTGCCAATAACAGAAAACACAACTCACATCATCAATTAATCCTCTTCTTTTTAACCTCAATTTCAGGTGAGGAAAATGGGTTTGAATTATCCTTTAGAGAACCTCTTATGATGTTGATGTCAATGGCTAGGTTTCGTTATACTTGAACACGCTTTCTTCACTAAAACTTACCTGTAAAGTTGTGATGAATCTAATTATATGAAATGTATGAGCTTTGAGCGAACAGTAAGCCAGCCATTCCTATTTAGGACCACATTTATGGCATCACTAGTATTTAGGAATGAGTTAGGAACGAAATGGACATTCCTAAGTATATTACAAAAGACATGTTTGGTATAGATTAAGATAAGGAATGTCCATTCTTTCTCCCACCCATAGTTTTAGCTATTCCAACTAGATTGAAAACAGATTATTTTTATATTGCTACAATAGCCTTTAATAAAATTTACGTTTACAAGATTTGTACCTGCAAAATTTATATATTAGGATATAATATGAATACTTTAAATTTTTAAATGCTTTATTAAATATAATAAAACAAATTACATACTTATATGCATTTTCCAAATATTTACTATACATATAAAATATTATATAACAATGTATATGGTATTTATTAATATTTATTTATATCTCCAATATGTGTGATATTTTTGGTAAATATAAGTATTTATTAGATATATAACTACATGAAAATATCCAAAACATATATATTGTAAATATATAATTAATTTAATATTCGAAACAAGTATTTCTTATTAACAAGACTTATGCGGTTTTCTCTTTTCTTTTTGTCTTTTAAGGTTTCATTACTATTACCAAACATACGAATGAGTGACTTGAAAAGTTTTCATTCTGAAAAGTTTTGAATCAATTCCTTTGGCATACCAAACATAGGAATGATAGACTAAAACCATTCATTTCCTACCTTTATCCATTCCTAAGTTTATTCCAATCCCACTCAAATCCATTCATGCATACCGCGCGCCCCCTTAGTGCTTTATTTCATGGATCATCATGATTTTCTCCTTCGCTTTATAAATTCTGAAAATTAGGAATGAGAGTAATGGATCTAATGTATAATTGGAATGGACACTAATCTCGGAATACCGTGTCAATATTGCGATATCCGATTAGAAATGATATCTAGACCAATCTGTATCTACTTCATCTTTCACAGGTATTTGTTCTTTCTCTGTATCTTTGCCCATTTTTACCACTCTCTTTTGCAGTTTCTGCAACATATCTTTGATAGTTAATAAACATTTTGGGCTGCACTAAAAGCGTGCATCTTTTGGTAGCTGCAAGCATACTTGCATGAAATACTTTCTGTTTAGATTTCCAAATCTTTTTGAGATGATGAAATGTCTCATTACTCCTTTTCACTATTATTTCTTTTTCTATTTTCTCGCGATGGGGTTCAGGATGGGGTGGAAGGGGCTGTGAGGGAGGAAAGGTGGGCTAGTATAAACCAGTAAGCTATTTATTGTTGGTGTTTGTGTGGGGCAGTTAAAGGCTCAGCTTTCACTTTTTTGGGAATTTTTTGTATCATGTTACAGAGGCAAGCCATGCATACTCCAAAAGAATTGTTGTAGATAAATGCTTATTTCACAGGAATGACGAAAGTACCTAAAGATTTGACATCTGACTTAATCGCCATGCCCATTGCTGGTTCTGGGAACATAAACAAAGCTAAACTCTTCCATTTCAGCTCTAGTGCTTGCATGTGTTATAGCTTTAGTGTGTTGCACCTGTCATTCACGCTTATGATCTTGGCAAGTGTTTACTCCATTTATTCATGATACTCTATCTCGTCTTTGTGTTTGTGGGTTGCCAATTGCCCTTTGATATCTAGTTGGCTTCTTGCCTTATGTTTGGTTGTTGTATTTTGCAGATAATTGAACTTAGTTCCTCTCAAGGTCCAGAGGCTGGCTTAGAGCTGTTTAGCAGTGTGCAATACTTCAGGGTTTTGGTTTGTGGTGGCGATGGGACAGTGGCCTGGGTCCTTGATGCCATAGAGAGGTATAATTATGAGTCACCGCCACCCGTTGCAATTCTTCCTTTAGGAACTGGGAATGATTTGTCAAGAGTTCTCCACTGGGGAGGTGGGTTTTCTGTCATTGAAGGACAAGGTGCCTTGAGCACTTTTTTGCATGATATAGACCATGCAGCCATCACAATGCTTGATCGCTGGAAAGTCAACATAGCAGAAGAAAAATATGCTGGTGAACCTAGTAAAGTGAAATCAAAGTTCATGATGAACTACCTAGGTAATTTGCAATTGCTATTTTCCAAGGATCCCCTCCTCTGGTTTTTGAGGGATTGAGTTCGTATCACCAATTCCTCAGAATTCCAGCAGATGTAAAGAATAAATAGTTTCACTTGTATCTTTTTCTTGATACAGATTTTTCAAGTTCTCATGAAGTTTCCTAAATTTACCTGTCTCTTGATTTGAATGATTTCATGATTTATCTGCTGTAGGTATTGGATGTGATGCAAAGCTTGCATATGAATTTCACATGAACAGGGAAGAAAACCCCGGGAAATTCCACAGTCAGGTAACCATTCCTTACCTCTATCTACTTGTGTTTTAGGAAATATATGTTACTGGAAAATTTTTCTGACCTTTCTCGAATTCACTTTCCATGTTTTTCCGATATAACTAATTTAAGTCTTGTAACAGTTTGTAAATAAATTAAGGTATGCAAAAGAAGGGGCTAGGGATATGATGGACAGGGCTTGTGCTGACTTGCCATGGCAAGTCTGGCTTGAAGTCGACGAGAAAGATATCGAGATACCGAAAGTAGGCTTGACCAAATTTCTTTTTTTTTCTTTTTTTTTTTTTTTTAATTTTTAATTTTAAAAAAAATGAGATTCTTATTTTTGTCATTTTCATTTGAGTTCAGGATGCAGAGGGTCTAATTGTGCTCAACATTGGCAGCTATATGGCTGGAGTTGACCTTTGGCAAAACGATTATGAACATGATGACAATTTTAATCATCAGTACATGCATGACAAAATGCTAGAAGTTGTTTACGTTACTGGATCTTGGCACCTTGGCAAACTCCAGGTTCAAAAAATTTACCCATATTTATGTCCGTTAACTTGTGTCTAAATTAGGGAGTTGGTGGATTATCAAAGTAGTCATCTGCTCTTTCTCTTATGGTTAAAGCATTCTCCATTTTCACCATGTTGTAAGGTGAAAGGTATCGTGCTGCTCCTTCAAATTGCTACTAGTTTGAAAGCATTGATTTCATTGTTTCATTTCTGATAGCGGAAGTTAACTCTCTTGCACTTGTATCCAAATCTGAATTGAAGTACTTCCATTTGGAGATCTTGCACATTAGAAGTTTATACTCAATATATGACATCGTTTTCCAGGAGATCTACTATTAATTAGTTCTATTGTGAAGGTTGGACTTTCGCAAGCAACTAGGCTAGCACAAGGGAAGGTTATAAGGATACATGTCTCCAGTCCTTTCCCCGTGCAAATTGATGGGGAACCTTTTATCCAGCAACCGGGATGTCTAGAAATAACTCATCATGGACAGGTACTTAACTGGTGCTATTTGATGTTTGTGTGACTGTTTTATATTTGTAGTGTGCAAAAAGGCGGAGGATTTGTCCTTCAAATTATTTACCAGCTTCATATGCATGATAAATATTTCTTTCAAGTATGCTTTATTAGTTTCAAAATACGACAATGTCTTCACGAAAGAGGCATTTGTTTTTCCACCTGCTGAAATTTCGTTTTGCCTTCTAATAATTTTATGCTGTGCAAAGACAACACTGTAACGCGGTTGCTTGTTAGGTGTTTATGCTGCGGAGAGCATCAGACACAGAGGGACCGAAGGGCCATGCTGCTGCTATAATGACGGAGGTTTTGGTGGATGCGGAATGTAAGGGTGTTATCAATGCAACTCAAAAGAAATTACTTCTTCAGGAGATTGCCGTCCAGCTTTCTTGACTAATTTCCTCTTCACCTCTTAATGCTTCACATTTTTGCCAACAAGTTTGCTAACTGCCCCTCAGCTACGTTATGCAACACTCATGACATCGATCTTTCTTCCTCTACCCCCGTTTCTAGTTTCTGTTGTTAACGAGAACTGTTTTGTTCTCCGTGAAACCCCCCCCCACCACACACCCACACCCACACACACGAGAAAGAAAAAAGTTGGTCAGGGAAGATCGACTTCTCTAGTCTACTGAGTTTAAGGCCGGTAGTTACCGTAGAGACTTGCCATGAGGTTGACCGTTTTCCAGGATTTGTTTTGCTAGATGCAACGTAGTTTCTGTAGAGATTAGCCATGAGGTTGACCGTTTTCCAGGATTTGTTTTGCCAGATGCAACGTAGTTTCAGAATCTTTAATGTGTGGTTCTTAACTGCGTGGCTTAGTTGATGCTCTTCGTGTTCACATGCATTTAGGCTATATTCAGATCGAAAAATTTGAAGTCATAGATTTCAAATTCTTAATAATATTATTTGCATTATGTTTGGGCTGATTGGTTTGACAGTAGGAATTTCAAATTCCTAACAACAAATACTTTGAACTTGTTTAGATCATTTCATATAATAAGGATTTTACATCTTTCTAACTTTCATTTTGAACTTTTCGTGGAATGTCGCTGAATTTCAAATCATTTTTGATATATATGAAGTCATTTAAAACTCTTTTCTTAAATTATTCCTCCAAATCTAAATCCTTGCATTCAAGTATAATTTTGACTTTGTTAGTGTAATTTTAAATTCAAAAGATTCTCAAATCCTCAAACTTTAAATTTAAAGTGTGTTTTGTTGAATATTGATGAAATTTATTTATTTTTTAATATAATTTCATTTGAAATTATTCTTTTAAAATAAAATTTATCAATTCAAATATAATCTTGGAGATGAAGTATGTGATCATCTCAGGTCTTGTTCCAGCATATATAATGTCCTTTGGAAACATCGTTTCTTGCTCATCAATTCAGATCATTTTCTATTACTAAAAATGCTTTTATCAAGTAATAGGTGATCGATGTGCTCTATGATGAATAATAAACCTAGAAGTGTTTTAAAAATATTAGAGGGTGTTTTTTGCGAGCTTATATAATATCATAATTTTAAAAATTATTAAAATATCTGAGTTTGTAAAATCTGAAAATAAAGTGTCAGGATTTTATTACTTTTTCTGAAGATACTAATGGGATATAAAATTTGTTTTCAAGATTTTAATAAATTTATATAAATAGCGATTTACCCTCAATTGTTTCATAAAATTGGGCACATTAATTAGTACTAATAATTTGTGGTATACCCCATGCGTGGGCATAATTCTTTACTATTATTTATGGTTTCTTTTGGGGTTAATTACACTGACCTCCCCTACTACTACGGGAATATACAAATTTCTCCTTACTATGAAAATTACATAAACTTCCATTCCAAATATATCCATATTATAAATTGCTCCTTCCGTTAGTCAACTTAATGAATTTCGACGATGTTATAAAAAATATGGTCTAAACTTCCTAAAATACACTCAACCTGAATAACTTTATTTTTTATGACTTAAATATCTCATAAGGGATAATTTTTTATTTTTAAAGTTACTAAGGGTGTATACTCGTAACTTTTAGTATATTGTTTTATAATATCTTATTAATCACATATTATGTATGTATAGGTTGTGACATTAATTTCTATTCCTAACAATCATGGAAGCTTGAAATTTTGTTGAACTTATATTATTTTATAGCAAGTAATAAAATAAAGCTTATACTATTCAAATGATAAAAATATTGAGGCAAATTTGAATAGTTTAGCCAATTTTACTATATCAAATAAGAATTTAAACAAGTCAATTTTAGTGTATTTTAATTCTTAAATTCTATACGTTACAATTCCTAGAAAAATAAAGACAAGTATATTTTTAAATTATTCGAATTTTTTTTCCTTCTTTGTATTTCAAATAAAGAAAATAAAAGGATAGTCTATTAATTTTATTGAATTATTTTTAGTTTTATAAATCAGGGTAAAATGGTCATTTAAGCACATATTGTTAAATTTGACTAACACCTGTTAGTTAGAAGGGGCAATTTATAATTTTCATAGTAAGAGGAGGAAATTTGTATATTCTCATAGTAGCAAGAGAGATGAGCGTAATTAACCCTTTCTTTTGTTTATAAAAATTGTATTTCTTAATAAAATATATACGAAATAATATGATAATATCAAAATTTATAATAAAGTGGTGACAAAAGAAAATATGGATCATTTTCTTTTTTAAAAAAAAAACAGTAACTATCGAAAGATAATGGGAGAGTAGAAAGTTAGATATAATATATAGTATAGATTGCGGAATAGACCTTATAACTCTCGTGTCTTTGAACACGAGGAAGCTCATGTGATTATGACAAGTTTACCCTCATATGAGGATGGAGAATATATTTACAATTATTATTAGATTGGTATATTAGGTCACTTAATTATTTATCTATACTATTTATTAAGTGTGAAGGTGTTAAAAGAATCATCTAGATGGACGAAATCGGGATCTTCTAAAGAATGCTTATTTTACTTTTTTTTCCCCATAAATAACTATCTCTTTTAAGTAATTAGATCTATCAATAATTTTCTATTAACACATATTTAAAGTTAATTTATTTTATCAATGTTGATTAATTATTAATTTTTTTAATTCAAATAAATAAATATAATAAAAATTTATGTTATGCACACGCATCGAATGTCCCAATTATTAGTATTATATGTAAGTCTCAAGGTCTTAAGTAATTACTTTCATAAACAAAATATTGTTTTTCTAAAATACTCTTACGTTACTTATTCATTTCCATAAATAAATATCTTTTTTTTTAAAGTAATTATTTTATGAACTATTCATGTACATCTTAAGTTAATTTATTTATCAATGTTGATTAATTATTGAATTTTTTTTATTTAAATTATGCATATACATCAAGCATGCTCCGATTGACAGTATTCATTAAGAATATACGTACATGTATTAGTTTTGAAGATGAGAATATTATTTTATATTTTCATGTTCAAAATGATATGATGAATTAAATAAAACATATAACATTATAAACTTCAAGATTATCTCAAATGACATAGTAAAAACCTAGTATAGAAAAATGTGTAATATCTATTTTATACATAAGCTTATTAAACATTGATAAGTTAACGTATTAATATTTATTTTACATATAAGGTATACATAGTTATAAAATGTTTCTTTTATTTTATATATTTTGAAAAGAAAAGTATGTGTTATAAATTACAAATATATAAAAATGTATATTTAACGATTGACAATTATTACTTAAAATAAGTTTGAACAAAATCCATCAGGATCTGCATAAGTTAAAATATATGGGTATCTTTTAATCTAAATAAATAATAAAAATCGAAGTTGGATTGTACTTTTTTTTTTTTTCAGGGACACATAATACACTCTTCTCTTTAAAACATAAGGGGTAAACTGCAATTTGATTATAATCAATTATTTCAATTTTGATCATATGTAATTAACAAGATTATTAATACCCTTAATCTCAAACCTCTCTACCTTTTGGATATGTTGTTAAAATTAAAAAAAAATAATCTATTTGTATGTTATATGTGCAGCCAAAAAAAAAAAGGAGGGGGGGGGGGGGCAGTTCAATAATAATGTTATTTGGATAAATGCAATTTCCCCTATGATATAAGAAATGAATAAAAAACTCCCTCTGTGAAAAAATAATTAGTAAATTACCTTCTTGTGTTTTGAAAAATGAAGCAAATTACCCCCTATCAAGGGAAAACACAGGGGGGTAATTTGCTTCATTTTAATATCACAGAGGGTAATTTGCTAATTATTTTTTCATGGGGATTTTTGCTCATTTTTTATATTATAGAGTATAAATTACATTTATTCCAAATGTTATATATAGTTTTGTAAGGAAATTTACAATTTCTGTTATGCAAGTATAGAAACGTGGCACTTTTTAGTCGATTGGAATTCAATTTAGCAATGAAGAACAATATTTGAAAAAAACAATGGCAGATTGAAGACAGATGTAATCGGAAATTGCTAATTTGACTGGAAAATGACCGGAAAATTGAAAGTTTAAAGTGTGGCATGCAAGTGACAATTTCAGGCTAAATTGAAATTTTTTTGGCAACAAATAATTTCAACTTGTGATTTATTTTTTATTTTTTAAATTATTACCATTTATCGCCAAAGTGAATTCCATGTGGATCACAAGAGCCACCGCTCCATACTTATTGGACCAGAATTGAAAATTTTCCAATTTTGTTATATGTATGCGAAAAAAAGATCCTACCTGATGAGCTTGTTTCTTGATTGTACTCAGACTGGTAAATAAATTATGTTCACTCATTAATATTATTGTTGGAAAAGTGATATTAAAATCATATGGAATTATATATCAAGGGTTTTTCTTTAAGATTTTTACACGGGCTTTTTTGCATTTAAACCAGGAGTTCTAGAATTTCCGAGCACAGCTTGTAATTTGTCTTTGCAACTTAAATGAATACAAATTGTTGAGATAAAAAACTTTGGAATAAATTACCAATTAAAATTCAAATAAATCGGTTAATAGGGTTCCAAAATGAAAATTCATAATAAATTTGGACTTGTCGTAATGAAATCAAATTCATAAGCCCACATTAAATTTGGATCTTATGTAATTTTATAAGTCGGTCCAAAATAAATATAGACTTATTATATTGGGTTGGTTAAATTGGGCCAGATACATGTTCAAAATATAGTCAATCAGAAGATTAGTTCATGTCAGATCCCTCAAGCCTAATATAAGTGAGTCCAAGCTGTTTAAACCCTATTCACACCTATAAAAAGGGGCCCTCACCTCTCACAAAGGGGAGACATAAAAAAAACAACAAATCAAAGAACTCAAGTCAAAATGCTCTCTGCCATGACGAAGTTCTGCAACCGCGAAGGTTCTACGTCTTCCACGGCATCAAATTTCAAGCCTTGATACCAAATTTCAAGGTGACACGTAGTTCACTCCATAAATTCGGAGGAGATTGCACATTAACATCCACGAACAAGCATTAGCCATTGGATTGACATTTGGAAGGAAGAATCAGGGGATTACATCTAACCAGAGATTGTATCCACTTTTCTTTTTTATTCAATAAAATCATTTGCCCATATTTTTCTTGTCTCGTTATTATTTTTGCTGACACGAAATTTTGTGTGAACAAATTTCTGGCACGCTCAGTGGGACAATCTCTTCCCCTCATCCCTTACTCCTATGTCAAAATCCAAGTAATCACATCCAAATGCTCAATGACGCCCAAGAAGGATCAAGTCAACGTCAACACCATTATCGCTGGTCAATCCTCCACCGGGGGCAAGATTGTTGACACAACCCTTTCAGATGATTCAAATCGACAAGTCATACTGAGATCAACTCCAAATCCATGCATTTCGTTGTCCTCCCTGCCAAGATGGCCGATGCGACTGCAATGGAGGAACAATTAGCACAAACAACCGAAACCATCGGTAATCTCCAGAAGATCGTTGAGGAAAGAGACCTCAAAATTGCCCAATTGATGAACAACCAAGAGCATAAGAACGTTGAAGAACCAACGACAACCACAAGCATGCCTCCTTCTCAAACTATGTTGAAAGCGAGAAGCAAGTGGATAAAGCACCACCAACGCATGACTTTGTGCAAAAGTCTACACGTTCTGAAACATCTATTGCTACATGGTCTTTTCAACAATTGTAAGAGATGATCACCAACACCATCAAAACCTAGTACGGCGGAATGACCCAAATCTCGCAAGTGTATTCAAAACCATATACGAAACGCATCGGCGCCTTGAGGATGTCAATGGAATACTAACCACCAGAACTGCGACAGTTCGATGGAAGAGGTAACCTAAAATAACACATCACCCACTTCATCAAGACATGCAACAACGTTGGGACTGACGGTGACCTCTTGGTGACGCAATTCGTCCGATCGCTTAAAGGAAATACTTTCGATTGATATGTCGATCTACAGCCCGAGTCAATTGACAGTTGGGACGAGATGAAGAGGCAATTTCTAAACCGCTTCTACAACACCCGCCGGACGGTGAGCATGTATAAACTCACCAACGCAAGGTAGGACGAGCCAGTGACCGACTACATCAACCGTTGGCGTGCTCTAAGCTTGAATTCCAATGACACACTCAGAGGCCTCGGCGATAGAAATGTGCATCCAAGGTATGCATTGAGGTCTTGTTTACATTTTGCAGGGGATCAAGCCAAGAAGCTTCGAGGAGTTGGCTACCCACGCGCATAACATGGAGATAAGCATCGCCAATCTCAAATCCAAAACCCAATTGACTACCAAAAGAAGGAGTCAAAAGATGATGAAAACTTCATCATACCTGACGACAAAGAGTCCATGGCTATCAAAACAACTCATGTCAAGTTCCTCCAAGCGAGAGAATGAGTGAAAGTCCTCAAAACAAAAAAACACCACATTACAAGGGTTGGCTTACACTGGACGACGAAGACACGGCGGGCACGAACGTCGTCAGCGTCACTCCAATAAATGACTTGCATATTTTGGAAAGCGAGGAGAAAGCTCTACCATCTTTATCGGCAGCGTAACCAAAACTTCGATTGGACAGTCTTGAGCCTGTACGAATGGAGGCCTCTAATGCTGACATGAAACTCTTCACCAAGGTTGAATACGCTACAGAGGCCAAGCCCTACCTTGACCTTGATGGGATGCAAAAAGCAACACGTTCAAAGATTCCAGTCGGTCAATTTGTCAAGGAGATACACTCTGACTTCACTGTGTCCAAAATTAGTGATGAAGAGTTCTATAAATTGAACATCGCTGAAATGCCGACAAGAGAAGTCATAAGTCGAAGAGGCCACCTTACTCGCCAGTATTCCCTTATGTGGTTCGGTCTGACGTCAAAGACAAACAAAGGTCGTCACAAGACCATGTTCCTCCACTATCCAAAGGAATTAAACAATGAAGTAAGGTGAAATTCAACGATCCTCAAGGTGCCAAGGTTGAACTAAGCCCATCACCGGTCTACACCCGTTAGTCTCAAGTAAACCACTTCTGCTGAAAAATCAACTCGAAGAAATGTCGGGGGCATTCAGCTTACCACCTCTTGGCAAAAGTAGGGTACGACTTCTCTGCTCTATCTCGACTTAGCACATTAAAACTCGAGTGGACTGGTGAAAAGATCCGTGGAATGACTGAGGCACAAACACGAGTTGAGAAGATAAGGCTTCCGTGTCAACCAACCGCGCACTGGCTTAGGCTTCAGCCCAGACAAACCTTAAAGGATGTACATGAAAAAAAAAGACAATTATGTAACCTCGCAGTACATTGCGGTGGAGAAAGGCGAAGATGACAAAAGTCATAGACCAAAAAGACAGTCATGTCTTCGTATTAAACTGACTTAGGCCTCTTGTTTCTTGTACTTTTGTCTTTGAAGAACTAGCCAAGACAAACAAAACTCCATCTCGCTAAGTAGAGCATCGCCGACAAGGTTCTATGTGCAATCGCCTCGAAGATGGTTCTTTGTGACAACTAAAGAAAGGAAGTCGACATGACCAAACAAACAAGTCGAAAGGAAATGAAACACTTCATTTGTCCCGACCTTGGGGAGTAAGATGTTCTTCCTGCTCATTTCAAACAAGCCAATCAAGGTGAAGCGATGCATTGCCAAATGATTGTGTGATTCAAAAGGCGTTTCAAATAAGGAGGACGAAGAAAACATCAAGGGATGTCCATCCAACCACGTCAGTGTTGATGAAGACTCTAGCTTAGACATCTCCAAAATGAGATCCAAGGCACTCCCATGCAAAACTTGAAGATAAAGAAACATGAAACCTTTGTCATCTCAAATCAAAGATACAACCTCCGCCTCACAAATGACAAATTCATGAAGAAGACACTCCATAACGTACGAGCTTAAACTGCATGTTGCTCCTTGACGCGCGAGCCTAAATTGCATGTTACTCCTTGCCCGTATATGTATAAACTATGCACGACACCCCTCCTAAACAGAAAAATGAGAAGAAAAGAAAATTCAAATTTCTTTAAACTACGTTTTGACTTGATCCTTTTACCGGGTACGTAGGCAGCTTGAATTTATTTTCAAGTTCATCATATCCTTAAACAAGTTTGGTTTAGCTTAAAGTTAGCCATGTTTGTGAGCTTAAGAAGTTTGTGAAATTGCAAACTTCGTATTCAGCGACAAAAAGAAGAAAAAAATTCAACACTCTATCAAAAGCACAAAGAGCATTTCAGTAAGGAAAAGAAGCCGTTTTATTATGTGATGAAATGCTCTTTTACATTGAACAGAAATGAAGGAAGAAAAAAAGAAAAGTGCTAAATTCTAAATACTCAAACGGACAAATCGAAAGTTGTCAAATCTCGTGTCAAGTCTTCAAGACGCACTTTTATCTTCTTCAACTCCCTTGGTTGGATTCTTTGAATAAATATGAATTGTCCTCAAGCAATAGGGTCTTCTCTCTCTTGGCGACCATGTTTCTCGAGGTTGGACAGCTCTTTTCGGCTTCTTCGCAAGGGTCTCCTCGCTTAAGTAGAAAAGACTTCTCATCAAGTATTTCATGACTTGGGGACAATGATCAACGTCAATAAGTGGAAGCAGCCAAGGTCGTTCGAATATCGAAAAATGGCTTTCGCTCAAGAAATGCGTGAAGAAGACGTTGCCTGAATGGAGGTCGACCCAGTCGAAGGTGAGCGTGTCGTCTGAATTCGTGGAAAGCCAGTGGCGCACCAAAAGCATACACTCACGACTGCAAGGCACAAAGCGCTTATGAGCGTCATCGCCTACCAACTCCTTGAAGGAAAGAGCGACCTCATCGTTGAAATTCCCAAGTAGAAGCAGCCATAAAGATTCAACTTCCTCTAACAACTTCTCTGATGACGGAAGGCAAGACGTCACGGAAGCCACCAGAGCTCGAGAAAAACTTGAAAAATGTCCTTGTCGCGATGCGACTGAAAGGGATGCATGAGCGATGTCATGGATATCGGCGTTTTGAAGGATGCTTGCACGATTTGCCTCGCGCTTCTTATGTGGTGAGCTTCTCATTGCAGATGCACGTGAAAAGAGATGTGTGAATGAAGGCAAGAATCTTGGCTTTGTGAAGTGTGCTTTTCTGATGACCTTGCGCATCTACAGTGTCAGAGGTTCTTGTCGCAGATGTATGTGAAAAGAAATGCGTCAGTGATTGTGAGAATCTTGGCTTCGTGAAGGATGCTTGCATGATGGCCTTGCGCATTTACCATGTGAGAGGTTCTTGTTGTGGACGCACATGAAGAGGAACACGTGAACAACGACATGAATCTCGAATTCTTGAAGGATGCTTGCATGTTGGCCTAGCGTGTCTTCTGCAAAAAAAAAAAAAAAAAAAAAAGAGAGAGAGAGAGAGAGAGAGAGAGAGATCTCGCAGAATTTGGACAGTGAGTTCTCCACGAGCTCCGTCAATAATGCAGTGACGACCTGAAAGTGCAAACTCAACATTAGCTTCAACGTCATGAAAAGAAGGATTGTCCACCAAGACCTTGGATTGGGACGAAGCATCGGGGAGGGAGTCGAGCGCCTCTCTCGTCACCTCTTCAAACCGTCGGTGGATACGTATGACTTGTGCAAAAATCAAACCTTGAATGATTGAACGATGTTGGCCGGCCATGGATGTACAAAGGAATGCTTTTGACCTTAACTTAGTCCTTGCTACTTCAACCGATGGTGCATGGGAATGACTTGTTGAGATTCTCAAAGTCCACCTCTGTCAAACAAGCTTACATAACGAAATTAGAAGCCAAAGTCGTGAAAAGAATACATGTTTATGTGTGCGCTTGTAAATATTTGTAAAAGTCAAGAACTCTTTTCATTGGCGAACTCTCGAGACACATGGCGTGCGGAAAAATCCACAACGTTTGTGAGAAAATGGAGAAGCTCGTTCATAAATTTTATGAAAAAAATGCCAAGACTACGAAGCAATTATGTCTATGAAAGCACGAGAAGGACTGAAATTGTGTTACACCCGTATGCTCTGATGAAGAATCCATCACCAATGTCATCTTTTTATAACATTCCGTAGTGATTGAAAGTTGGAAGTTTGCCATATATTTCAAGCAGAAAAAGGAGAAAGAATATCACAAAATGAAAATGCCATCCTCAATTTCCATAGAGAGAAAGCTTGTGATATTTTTTTTCTTTTTGCTCTAGGACCCGCTGAGAATCTTTTCTTTCTTTTTTGGAGTTTTTTTCTTACCACAAATTAAGGATATGAGAAAAGTTAGCCTGTCCTTGGCGGTGAGCCCGTACAAAAAAAAATGAAAAGAAAAGAAAAGAAAAAAAAGATGATTACTTCAAGTTGCGTCTTCGACAAGATTTGGCATGTCTTTCACCAAGCCTTGAAGTGGGGGCATTTGTTGGCATAAATTTTTTTGGAATAAATTATCAATTAAAGCCCAAATAATCGGCTAATAATTGGGTTCCAAAATGAATGTCCATAACAAATTTGGCCTTGTCGTAATGAAATCAAATTCATAAGCCCGTATTAAATTTGGATCTTATGTATTTTTATAAGTCGGTCCAAAATAAATATAGAGTTATTATTTTGGGTTGGCTAAATTGGGCCAGATATATGTTCAAAAGTGAAGTCAATCAGAAGACTAGTCCATATAAGAGCCCTCAAGAGCAATAGAAGTGAGCCAAGCTGCTTAAGCCCTACTCGCGCATATAAAAGGGCCCTCACCTCTCACAAAAGGGAGACATAAAAAAAAAATATCAAAGAACTCAAGTCCAAAAGCTCTCTGCCACGACGAAGTTCTGCAACCACAAAGGTTTCACGTCTTCCACGACATCAAATTTTCAAGCCTTGATACCAAATTTCAAGGTGATACGTAGTTCACTCCACAAATTTGGAGGAGATTACACATCAACATCCAACAACAAGCATTAGACCTTGGATCGATATTTAGAAGGAAGAATCAGGGAATTACATCTAAATCAGAGATTGTATCTACTTTTCTTTTTTAAGCAATAAAATCATTTGTCCATATTTTTTTATCTCGTAATTTTTTTTGCAGGCATGAAATTTTTTGTGAACACAAATAAAAAAAATTAAAGAAAAATAGAAAGGATCAAAAAAAATAAAAAAATGTACGTAAAAGGAAAAAAAAACTTGCTTATATTACAAAAATCAAGAACGACTAAATTCGTATTAGTGGAGCGCGATTCAACACGCTTTACACTAGAGTTAAATACAAGTTGTTCTCTTATCCCCTAATGAGAGAATGCGGAGGGGTATTTATACTAGTAGGAATTTATGGTATTTAGGATAAATAAGGGCAAAGTATTACTTTACCCCTCACCTATTCCCATTACATGATTGTGATTTGTTGACTTGGGTTATTTTAGTAATTTGTTGTGCCATGTTAATTTTATAAGTTTGACCTTGGACCTACCTTTATGGGAGTATTCGGCTTCGCTTATTTGATATGATTTATTTCCTCCATCAATAGCCCCCCAGTTCTTAAATTTCCATAGAATATTTAGGTAAATCGTGATCTTGGGCTGTTCTTCGACCCTGGCTTGTCATGGTGTGTCGCTTGGGTTGTGTCTTTCCTTTATATATCTATTTTAATGTAATAATTACTGTCATGTTCACTTTCTGCAAGTTGTATTTCTATTTGATTTCCTTTCCAAAATATCTTCATGGCAATGAATGTATTTTTGATTTATAAATATGTCTTTCTTCCCAATCCTCCCGGTCTGCTATTTATTATTGTCCTTTTTTCTTTGGGCAAAATGCATCCCGCCCCCCGTGTTATTTGAAAATAGCAATTTACCCACTTGTGTTAAAAAAAGTGGCAATTTACACCCTTGTGTTCTATAAAATAAGCAAAGTACCTGCTCACGCGATTAGTGTGATACACGAGCCCATTTTGCTCTTTTTTTTTTTTTTAAATTATTTTATTTGTATCTTTATTTACAACTGTTGGATGTTATCTTAAAAATTCAACAGTCTAAATTCAACTTACGTATAGAATTTATATACAATAAATTCAAAATATATTTGAAATATATGTACATATATATTTATGATATATATAGATCATATATTATATAAAAAATATACATGTATATATACCCACCCCTTCTCCTCTCCCAATAGGCTGCGCCGGCGCCCCTTCCCCTCCCCCTCCCCAGTCGCCGTCCCCCCTCCACCTCCCCAGCCGCCACCCCCCTCCCTTTCCCGTCGCCCCTTCCCCTCCCCCAGATCCCGCCCCCTTTCCCTCAACTGCACCTTCCTTCCCCCTCCCCTACCCTCATTGCCGTTGCCGTTGTCGTCGCTTGCCCCCTTCCCTCTCATTGCCAATGCGCTCGCACCTCCCGTATTTTTTTAATTTTTTATTAATATTATATGTATATATAGTATATATATGTATATGTATAATTTATAATCTATTTTTAATAAATAATTATTTTTACATTTTCATATTTTTGTTATATTATATGTATATATTGTATATATATGTATGTATATATATAATTTATAATTTATGTATATAACCTATATAAATCTGAACCATTGATCGAATTCAAATAGACATGGGCCATTGATTTCATATATAAATATGAACATGTTGATGTGAATAAGGAAAGATCTAAGCCGTTGATTATATATATGTAAAAGATCTAACGGTTTAAATTTAGGAGTATAAATGTGATTTATAGCTAAAATTTAATCCAAACCGCTCATAGGGCGCGTGTGTTGCACCTCTCGGATGAGGAGGTATTTTGCTTCTTTTTTTAAAAATACAGGGGATAAGTTGCTTCTTTTTTTAACACAAGGGGGTAAATTGTCATTTTTGAATAACACAGGGGGAGGGGGGGGGGGTAGGATGCATTTTGCCCTTTTTTTGTGGGTTTGTGTTAATTAGCTTCCATGAGTTGTCAAAGCACTTGGAAAATGGTTAGATAATCGTTAGGGTTAGGTCATGATTTGTCTCCTGTAGAGGATGTGTGGAAAAATATGCATGAGAATGATGCGTCGTAGTTGAGGGGGGTAGTGCACCGCTAGTCCACGATAGTGTTGTCTCGGGTCGAGGTGTCTTGCCTCGACTTGCGTCTGGTCAAGGTGTCTCGCCTCAAACCGCATTTGGTTGAGGCTTGCCTCGACCATTCTTACTAGGTCGAGGCTCGCTACCTCAACCAGAGTCACCTAGTCGAGGCCATCTGCCTCGACCGACGTCTGGTGAAGTGGCCGGGGTCAATTCTCGACTGAAGGACAAGCGGATCCGCCCGGGAGCGCGAGGGAAGCGAGAAAGCGAGAAAAGTGCGTAAATTTAAATCAAATTTAAATAAACGAATCCCAAGGGGTGTACCCTTGGGTGCTCAACTGGGCGTTTGATGTAGAATGTGTAAATATTGGAAACATATATTTAAACACATATGGCATAGATATATACAATAAATCAATCAAAGCGTAAGGAGACTTTTACCTTCGATTGATTAGCGTATGCTCCCGGCTACTTGCGTTGTTCCTTCTCCAGAATGCTCACGAAATCCAAATGCATGGATTCTCCAAAGGTGATCCACACCACACTAGAAGAAACACACGTTCTTCTTGCTAGAAAAGAACGGGTTTAAGAAGGAATTGGTTTAAGAGAAGAACACTATGAATTAGTGCTCTCTTAAACTTACTTTGTTCTTCTTCTTGATTCAAAATCAAGTGAAGAACACAAGTGTGAGAGAGGGAGAGAGGCCGAGAGTTGAGAGAGAGGAGAAGAATTTTTGTCTTCTCTTTTTCCTAGAAAAAGATGAATAATGAATCACTTATGATTGGTGTTGTGTATTCTAATATATATACATAATTAATGTGATTATTGGAATATGTCTAGGTTCATCCAAGGATGTCTAGATTCATTCCAATCAATCACCATCAATTCTTCAATCAAGCCTACCAAAATTTATGTTATGATCAAATCATACCAAAAGGGAAGAGCTTGATTGGAGTTGATTTATCTCTTTCCAAAAGAGATAAGTCAACATACCACCTAGCATGAAACATGGCTGATTTTGCTTCCTCCAAGGGAACATCTCGGCCATGTTTAATTAAGGGAAGAAGTCCAACTTCTTTCTATTCCAAAATAGGCATTATTTCTCCTCTCGGCTAAAATTTAACGGACCGAGTTTTATCGTAATCCAATTACGACGAACCCAACATTAAATCCAATTTAATGTCCATTTAAATTATTCCCGTTAATCTTTTAATCCAATTAAAAGATCCAACGTCTCAACGTCTCAACTTTCCATATTTAATCGAAAATCCAATTTACCGATTAAATGAAGGCCCGGCACAATATCGGCCCGTCCATCCAATGGACTTTCCCTTAAGTAATCCAATTACTTATTTATCCTTCGAGATTGACTCCAAGTCGATCTCTCAACCTCCTCGGTGATTTTGTGTGACCCTTTAGGTTCACCCTCAGCTAGACTTGGGCCCGTGTCCCACAAGGACCCGTCACCATGGGTGGCCATCTAGCAACGGTCCATGGCACTAGAGACTAGGTGAATTGGCGTGAACATTTAGGCGCCAATTCAATAGGGGTACGTTCCTTCCGTCTACCGTCTCCCGGCCTTAGTCTAGGGTATGGAATTGGGCGTCGGTTCCCTTCCTTGACTAGGCATCTATGCTTAATACTCGAGACCATGTATGCTTCATTACATCGACACAGGAAACCATTCCCTGTTCGACCAACCACTGTGGCCACAGCTTCAAATAGCATGAACGTGTCTCCGAGTGCATAGGAGATACCTCTGTCACATACTAACAGGGGACGGATCATCTTCTTGGAATCCACCGTCCTCGCTACACATTCTGACTGCACTGGACAAGGCTTATGATGATCATCTTACAGAATGATCACCTCTCGCCAGATCCAAGATACAGTCGTCATGTGCACGCGACTGCCATGATCCCTCAAGTCTGAGGATTACTCCCGTACTATCTGAACTGGGGAAAACCAATCATACCGACCAAGCCTCCAAGGTTTCCATATGATGATCCCCGCGAGTCAGTTTAGTCGGCTCGACCCTAGTCGGCCAACCCATCAAGATCGTGTAGGCATCCCACGCCTGTCGCCGATGAAACACGACACTCATCCAATGAACACGACTCTTGATGCAAGTCTCAATAGGACTCTCGATGCCCTGTCTCGAGGTCCTCGACTTGGAACGTTTTAGACCCAACTCTTAATCAGTTCGTTTCATGACCACCATCCAATGCATGGCCCAACTGCATTAGTTGTTATCCATGGTCTGTGGGCTTTGTTGCGATATAAGTTAAACACCATTTTAACAAATGTAAGATGAGCGCAACAAAGAAGGTACCATTGGTGACGAACACTCATCTTATTCATCACATCATAATATTACATCTACATCAAGTTGTCGAATAGGTTACAAATTGCCAAACCTATTGGCTTTCTGGTCACCTATTCTAACAATCTCCCACTTGACCTAAAGCCAATCACCCATTGACCTCGAACCTCTTATTCAGATGGTGAGTATGGGCAACTTGCGACATGGGCTTAGCAAGTGGATCTGCTATGTGTTCTGTGGAGCTGACTCGGTCCAACCGAATGTCACTCCTGCTATCCATCTCTCTAAGCAGGTGGTAGCGCTACGAATATGCTTGGATCGTGATGAGATCTCAGTTCCTTTGCTAGCGCTATCGCCCCGTTGTTATCATAAAAGATAATTACAGGCTTAGCAATGCTAGGTACTACATCCAACCCTTGGATGTAGCTCATCAACGAAACCACTCCTTAGCAGCTTCCAAAGCCGCTATGTATTCAAAACTCTATGGTGGAGTCCGCCGTGGTAGCCTACTTGGAACTCTTCCAAGTAACCACGCCACCATTTAGTCTAAATACAAAACCATACTGAGATTTGGCATCATCGTCATCCGACTGGAAGCTAGCGTCGCTATAGCCGTCCAGTATCAACTCTCCACTGCCGTAGATCAAGAACATGTCCTTAGTCCTTTTCAGGTACTTCAGGATAGTCTTGACTGAACTCCAGTGTGCCTCCCCGGCACACGACTGATATCGACTTGTTACGCTCAAAGTGAAAGCCACATCAGGTCTAGTGCACTGAACAACATACTGTATGCTGCCTACGGCTGAAGCATAGGGGATGTCCAACATCCGTTTAAGCTCCTCATTAGTCTTAGGAGACTGCTTCTTGGATAACTTAATTCCATGCCTCATAGGAAGGAATCCTCGTTTTGAGTTCTCCATCTTGAATCTCTTCAAGACTTTCTCAATATACGAGGACTGGGCCATTCCTAACATCCTTCTAGATCTATCCCTGTAGATCTTGATGCCAAGGATGTAGGATGCCAAGGATGTAGGATGCCTCGCCCATATCCTTCATGGAGAATTGCGTTTGACAATCAAGCTTTAGTGGTACCCAACATCTTAGCATCATTCCCAATGAGCAAGATGTCATCCACGTAAAGCACTAGAAACGCAAGTGAGCTCCCACTGATCTTCTTGTATACACAAGGATCGGATTCGTTCTTGATGAAATCATATCCCCGTATGACTTCATCAAAACGTATGTTCCAGCTTCGGGAAGCTTGTTTAAGGCCATAGATGGACCTTTGGAGACGGCAGACCTTCTGCTCTTCTCCAACAGTTGTGAAACACTTCGGCTGATCCATATAGATCTCTTCCTCTACGAAACCGTTGAGGAAAGCCGTTTTCACGTCCATCTGCCATATTTCATAGTCATACCATGCTGCTATGGCAAGCAGTATCCGAATGGACTTGGCCATTGCTACGGGCGAGTAGGTTTCCTCAAAATCGACCCCGGGTCGTTGAGTGTAACCTTTCGCCACAAGCCTGGCTTTGAAGGTTGTAACCTCCCCCTCAGCTCCAAGCTTACGTTTGTAGACCTATTTACACCCTACGGGTTTTACCCCTTTGGGTGGGTCTACTAGGGTCCAAACCTTGTTTGTACCCATCGAGTCCATCTCGGATTTCATGGCCTCAAGCCACTTGTCCGAATCGATGTCCGACATCGCTTTTCCCTACGTCTCTGGATCATTATCCAACTGACCGGTCAGGCCCAGAAATCCATACCTATCAGGTGCATGGGATACTCTGGCCGACCTACGGAGGACTGGAACAATATCAGTGGGAACTACTGGCTCAGATGTCACTGCCGCCTCATGGGGTGCCTCACTTGATTCCTCAAGGAGCACCTCATCGCATCGACTATCCGATGGAAAACCCTTTTCCAAGAATACTGCATTTCGCGAGACAAAAACCTTTCGCTCGGAGGGATCATAGAAATAATACCCCGCAATTTCTTTTAGATAGCCGATGAACCTGCATAAGCTAGACCTTGAGTCCAGTTTATCTCCCACTAATCTCTTGACATAAGCGGTGCAACCCCACACTTTCAAGTATTTGTAGGAGGCAGGCTTGCCATGTCATATCTCATATGGCGTCTGGGATACCGTCTTAGATGGTGCCAAGTTCAAAACTTTGGCCGCCATCTCAAGAGCGTATCCCCAGAAGGAAAGGGGAAGTTCGGTAAAACTCATCATGGACTGGACCATGTCCAACAAGGTCCGATTCCTCCTTTCAGACACAACATTTAGCTGTGGTCTTCCAGGAGGGGTCCACTGAGAGAGAATCCCATTCTCCTTTAGATCAGTAAACTTACCACTTAAATACTCTCCACCTCAGTCCGACCGAAGGGCTTTGATCTTTCGACCGGTTTCGTTCTCTACTTCAAGTCTATATTCCTTAAACCTTCCAAAGGCTTCAGACTTGTACCTCATCAGGTAAACATAACCATATCGTGAGTGATCATCGGTAAAGGTTATGAAGTACGAGTACCCACCTCTAGCCTGAGTACTTAGTGGGCCACAGACATCCGTATGGATCAAATCCAACAGACCACTGGCTAGCGTGCTTTGTCCAACAAAGGGTTTCTTGGTCATCTTTCCCTTCAGACAGGATTCGCAGGTCGGTAGGTTGTCCAAATCGTCTATTTCTAGACTCTTTGAGTCCACCAACCTTCTTATCCTATCTTTAGAGATATGACCTAACCTCCCATGCCATATCTGTGCGTTATTATGATCATCACGTTTTTGTTTGTGTTTCGCGGTCATAATCCAATTATACCGTTGAACACAAACATAACTAGATTGGAGAGGAGTTGTGGGCACTCCCTCTTCCAATGTCCCTTTCCTTGGCAATTCATGCAGACATCATTTGCCTTGGACCGCTGAGAACCATGGGCCTTCCCTTTCCCTTTGCTCAGTCCAATCAGAGCAACAGGGACGCCCGGAGCGCGAGCAGGGGCTGCAACCGTCTTCCCTTTGCCCTTCTTCCTCTTCCAATGTCCGGCCCTCTTGCCATTCGCCTTGGAGGTCGAAGCCTCTCCTATCAATACCGCCGGCGCCGACTTGTAGGTTGTTGCCTCGTATTGGACCAGCATGTTGATCAATTCATGAATAGACTTCTCAAGTCCGTTCATGTTGTAGTGTACAACAAACGGGTCATAGGATGGAGGAAGTGACTGGAGGATCACGTCAATGTACATGTTATTGTTAAGCCCAGCTTTAATGTCCTCGAGTTTCTCCACTAGGGAGAGCATATTGACCCCATGACTTTGTACAGACGCTCCTTCAGCAACTTGGTGCCAAAGAATGCTTTTATGGCAGCATATCTAATATGCCTATCCGGAACCGCATGAACCTCGTTCATGCGGAGCATTATGGTGGAGACGTTGTCCAGCCTCTCATACTGCTTCTGGATGTCGTTAGACATCGAAGCCAGTATGATACTGCATAATTTTCGGTTGTCCTCATGCCATTTCTCGAACGTCAAACGTTCTTCAGGCATGGACCCCTCCGGTAAGTCGCTCGGTGGCGGCTCGTCCAAGACGTAGCCTTGGTTCTTAAAACTGAGGACAATCCTCAGGTTTCTCAGCCACTCCGAGTAGTTCGTTCCATTGAATTTGTTAGTCTCGAGAATCATGGTTAACGGGTTCTTAGACATATCTACATTATTGAAAATGTAAAGCAGAAATTAGTAGATGATGGCAATATTATTGTTCAAGTTGAAGACTTGGTCTTTTAGTATTTAACCCTCCCACTATTTATACGAAAGTCCGCCACTCTCAAGCGGAGTTTCGGGAAACCATTTTCTAGTGGCTTGGGATCCACAAGCGTAATCTCCATGCCCCGCTTTTACGATTCACATGAAGAAGACCTCGTGGGAGATATCCAATATCATTCTCATCCAATGAGATTCCCAAGATATTTTGCCTCACCTATTCACATGGTTCTGAGGACTCCAAGCGAACTATGTTACTCAGTGTTGGGCTCGACCCATCAACCAAATCATGCCTCAAACTGTCGCCCCCCACGACTCGTGAGACAGGGAAACAACGAGCGCAGTCTTTTTGTTCACAATAATGGTGCAGCTTTCCCCTAGTCCAAGTGTGCCACGACTCGTGAGACCACACTTGGGTAATGGTAGCTTCCTCACCACATTGCCGTGGATGGAAGGCTTGGATAGATCAAAATACCATTTTGATCCAAGTCCGTTCTGGGCCTAATATTTAATTTGGTCCAACCAAATGAGAGTTTGAGTGTGACCGAGACCTCATCACATTATGGTGTTTTAGCATGCATAAATATCTAATATTTAAAGCGATAAATAAATACGCCGCATGCATAAAACATAGCATACACCTGTTAGGATGATCACAAGTCCAACCTATGCGACCCACTGAGCCCGTAGTGAGTCTATGGTCTGTCTAGGGTGGTCCTAAATTATTACAATAATATTATACCCATTGTCATTCCAATGGGCCTTGCAATGGTTCTTGTTTCACGCCTTGATGCTCCTCCTTGGGGTCTCCGACTCCAAATGCTTGTTAAAATTAAAACCTCACCAATCCTATCTACTCTCATTACAACTGAAAGTAATACATTGGTAATAAAGAAAACAAGCCTTAACATCATGAGGCTGAAAATACGGGAGATGATAGTCTAAAAAATAAGAGGCACGCAGGCCCCACCCAACAGAAAATAAATGATCATACATTCATCCATACATAGGTCTAGGGCTCTTGTGATCATCCCATGTTGATTCCATCAACACACATAACATAATTATTCCAAATAATCATGCATAAAACCAATGGATATTCCAAATACCCAAGTGATGTCCAATATAACAAAAGCATAAACATACAAATAATATGCAAAATTCAAATTTCAAATTTAATGGATATTTTAGACAATGCATCCAATGCATGTATTAATCCCAAATTAATTAAGCAAATTTAATTCAAGGAATAATCCAATTATTCCAAAATAAAAAAAACAAAATTAACATATTTTCATAATATTGTGCAGAAAATACAGAAAATTAAATTTTTCGGAAAACGTCGAAAAAACGGCACAGCCGTTGTGCCGGCCATCCGCGGGCAGAGGGCAGCGCGCGCGCGCTCTGTGCTGCGCGCTGGCCTCGGCTGGCAACGGCCGGCTACGCACAACGTGCGCCCGCGCGCGGGCCGCTGCCGTCCGATCCCATTTTTTTTTTTTGTTTATTCAACATCCTTTTTCAGCACAATAACAGTAACATTTTTTCTGAAAATAAGCATGCAATTTTAGATCCAATCTAATAAAAATAAGCATGCTAAAGTCCATCATCATATTATTCATACATTTATATTTAATCTAACATGCCAATAAAGCCATAAAAGCAAGTAGATCATCCCGAGCACATAGATCTATGCCCCTTACATCGAATCGGGCTCTGATACTACTTGAAGGACAAGCGGATCCGCCCGGGAGCGCGAGCGTAAGCGAGAAAGCGAGAAATATGCTGCGTAAATTTAAATCAAATTTAAATAAACGAATCCCAAGGGGTGTACCCTTGAGTGCTCAACCGGGCGTTCGATGTAGAATGTGTAAATATTGGAAACATATATTTAAACACATATGGCATAGATATATACAATAAATCAATCAAAGCGTAAGGGGACTTTTACCTTCGATTGTTTAGCGTATGCTCCCGGCTACTTGCATTGTTCCTTCTCCAGAATGCTCACGAAATCCAAACGTATGGATTCTCCAAAGGTGATCCACACCACACCGGAAGAAACACACGTTCTTCTTGCTAGAAAAGAACGGGTTTAAGAAAGAATCGGTTTAAGAGAAGAACACTATGAATTAGTGTCTCTTAAACTTACTTTGTTCTTCTTCTTGATTCAAAATCAAGTGAAGAACACAAGTGTGAGAGAGGGAGAGAGGCCGAGAGTTGAGAGAGAGGAGAAGAATTTTTGTCTTCTCTTTTTCCTAGAAAAAGATGAATAATGAATCACTTATGATTGGTGTTGTGTATTCTAATATATATACATAATTAATGTGATTATTGGAATGTGTCTAGGTTCATCCAAGGATGTCTAGATTCATTCCAATCAATCACCATCAATTCTTCAATCAAGCCTACCAAAATTTATGTTATGATCAAATCATACCAAAAGGGAAGAGCTTGATTGGAGTTGATTTGTCTCTTTCCAAAAGAGATAAGTCAACATACCACCTAGCATGAAACATGGCTAATTTTGCTTCCTCCAAGGGAACATATCGGCCATGTTTAATTAAGGGGAGAAGTGCAACTTCTTCCTATTCCAAAATAGGAATTATTTCTCCTCTTGGGTAAAATTTAACGGACCGGGTTTTATCGTAATCCAATTACGACGAACCCAACATTAAATCTAATTTAATGTCCATTTAAATTATTCCCATTGATCTTTTAATCAAATGGGTGGCCGTCTAGCAACGGTCCATGGCAATATAGACTAGGTGAATTGGCGTAACATTTAGGCGCCAATTCCGTATGGGTACGATCCTTCCGTCTACCGTCTCCCGGCCTTCGTCTAGGGTATGAAATTGGGCGTCGGTTCCCATCCTTGACTAGGCATCTATGCTTAATACTCGAGACCACGTATGCTTCATTGCGTCGACACAGGAAACCATTTCCTGTTCGACCAACCACTGTGGCCACAGCTTCAAATAGCATGAACGTGTCTCCGAGTGCATAGGAGATACCTCTGTCACATGCTGACAGGGGACGGATCCTCTTCTTGGAATCCACCGTCCTCGCTACACATTCCGACTGCATTGGACAAGGCTTATGATGATCATCTTACAGAATGATCACCTCTCGCCATATCCAAGATACAGTCGTCATGTGCACGCGACTGCCATGGTCCCTCAAGTCTGAGGATTACTCCCGTACTATTGGAACCCGGGAAAACCAATCATACCGTCCAAGCCTCCAAGGATTCCATATGATGATCCCCGCAATTTAGTTTAGTAGGCTCGATCCCAGTCGACCAACCCATCAAGATCGTGTAGGCGTCCCACGCCTGTCGCCGATGAAACACGACACTCATCCAATGAACACGACTCTTGACGCAAGTCTCAATAGGACTCTTGATGCCCTGTCTCGAGGTCCTCGACTTGGAACGTTTCAGACCCAACTCTTAATCAGTTGGTTTCATGACCACCATCCAATGCGTGTCCCAACTGCACGAGTTGTTATCTATGGTCTGTGGGCTTTGTTGCGATATAAGTTAAACACCGTTTTAACAAATGTAAGATGAGCGCAACAAAGAAGGTACCATTGGTGACGAACACTCATCTTATTCATCATATAATAATATTACATCTACATCAAGTTGTCGAATAGGTTGTAAATTGCCAAACCTATTGGCTTTCTGGTCACCTATTCTAACATCGACCGCTCTTGTCTTCTTTTTGGCGATCTGGGGGAGTTAATGATTTTAAGTTGTCTGTAACCCCCTAGTCTACGCTTCATTGTAGGACATCTAACATTCAAGGATGAACGCAAGGGCGAGCAGCGTGATCATGAGGGCAGCTTGCGAGTTCCTCCTCTTCCTTCGTCAAGGAATGGCGACGAGCGGCATTGCTCGCCCCCTCATTCCCCGCGACCTTGCAAGCCGGAATAGGAGCAAGAAGAGCCATCAAATTAGATGGTCGATCGTGTCGCCTGGTTTTTGGAAGAGGCCTTGCGAGTCCGGCCCTGTTGAGCTCTTGTGTCATGGCATACGGAAGGGGCTTTTCTTCTTTGGAATTAACCGTCACGAAGGGGTCGCTTCATATTGGAATGCTTTAGACTTTGACCATGCATATGAGAAAGATGCGTAGAATTTTGAGTGAGTATTACGTCTCTCGCTTTGTTTCTCTTACAAACGATACTCTTACTCGTCTCCGATGTGGCATGTCTAGGGTGAGTTCTTTGTTGCTTATGCTACTTTCGCTAGTTTTTATCTTGTCATGTATTACATTTCAACTTTTTACCTTCTAGGTTCCTAGTTTGTCAGAAGTCGTCGACAAGCATTTTGATCACTATGACCATGAGCTAAAACACTCAAAGTCTGCTCTTAAGGATGTGAATAAGGAGATAGCTCATTGTCAGGAGAAACTCAAAGAAGTGACCGAAGGTCAGAGCAAATGGAGAGATCGTTGTCATCGTGACGTCACCTCAATCAAGGGTTTCTTAAATCAGAGGCCAAGAGATTTACTTGGACTCTTGTTTGGGCTGAATGTAACGAGAAATACAAAGGTTCTGATTAGTTTGAGAGTATCACATTATTAAGGCTAATGATATCTTCATCACACTATCAGACATTGTTGTTCTATGTTGAGGTACTGTTGTCGCTTTGTGGGAGAGGATTTCATGTTCCTCGATCCCAAGGTTTTTGATGAAGTTGATGCCAAGGTGGGCAAGGTGGACATGGGGGATGAGCCACTTGTTGAGGAGGCATGTGCTAATGTTGAGGCTGATGGTTGATCTTTCACCATCCTTGTTGCCCTCCTTGAGTGCAAGCCCAATGACATAGGTAGAACCACTTTCCTGCAGTGGTTCTAACATATCTCCTCTGAAGCTTCTCAATGGTGTGTTGTCTTGTGGCCATTGAGCATTGTTGATTCTCATTGGCGAAAAAGCTACGTGGAAAAAATATTGGCTAAGCTGTCATTGTCCACTAGGATGGTCTTGCGCTAGAAGTTTGATATGGTGGCAGAAGTTACCACTATGTCATTATAGGTAGAGTTGTGTCCTTCCACATCCTGGTGACTAAAAATTGTGCCATGCCCATTGTTTGCTTCTTCGCTCATCATTACCTCCCGCTACCGCGGGATACTTGCGGTTTTCTTAATAGCCGTTGTTAGAATAGGTGACCATGTAGCCAATCTTGGTAGGCGAATTGTAACCTATGTCTGAACAGTTTCGAAGTTTATGCTAAAACCTTGATGAATAAGAAAGTGAAATTCATTTGGCGCATACTTTATTTGTGTTCACTTTATCTGCTTTATAACTGTTCGCTACACAAACAAAGCCCACAGACTGAAATCACATTTCAGGGACTGGGACTACGCTTGGAGGTAGGTCCATGAAATCAATTCCGCCGAATCAGTCTGGAAATCTCCAAGTCAAGGAATCTCGAAAATAGGTACCGAGATTTCTCTTCAGACTTGCACTAAGCATCTGTTGTCGTGTTTCATCGATGGGTGACGAGGGTCGGCTAAGCAGTGTTAGTGGGTCGGCCTGCTAGGGAGCGGCCGACTGAGGTGACTCGCGGGAACCGTCTTACGGAGGACCTTGAGTAGGGTCGGCTAGGTATGACGTGAGTTCCCGGTTCCAACGGTACAGGTCAAATCCTTTGACTTGAGGAATTGCTGAGTTTACCTATACATCGAGACTGTATCTTAGGTATGGTGAGAGATTGCCAAAATGCACTTGAGTAGTCATAAGCCATATCTAATGCAACCACGGTGTGCAACGTGACAGTAGTTTCCAAGAAAGGATCTGTCTCCTGTCAAAAGGTGTTGACAGTTGTGTCGCACAATACTCTGTGTCTTGTCCCTAAATCTGTGGCCACAGTAACTGAACAGAAGGGAAGGGTTCCCTGCGGCGTTCGGTGAAGGACAGACCGACACTTAGGTCCAAAATGGGTACCTACATAATCCGTGCCCTAGACGCTAAGTGGTGAGATCGTAGACGGAAGGATAGATGTACTGAAGAGCCTAAATGTTCATCCCCATGCGTATTCACCTAGTCTCTAGTGCCATGGACCGTTGCTAGACGGGACCCATGGTGACGGGCGAGTTCTAGGAATCCAACCAAGTCTAGCTGAAGGTGAACCTAAAGAGTCACACACAATCCGCACACATGACGTATTTAATTTGGAATTAAATATTTGGAGAAATGGAACGATTAAATTGGATTTAATCGGGTCCTTCTTTTCTTGGAAGAAATTAATTCTTTTTATTAGATGAAATGAATTTACCTAATAAATTAGATTTATTAGAAATTAATTTGATGGGCTTGGAATAAATATATATATTTGATATATTTATTTATTGCCTTTAGGATTATTTAAATGAGATTTAAATATTCTATTAAATTAATTAATGGTTGAGAGTAAAGAGAGAAATCAATGGCTAAGATTGGTTTGACCAAGATGCTAGAAGTTGACTAGGATTTGACTAGGTCAAATCCTATTCAAGAAGGAGTCTTCAAAGTGTAGGAATTAGAAGAGGAATAGGATTCCTCCTCTATAAATATTCCTAAGTGTTTTCTTTAGAGAGGATGATGAAATTTGAAGCACACACACACACACATCTCGGCCTCCTCCCTCTCTCTCTCGACCGAATCTCTCTCCCTCTCTTCCAAGAAACTCTTCCAAGCTCTTTTGTTTATACAATTGAACATTAGGAGGTTTGATCTCGATAATTAAATAGCGTTTGATCATTCCGTCCTCTCCAAATATTATATACACTTGTTCTTTCGCTAGCACGAGGAGCAAGGTACGTGGACGGATTGCGTGTATGAATTAGAGGGTCTCCCGTTCGAGATCTTGGAGCAAAACCGGGAACAGCGCGAGTAGCGGTTTGAAGACGAAAACGACGATCGGTAGGTTTCCGGTTTAAGTTTTCGTCCCTTTTTCTTTTAAACCCTATGGACTCCATGATAAATCTTGTATGTTTTATAATTCATGCGATACACCGAATGCCCGGGAGATTCAAGAGAACACCCCTTGAACGTATTATTTTATATCGTTTATGCATGTTTAAATTCTTGCATTTTTAATTATCTCGCGCTTCCGCATTCGCGCTACTCCCGGGCCGATCCACACGCCTTTGCTAGGCTTTCAGTGGTATCAGAGCCCCGTTCGGTGTATAGGCCTAAGATTTTGTGTGCGTTTAAAGCATGAAACGTGTATGGCATGATTTATTCGATTCTTGATGTTTTAATTATCAAACATGTCGTTGTCTTGCTTTTAATTGTGTATGAATTTTGGTGTTGTTGGTTTCTTGTTTTTCTTGGGAAACGGGGGGCAAAACAAATAAAACGGAAGAAAACGGCACACGCGGCCAGCCGGCGGTTGACCGCGCACGCAGTGCGCCCAAGCAAGGTGCGCGCGCAGGCAGAGGAGCTTGCGCGCGGTAGCCACACCAGGCGCGCACAGCGTGCGCGAATCCGGCCGGCATGCGTGTAGTCGGACGCCAGGCCCGGACGCATGGCCGGGCGCACGCGCACGCAGGCAGGAAAGCCTGCGCGCGCGCGTGCCAGGCCAGTGCGTCGGGGCGCCTGCGCGGCCAGGAAGGCCGCGCGCATGAGGCTGCACCGCCAGGCGCGCACGCAGGCAGACAACGGTGTCTGCGCGCGCCAGTGTGCGCAGTATAGCCGACTAGGCGTGCGCGCGAGCAGGCAGGGGCCTGCGCGTGCAGGGACAGCAGGCCAGGCCTGCTGGGCTGTGTGCACCTGCAGAACGCCGCCGGTGGCGGCGGCCGGTTAACATTTACATTTTCTTGTTATTTTATTTTGTTTCTTGGATAATTCTGAAAAATTAGTTTTATTTACTTTCGCATGTTTTCTTAAAGAATGTTATTTGGAATGTTGTTTGTATTGGATTTGGAATCCCGGGGACTACTCGTCTTCAAATAATGCGGAAAGGCTTTCCTAAACGAGAAAGGTTATTGCCAACGATGTACCATGGTTTTTCATACATGATTCGTTTATTATCATGGGATGATGTGATTGGATATCATGGATTATATGCATATGGTTATGTGATGGGAAATTATGTAATTATGTGCGTTTGTTGAGAATGGATGATCACGAGCCCTAGACCGGATGTATGATTTAATTTGTGTTGGGCCTGTGTGCCTCTTTTGCTTTGTCCTTCTCCTCTTCTAGTTGCCTTGGAATAATAAGGCATTCTATCTCCCTCCTATTGTACTTCCCCCCGGGTTTTCGCTGGGGTTTCTTTTTACATTTGTAATGAGAGTAGTATAGGAGTGAGGTTTTTATTTTATGTATTTGGGATGAAGGAAGGTCCACATGGAGAGCCCAGAATGGAGGATCCAAGGAGTTTCCATGGAGATTTGAAAGAGAAAAGAGACCAAGGCCCATCAGCATGTTGATCGGGTTACTATTAAATGTAATAGTGTAGGACCAACCTTAGATTGACCATAGATCCACTGTGGGCTCAGTGGGTCGCATAGGATTCGGGCTCGTGATCATCCAACAGGGACGTGCTAGACTTTAATTTTGCATATGGCTTTATGGTGAATGAATGGTTTATTTATCATAATACTGCTATGGGATGCAAACTTTAAATTACGCAATATGGATGAATGTGTTTATGCATGGGATCTCGGTCATTTACGACTCTCACTTGGTTGGACCAAAGTTCAAAATATTGGACCCTCGATAAATGGACATGAACTCTAGGAGTTCGTCCATGCCTTCTAATCCATGGCATAGTGAGGAAGCTAATTTAGGTCGACAGCGTGGTCTCACGAGTCGTTGCACGACTATCGTGCTTAAAAGAAGCTGCACTATGTCATGAACGAAAAGTAGACTGTTGTTACCTGTCTCACGAGTCGTGGAGGTAGCAGTAGGTGTATGATTCGGTCGATTGGGTCGGGTTTAACGCCCAAGTAACGTGATTCGCTTGGAGTCCTTGGGATCACGTGAAAGGGTGAGGCAATTATCTTGGGAATCTCGTGGAACGAGAATGGTATGGTATACCACCCACAGGATTCTTCCCATGCGAATTGTAAAAGCGGGGCATGGGAAAAATCGTTGTGGATCCTAAACCCACTAGGAAAGGGTATTTTCCGAAAACAACGTTTGAGAGTATCGTATTTTTGTATAAATAGTGGAAGCATTAAATGACTAAAGTCCAAGCGTTTAATTATTTATCAAAACTTCCGTCTTTTAAAATTCTGCTGATTGTAGTTTTATTCTTTTAAATGTAGATTTAAAAATGCCTAAGAATCCATTATCAACCATACCTGAGACCAACAAGTTTAATGGAACCAATTACAACGACTGGTTGCGCAATCTGAGGATAGTCCTAGATTACGAGAACCAAGGCAACGTCATGGATGAGTCGTTCCCTAGAACCTTGCCGGAAGGATCCACGCCAGAAGAACGTGAGACATTCGAGACTTGGCATAAGGATAACCAAAAAGTTCGTAGCATCATACTTGCCTCTATGACGAATGAGATTCAGATTCAGTATGAAAGGCTAGACAATGTCCCTTCCATTATGGCTCGCCTGAAGGATTGCTATGCAGTCTCGGATCGGCATACTAGGTATGTCGCGATGAAGGCGATCTTTGGAACTAAAATGACCGAAGGATCCTCTGTACAAGAGCATGGGGTCAAGATGCTTACCTTGGTGGAAAAGCTCGAGGACCTCAAGGCAGGGCTCGATAACGAGATGTACATAGACGTGATCCTTCAGTCTCTCCCACCCTCATTCGATCAATTCATTGTTAACTACAACATGGACACACTTGAGAAGGGTATTCATGAGTTAATCAATATGTTGGTGCAATACGAGGCAACGACCAAAAAGTCTACGTCGTCGGTATTGTTTGGAGATGCTTCGACTTCCAAGACGAAAGGCAAGCGTGCCGGACATTGGAAAAGGAAGAAGGGAAAGGGAAAAGCCGTCAAAGCAGCTACCAACACTAAGAGTGTTCCCGTTGAGCCAAAATGGGGAAAGGCAAAGGAAAAGGGAAGGTTGACTCAAAGCAACAGTCGAGGGCATATAACATATGTATCAATTGCCGTGATAAATGGCATTGGAAGAGGAATTGCCTCAAACTCCTCTCCAAACAAGGTATCTTTGTGATTGAGGTTAATATAGTTACTAATATTGCCTCTTGGGTATTAGATACCGGCTGTGGAGCTCACATTTGCAATAATTTGCAAGTGCTGAAAAGAAGCAGAAAACTGAGTAGCGGGGATATGGTCCTAAAGCTTGGGAATGGTAAGGTCATCTCGGCAGAAGCAGTAGGATCCGCCACTCTAGTAGTTAATGATTGCATTAGTGTAGAATTAGAGCAAGTTTATTATGTGTCTAGCATGATTAGAAACATCATTTCCATTCCATTGTTAGACAATAGTGGATATGAGTTTATGATTAATAAAAATTGCTTTTATTTGATGAGGTGTGGAATTGCTCATCTGCTTGGTACGCTTAATAACGACCTCTATATCTTGCAACAAACGAATTTCCTTCTAAACGCTCAACACAAATGTAAAATAGATAATAACGGGAACGCACAACTGTGGCACGCTAGGCTAGGTCACATTTCTCAAGATAGGATGAAGAAATTGGTAGACTCAAAGAACCTAGAGGTAGGGGACTTAAGTGAACTACCAACTTGCGAAACCTGCCTCAGAGGGAAAATGACCAAGAGGCCCTTTGTAGGACAAAGCAGGCTTGCCACAGGTCTGTTGGACTTGGTCCATACAGACGTATGTGGACCACTAAGGACGCAAGCTCGAGGTGGGTTCTCCTACTTCATAACCTTCACCGATGATCATTCACGGTATGGTTATGTATACCTAATGAGGTACAAGTCTGAAGCTCTTGAGAGGTTTAAAGAATTTAGACTTGAAGTTGAGAACCAAACCAGCTGCAAAATTAAAGTCCTACAGTCAGACCGAGGTGGAGAGTACCTTAGTACTGAGTTCCTTAATTATCTTAATGAAAACGGTATAATCTCTGAATGGACACCTCCCCAGACACGACAGTTGAATGGGGTCTGAAAGGAGGAATCGAACCCTGTTGAACATGGTTCGATCCATAATGAGTTTTACCAAATTGCCCTTGTCCTTTTGGGGCTACGCATTGGAGACTGCGGCCAAGTTGTTAAATTTGGCGCCAACTAGTGTATTGACCCAAAACGCCATATGAAATATGGCACGGCAAGCCTGTGTCCTACAACTACTTGAGAGTGTGGGGTAACCCCGCATATGTCAAGAAGCTAGTGAGAGACAAGCTAGTATCGAAGTCTAGTTTATGCAGGTTCGTTAGATACCCCAAGGAAACTGCAGGTTATTATTTCTATGACCCCTTGGAACAAAAGGTATTTGTTTCAAGGAGCGCAGTGTTCTTGGAGCAAGGCTTTCCGGAGGATATCCAACCTGATGAACTGATCCTTAAGGAGTCAAGTAATGGAAACCAGTCATCAGTGGAAGCCGCGGATTCCTCACTAAGAGAATTCAGGATAGATACCCAGAAGGCTGACCAACCTCGGAAAGTCCAGCATGCTAGGTATGAAGGACGGCCTCAAGCTAGCCTCGGTACCTGAACCGCTGGCTCCAATACAGTCAGCGCCCACAGTCACCACTGACGTTCCCGTTCTCTGTAGGTTAGCTAGAGAGTCACGACCTCCCGTAAGATACGGCTTTCTAAACACGACCGGTCTATTGGATAAGGATCCTAAGACATACGGGGAAGCGATGTCTGACATCGACTCCGGGAGATGGCTTGAGGCCATGAAAACTGAAATGGAGTCCATGAATGAGAACCAAGTCTGGACACTTGTAGACCCGCCCAAAGGGGTTAAGCCAGTCGGCTGTAAATGGTTCTATAAGCGCAAACTTGGCATTGATGGAGAGGTCACAACCTTAAAGGCTAGGCTAGTAGCAAAAGGGTACACTCAACGACCCGGGGTCGATTTTGCGGACACCTACTCGCCGGTAGCCATGGCTAAGTCCATTCAGATTCTGCTTGCCATAGCAGCATGGTATGACTACGAGATATGGCAGATGGACGTGAAAACAGCCTTCCTCAATGGTTTCGTTGAGGAAGAGATCTACATGGATTAGCCGGAGGGTTTCACGGTCGCCGGAGAAGAACAGAAGGTCTATCGTCTCCAAAAGTCCATCTATGGCCTCAAACAAGCATCCCGAAGTTGGAACATTCGCTTTGACGAAGTCATACGGGGTTATGATTTCATAAAAAACGAATCCGACCCTTGTGTGTACAAGAAGGTCAATGGGAGCTCTATAGTGTTCCTAGTGCTTTATGTGGATGACATTCTACTCATAGGAAATGACGTGGAAATGTTGGGTTTACACAAAAGCATGGTTATGAACTCAGTTTTCCATGAAGGACTTGGGTGAAGCCTCCTACATTCCAGGCATCCAGATTGTCAGGGACAGATCTAAGAGAATGTTAGGACTAATCCAAAACTCGTATATGGAGAAAGTCCTGAAAAGGTTTCGGATGGACAACTCCAAATGAAAATTCCTTCCCATTAGGCATAGGATCAAGTTGTCCAAGAAACAGTCCCCGCAGACTGATGAGGAACTTGAAAAGATGAAAATCGTTCCCTATGCTTCTGCCGTAGGAAGCATCCAATATGCGGTCCACTGCACTATACCTGACATCGGTTACGCTTTGAGTATAACGAGCAGATATCAGTCCTGTGCAGGAGAGGCACATTGGAATGCGCTCAAGGGCATCCGTAAGTACCTAAAGAGGACTAAGGAAATGTTCCTAGTCTTTGGCAATGGAGAACTGATCCTGAAAGGCTTTAGCGATGCTAGCTTCCAGGCAGATGACGATGATGCCAAGTCTCAATTAGGTTATGTATTCAGGCTCAATGTAGAAGTGGTAGCATGGAAAAGTTCCAAGCAAGCAAGCACTGTTGATTCCACCACTGATGTCGAATACATAGCAGCTTCAGAAGCTGCTAAAGAAGCGGTTTGGATGAGAAACTACATCCAAGAGTTGGGTGTGGTGCCTAGCATCGCCAAGCCCGTTGTCATCTTTTGTGATAACAACGGAGCCATAGTGCAAGCAAAGGAACCGAGATCTCATTACCGATCCAAACACATTCTTAGACGCTACCACCTTCTAAGAGAAATGGTAGGAAGAGGTGACGTTCGAATGGTCCGAGTCAACTCAGCAGACAACATAGCAGATCCGCTGACAAAGCCTATGTCGCAGAGCGCTCATACGTAACATCTTGAGAAGATGAGGATTAGGCATATGGGCGATTGGCTTTAAAGGTCAAGTGGGAGATTGTTAGAATAGGTGACCATGTAGCCAAACTTGGTAGGCAAATTGTAACCTATGTTTGAACAATTTCGAGGTTTATGATAAAATCTTGATGAATAAGAAGTGAAATTCATTTGGCGCATACTTTGTCTGTGTTCACTTTATCTGCTTTATAACTGTTCGCTACACAAACAAAGCCCACAGACTGAAATCACATTTCAAGGACTGGGACTACGCTTGGAGGTAGGTCCATGAAATCAGTTCCGCCGAATCAGTCTGGAAATCTCCAAGTCAAAGAATCTCAAAAATGGGTACCGAGATTCCCCTTCAGACTTGCACTAAGAATCTGCTGTCGTGTTTCATCGACGGGTGACGAGGGTCTTCTAAGCAGTGTTAGTGGGTCGGCCTGCTAGGGAGCGGCCGACTGAGGTGACTCGCGGGAACCGTCTTACGGAGGACCTTGAGTAGGGTCGGCTAGGTATGACGTGAGTTCCCGGTTCCAACGGTACAGGTCAAATCCTTTGCCTTGAGGAATTGTTGAGTTTACCTGTACATCGAGACTGTATCTTAGGTATGGTGAGAGATTGCCAAAATGCACTTGAGTAGTCATAAGCCATATCTAGTGCAGCCACGGTGTGCAACGTGACAGTAGTTTCCAAGAAAGAATCTGTCTCCTGTCAAAAGGTGTTGACAGTTGTGTCTCACAATACTCTGTGTCTTGTCCCTAAATCTGTGGCCACAGTAACTGAAGAGAAGGGAAGGGTTCCCTGCAGCGTTCGGTGAAGGATAGACCGACATATAGTTCCAAAATGGGTACCTACATAATCCGTGCCCTAGACGCTAAGTGGTGAGACCGTAGATGGTGAAGGACAAGCAAATCCGCCCGGGAGCGCGAGCGGAAGCGAGAAAAGCGAGAAATGATGCGTAAATTTAAATTAAATTTAAATAAAAGAATCCCAAAGGGTGTACCCTTGGGTGCTCAACCGGGCATTCGATGTAAGATGTGTAAATATTGGAAATATATATTTAAACACATAGAGCATGGATATATACAATAAACCAATCAAAACATAAGGAGACCGTTACCTTCGATTGTTTAGCGTATGCTCCCGGCTACTTGCGTAGTTCCTTCTCCGAAATGCTCACGAAATCCAAACGTATGAATTCTCCAAAGGTGATCCACACCACACCCGAAGAAACACACGTTCTTCTTGCTAGAAAAGAACGGGTTTAAAGAAGGAATCGGTTTAAGAGAAGAACACTATGAATTAGTGCTCTCTTAAACTTACTTTGTTCTTCTTCTTGATTCAAAATCAAGTGAAGAACACAAGTGTGAGAGAGGGAGAGAGGCCGAGAGTTGAGAGAGAGGAGAGAAGATCCGAAAATTGTCTTCTCTTTTTCCTAGAAAAAGATGAATAATCAATCACTTATGCTTGGTGTTGTATATTCTAATATATATACATAATTAATGTGATTATTGGAATGTGTATAGGTTCATCCAAGGATGTCTAGATTCATTTTAATCAATCACCATCAATTCTTCAATCAAGCCTACCAAAATTTATGGTATGATCAAATCATACCAAAAGGGAAGAGCTTGATTGGAGTTTATTTGTCTCTTTCCAAAAGAGATAAGTCAACATACCACCTAGCATGAAACATGGCTGATTTTGCTTCCTCCAAGGGAGCATGTCGGCCATGTTTAAATAAGGGAAGAAGTCCAACTTCTTCCTATTCCAAAATAGAAATTATTTCTCCTCTCGAGTAAATTCAACGGACCGGGTTTTATCGTAATCCAATTACGACGAACTCAACATTAAATCCAGTTTAATGTCCATTTAAATTATTCTCGTTGATCTTTTAATCCAATTAAAAGATCCAATGTCTCAACGTTTCAACTTTTCATATTTAATCGAAAATCCAATTTACCGATTAAATGAAGGCCCGATACAATATCGGCCCGTCCATCCAATGGATTTTCCCTTAAGTATTCCAATTACTTATTTTATCCTTCGAGATTGACTCTAAGTCGATCTCTCAACCTCCTCGGTGATTTGTGTGTGACCCTTTAGGTTCACCCTCAGCTAGACTTGGGCCTGTGTCCCACAAAGGCCCGTTACCATGGGTGGCCATCTAGCAACGGTCCATGGCACTAGAGACTAGGTGAATTGGCGTGAACATTTAGGCGCCGATTCCGTGTGGGTACGATCCTTCCGTCTACCGTCTTCCGGCCTTAGTCTAGGGTTTGGAATTGGGCGTCGGTTCCCATCCTTGACTAGGCATCTATGCTTAATACTCGAGACCACGTATGCTTCATTATGTCGACACAGGAAACCATTCCCTGTTCGACCAACCACTGTGGCCACAGCTTCAAATAGCACGAACGTATCTCCGAGTGCATAGGAGATACCTCTGTCACATACTGATAGGGGACGGATCCACTTCTTGGAATCCACCGTCCTCGCTACACATTCCGACTGCACTGGACAAGGCTTATGATGATTATCTTACCGAATGATCACCTCTCGTCAGATCCAAGATACAACCGTCATGTGCACGCGACTGCCACGATCCCTCAAGTCTGAGGATTACTCCCGTACTATCGGAACCGGGGAAAACCAATCATACCGACCAAGCCTCTAAGGCTTCCATATGATGATCCCCGCGAGTCAGTCAAGTCGGCTCGACCCCAGTCGACCAACCCATCAAGATCATGTAGGCGTCCCACGCCTGTCGCCGATGAAACACGGTCTGATCCAATGAACATGACTCTTGACGCAAGTCTCAATAGGGTTCTCGATGCCCTGTCTCGAGGTCCTCGACTTGGAACGTTTCAGACCCAACTCTTAATCAGTTGGTTTCATGACCACCATCCAATGGGTGGCCCAACTGCACGAGTTATTAACCATGGTCCGTGGGGTTTGTTGCGATATAAGTTAAACACCTTTTTAACAAATGTGAAATGAGCGCAACAAAGTAAACACCAGATGTGACAAATACTCATTTTATTCATCACATAATAATATTACATTTACATCGAGTTGTACAATAGGTTACAAATCGCCAAACCTATTGGCTTTCTGGTCACCTATTCTAACAGACGGAAGGATAGATGTACTGTAGAGCCTAAATGTTCATCCCCATGCATATTCACCTAGTCTCTAGTGTAACACTCCCTACTTTACTACACCTAGTTACCATTAATTAATCTCAACTTATCTTATAACGTAATATAAATTTTATCTATCAATATAACAAATATATATACGACATGAGATAATAAACATAGCCAAAAACCTTATATTTACTTCCCACCACTGTACATAACTTAAGAAAAGATAACCAACGTCCAACTGTCCAAAGTCTTACAACAAGCTCTACAATACTAGGATATTTTAATTATATAGCCCAAAAACTTCCACCTTCGATGTCACGGTTGACCCACCTATTCAGTGTCACGGCACGGCTCAAGATCCAATAGTATTAGTCCGTGCGACCTATCTCCTGAAACGTATGTGGCAAGGAGTGAGCTGCCTACTCAATAAGTATAGCCTTTCGGTCTATATATAAGTATTCAAGCAACCAGTCAAGTATAAAGTAAATATACCAACATAATCCAACATACGACATACATTACAGCAGATAAGAAATCACATAGCTACAATACAATATTTACTCAAGACATAATAGAGGCATTTTAGTTGTTTCCTTAGGGCCCTGCTTAACCAACCTGGAGTGCATCACTCAATGAGCTTAGCCGGCTATCACCATCATCATCGTCACAATCACAATACTCTCTTTTTTTTCTTTCCACTCTCTTTTCTTTTCTGATATCACACAGCACACAGCTCGTCTGTATCCCATCTTCACTGATATCACACAGCACATAGCTCGTGTGTGTCCCATCATCTCCATTGATCAATGACAGCACACAGCTCGTCATTGATCGTATTATTCTAAGCCATTGAGTATACTCCCCAGTTAGTTAAGCCATCGTTTCATTTAATAATCATTCACTCGTCAATACCATTCCTATTTGAATTCATATCACAATCGATTATACAACCCCACAATCATTCAACCAACATCTGTGCAACACAATCACACTTTAGCACATAATAGCAATTCCACAAATATAACGATCATCTTAATCACAATCGACATCTATGATCAAGTATATAAACAATCCATATTTATATCCAATATCTCTCTCTCTATATATATATATATCCAACATTCAACATAAATACTCACATAAACAATTCATACTCATCTCCTCATAATTATATATATATATATATATCCAAAATTCAAAATAGGGTTCTCACATAAGCATATAAATATATAAATATATATAAACCAATTAGCTATACTTACCTCAAATCTCAAAATGGTCTTGTCAACACGAAAAGCTGCTCAACCCTCCACTTTATCGTCACGTCCTATAGTAAATTATAATTTATACGATCAATAACTCATAAATATCGTAAGTTCTAATTAATATATTATATAATATTCGCATCATTCTATTTATATAGAAATTCAATCCCCCGTTCTATTTTATTTTAAATAACTTAACTTTCTACACTTTTTAGATATACTTTTAATTTATCAACTAACTTATACAATTCCCTTTTATAAAAACCTCATACCATTATAACTATCGGTGTTAATAATATTCCTAACTTAATTTATTATAAAAATCTTATAATTTCTTAAATAACTTTTCAATAATATTTCTATTAATTCCTATCAATTCCTCGCTATTATATAATATGATTAAACACCAATATATATATAATTAAATATTTAGTCAATACACCCGATGAAATTGAATACATTAATTACAATAGTGATTAAATCTAGCAAATCTAGTAATTTACTTACCCAATTATAGCAATCTTATATCAAATGTGATATTTAATATAACACTAGTTTAACTAGTCAAACTCATAAAATTTTCCAATTAAATAGTAAATCGGTCAATATAAACTACATTTAATAAATGGACTAATTATATATTATAATTATATAAATTAATAAAAATTAAAAACTAAAAATTTCATACCTGTTTTTCGTCTTCCTGGACAGAAGCTGAAAGTGAAAATGTTGATGAAATTTGGTGTGGTTGAAATGTTTTCCTTTGTTTTTGACACACACATTCATATATGTATTTATTATATTAATAATATATGAGGTGGTGGTGGGGTGACTCCCACCCCACTTTCTCTCTATATATATTATATTATTTATTATTATTATAGATATATATTTTTTTATTATTATTATTATATATATTATTATACATATATATATTACATAATTAATATGATTCACTCCCAAATATTATAATGAGTTCCAATTTATTCCGTTCAAGTTTTATCATATTCCAATTTCAACCTATAATTTATTTATAATTAAAATAAAATTTTTCTTAATAATTACTAATTAATCCCTTAATTATTTATAAAATCCTACGAACATCACATCTAGTGCCATGGACCGTTGCTAGACGGCCATCCATGGTGACGGGCAGGTTCTAGGAATCCAACCAAGTCTAGCTGAAGGTGAACCTAAAGAGTCACACACAATCCGCACACATGACGTATTTAATTTGGAATTAAATATTTGGAAAAATGGAACGATTAAATTGGATTTAATCGGGTCCTTCTTTTCTTGGAAGAAATTAATTCTTTTTATTAGATGAAAGGAATTTATCTAATAAATTAGATTTATTAGAAATTAATTTAATGGGCTTAGAATAAATATTTATATTTGATATATTTATATATTGCCTTTAGGATTATTTAAATGAGATTTAAATATTCCATTAAATTAATCAATGGTTGAGATTAAAGAGAGAAATCAATGGCTAAGATTGGTTTGACCAAGAAGCTAGAAGTTGACTAGGATTTGACTAGGTCAAATCCTATTCAAGGAGTCTTCAAAGTGTAGGAATTAGAAGATGAATAGGATTCCTCCTCTATAAATATTCCTAAGTGTTCTCTTTAGAGAGGATGATGAAATTTGAAGCACACACACACACACACACACACACACACACACACATCTCGGCCTCCTCCCTCTCTCTCTCGGCCGAATTCTCTCCCTCTCTTCCAAGAAACTCTTTCAAGTTCTTTTGTTTATACAATTGAACATTAGGAGGTTTGATCTCGTTAATTAAATAGCGTTTGATCATTCCGTCCTCTCCAAATATTATATACACTTGTTCTTTTACTAGCACGAGGAGTAAGGTACGTAGACGGATTGCGTGTATGAATTAGAGGGTCTCCTGTTCGAGACCTTGGAGCAAAACAGGGAACAACGCGAGTAGCGTTTTGAAGACGAAAACGACGATCGGTAGGTTTCCGATTTAAGTTTTCGTCCCTTTTTTTTTTAAACCCTATGGCCTCCATGATAAATCTTGTATGTTTTATAATTTATGAGATACACCGAATGCCCGGGAGATTCAAGGGAACACCCCTTGAACGTATTATTTTATATCATTTATGCATGTTTAAATTCTTGCATTTTTAATTATCCCATGCTTCCGCATTCGCGCTACTCCCGGGGCGATCCACACGTCTTTGCTAGGCTTTCAGCCGTAAGTGTGGCCTTCCTTGCTCGGACAGAGTCTCCTCTTACATGTCCACTAGATATGACCCCTAATTACTCCGATAGTGGGAGGTTATCTTAGTTTATTTGTTAGAATAGGTGACCAAAAAGCCAATTGGATTGACGGTTTTGGGTACTATTTAGCAATTTTTATTAGAGTAATATTGACTTCATGAATATAGTAAGTATTCATCCGTGGCATTATGTGTTTGTTGTGCTTACCGATTACGTTAAACGGTATTTTAATGTCACAATAAATGCCCACAGACCAATTGGATAACCCATGTAGTTGGGCTACGCAATGGATGGCAGCTATGAAGCCAACTTCTGAGGGTTGGTCTGAAACATTCCAAGTCGAGGGCCTCGAGACAAGGCATTGAGGTTCCTATAGAGACTTGCACTAAGGATTGCATTCATTGGATAAGTGTCGTGTTTCATCGGTGACAGACGTTGGACGTCTATGCAATATTAGTGGGTTAGTTGACAAGGGTGTTAGCTGACTGGACTGACTCGCGCGAATCGTCATATGGAAGCCTTGGAGGCTTGGTCGGTATGACTAGAATTCCAGGCTCCGATAGTACGAGACTAGTCCTTGGACTTGAGGAATCATGGCAGTCGCATGCATATGATGGCTGAAGGAAAGAGGATCGGCCCGGGAACGCGTTGGAGATAAGAACGTGCCGAATAAAAGAATTTAAATCGCGTTCAAGGGGTGTTCCCTTGAACGTTCCCAAGCTATTGGTGTATAAACGCAAAATATAAACATATAAAATAAACGAGTGTTTGTGGCTATAGAATGAAGAATAAACCGAGAGCATAAATGTAAACCGGAATACCTTTCTCAATTTTGTATTTCGATTGACTACACACGTCGATTCCTCCCGACGTTAGTCCAGGCGAGGTCCCAACGTAGAGACCCTCTAACGTAGTGCACACCACACCGGGAGAGATCTCGTTTTTCTTGCTAGAGAAAAATGGATCCAGAGGATAAAATCAAAGAAGATATTACACTATCAAATTAGTGTTGCTTCTTGACTTGCTTTGTTCTTCAATTGATCCTAGATCAATAAAGCAACAAAGAGGAATTAGAGAGTAGAGAGAGAGGGTGTAGAGAGTGTTCATCTTTTTCTAGGAAAAAGATGAATAATAGAACTCTTGTATTTGATGATAGTGTATACACATATATATATACATTATTAATGTGATTATTGGAATGTGTCTAGGTTCATCCAAGGATGTCTAGATACATTCCAATCAATCCCCATTAATCATCAATCAAGCCTACCATTTCATAAGGTATGATTTAATCATACCAAATGAAAGAGGCTTGATTAAAATTGATTTGTCTCTTTCCAAAAGAGACAAGTCAACTTATCATCAAAGGCCTTCATGGCCAATTTAAGTACTTCCAAAATAAGTAATTTTCAGCCATCCTCTTTTAGAAGAAGTCCAACTTGTTCTAATTCCAAAAGTGGAATTAACACCTCTCTTGGGCCAAGATTTAATGGACCGAATTTTATTGTAATCTAATCACAATAATCCCAAGAATTAAATCCTATTTAATTCAAGGTCAAATTAAATAATTCATATTGATCTTTTAATCCAATTAAAAGATCCAAGTTTCGATTCTCTACTTAATCGATAAATCTCATTTACCGATAAAACGAGGGCCTGATACAATATTGGCCCGTCCATCCAATGGACAATCCCATAAGTAATCCAATTACTTATCATCCTCTGAAATTGATTCCAAGTCAATTCCTTCCCCTCCTTTGTGATTTGTGTGTGACCCCTTAGGTTCACCCTCAGCTAGACTTGGGCTCGTGTCCAACGGGAGCCCATCACCATGGGTGGCCGTCCAGCAACGGTCCATGGCACTAGAGACTAGGTGAATGTTGGCGTGAACATTTAGGCGCCGATTTCGTATGGGTATGGTCCTATTGCCGACCGTCTCCTGGCCTTAGTCTAGGGTATGAAATTGGGCGTCGGTTCCCATCCTTGAGTAGGCAACTATGTTTCATACCCGAGATGCGTTTACTCTATCGATCGACGTAGGAAATCCTTTCCTACTCAATCAATTGCTATTGTCATAGACTTTCAGAGTCTAAACCATCTCAGAGTGCATAGGAGACATCACTGTCATGTACTGACGGGGGACAAATCCTATCTTGGAATCCACAGTCCTCGCTACATACTCCAACTACACTGGACAACGCTTATAATAACCATTTTACAAAATGATCACCTCTCGCCAGATCCAAGATATAGTCTTCGTATGCACGTGACTGCTATGATTCCTCAAGTCTGAGGACTAATCCCGTACTATCGGAACCGGGAATTCCAATCATACAGACCAAGCCTCCAAGGCTTCCATATGACGATTCCCGTGAGTCAGTCTAGTCAGTTGACTACCTTGTCAACTAACCCACTAAAATTGCATAGACGACCTTCGTCTGTCGCCAATGAAACTCGGCACTCACTCAGTGAATGCAATACTTAGTGCAAGTCTCAATAGGACACTCGATGCCCAGTCTCGAGGTCGTCGACTTGGATCATTTCAGACCAACCCTCAGAAGTTGATTTCATAGCCTCCGTCCAATGCGCAACCCAACTACATGGGTTATCCAATTTGTTTGTGGGCATTTGTTGTGACGTTGAAACACCATTAAACGTTAGTAGTAAGCACAACAAACACAATGCCAGTGATGAATACTTATTGTACTCATCAGAATAATATTGTACTAATAAAGATTGACGAATAGTTCTCAAAACCGCCAATCCAATTGGCTTTCTAGTCACCTATTCGAACAATCTCCCACTTGACCATAAAGCCGATTACCGATGTCTCTCAGAACCTTCTGAGAATGAGTAATCTGTGATACCGGCTCAGTCTCGCAGGTCTACTTTATTTTTTTTTCCGAGGAGATATGGTCCATTCCTACCATCGCTACCTGTCGATGGTGGCTGTCTAAGAATTTTCCATGGATCTTGTGATGAGATCTCGAGCCCGAAAGGCTTTTACCATAGCCCAGTTGTCAACCTCCAAGGAAATTATTGGCTCGGTCGTGCTAGGCACTACATCCATCCAATGGATGCTAATTTCATCCAAACCACTTTCCAGAAACAACTACCAAAGTTGGCATATATTCGACCTTCATGATGAAATATCGTGGTATCTTGCTTGGAACTTTTCCAAGTTACCACACTCACCATTAAGTTCGAACATACATAGGTATTGATACTAAATATTATTCACATAATTCTAGAAGTTAGTATCGCTATAGCCTTCCAGAATCAACTCTCCATAAACAGTGCATCAAGAACACTTCTCTAATCCTTATTCAAGTCTTAAAGATTCCTCTCAACTGCTATCTATTGCCTCGTCGGTGCACACCCGATATCCGTTGTTATGTACGATGCATAAACAACATCAGGCCCTGTGCACCGAACAACATACCCATGGTGATTGACGTTTTTCGATTAATGGTTAATTGAAAAAACAATTAATTAAATTTGGATTTAATTGACCAATTGTGTTGGACACAAGCCCAAGTCTAGCTGAGGGTGAACCTAAAGAGTCACACACAAATCACTATGGAATTGGTAGAATTAATTTGGAATTAATTCTAGAACAAACGAATTAATTTAATTGGATTAAATTAATTCAAGGAGAAAAATAAATGATTGGATAATTTATTGGGAAATCTATTTGATGGATAGTCCAAGAATTGATTAATCGGATTAGTTAGTTTTGGACTTAGAACCTTTAAATTAATTGGATTAATTTATCGAGTTTGGATTAATTGATTGATTGGATCAATTAATTAGAGTTTGGACTTATATTTATTTAATTGGATTAAATAAACTTATGAGCTTCAATTCGGATTGAAATTAATTGTATTAATTAATGCCCAATGGACTTTGTTTGGACTTAATTTAATTAGATTAAATAAAAGTCCAAAACTAGTAGTCCTAGTCCATGGAAAAATGTAATTTATAGAGTGTAAAGGAGGAATTAAAATCCTCCACATGTGAGGCATATGTGACCAACCTTTATATGGTTTGGTGGGTGGTTTATTTGCTATAAAGGTGCATGGTTATGTAGAGAGTGGTGTGTGTCTGTAGGTCGCTTTGGAAATTAACTACAGAAGTTGAATTTTGAATTCAACAATTCTACATACATAAAACTACTCACATAACTTGTATAGCATACACTTGCATGAATTTTTCATAAAATACTCTAAAAAAATCTCTGAAAATACTCTCCTTTTGTGTTCATACCTTTTGGAAATGTTGAACTTGAAAGCATTCCAAAGGCACTAAACAATAGTGTTGTTTTGGATTGTTTCTTCATCTTCTTCTCTACTTCTATCTAGCAATAGATTAGGGGATACACTCTTCCATAGTGTGGTGTGGAGAAATTATAGGGATTCTAATTTGGATCCTCAAGTGAACAGAAGGAGAAACGAAAAGGGAACAACGCTAGTAACAGTTGTACGTATGTCGAACAAAGGTTGGTTTTCATTTATATTTTATGTACCTTTGTTCTTCTCCTTTTAAGCCACATGTCCAACATGTTTTCTTTTGTTATTTATGCTTTGACAAACACCAAACGCCCAGGAACTTCAAAGGAACACCCCTTTGAATCCGGTTTAAATTATGTCTTAAATTTACGTTTCTCCGCTTCCATTGCGTTCTCGGGCCATACCCAATTCTTTGAGTGGTATCAGAGCCCGATTCAGTATTGTGACTTTAAGGATTTACACGTTACAATGTGTAAAGCATGTACAACATGTTTAAAATTCTTTTGGAAAGCATGTTTTACGATTTTTCTAGCATGATTAAACGTATGAAAATATGTGTTAGTTTTGCTTTTGAAATTATGGATAGTCATGCATTTTATGAGAATTTGATTTTCTATAAATGCATGTTTATATTTCAGTTTTACAGCAGAAATTTTTTTTAAAAAAATTGGAAAACATTCAACAGTTGTCTGCTTGCTGCTGCCTTTATGCCGGTCAATGGGCCAACAGGTGCTCTCGTTGGCCGTGCGTGCTGACGGGTAGCGCAGGCAGGCAGCCTGTGCACATGTGCTGTGCACTGAGCATGTGATGGCCGCATGCGCGCGTGCAACGCAGACAGAGGTGACTGCGCGCGCGCGCGTGTGGTCGGTCGTCGACCGGTCGTCGACGTCTGGGCCATTTTGCATCGTTTTTCGTAAAAATTTCAATTTTTTGATTTCTGTTGTTTTATGAATGTGAGTAATTTTGGCATATTTTAATTTTAGTTAAATTGATTTTCTAAAATTATTTTTTTGGATGTCTTAGATTATTTTGGAAATGGTTTCCAAACTACATTTGTTTATACATTGGATGTATGGGTGATATCCATTTTTTCAATTACATTATTAATGTATTATTTTCTGCACTTAATTATGATTATGATTAGATATTGGATATTTTGTTATAAATGCATGGAATGTATTTATTTGTTGGCATGTATATATTTGATATAAATGTGTTTTGGTGTTGTTTATTTGATAAACAATAAGGATGATTACTAGCCCTTTTTTGGCCTATGTATGATTTATTTATTGTTGGATGAGGCCTGCGTGCGTCTTTATTATTTTTCTTCTCTCTATCGTTTTTAGCCTTGGAATAATAAGACTTTCTTCCTCTCTTTTAATGTACTCCCCCGACTTATGATTGGGGTTTCTTTTAAGTTGTAATGAGAGTAGATTAGATTGTGAGGCTTTTATTTATTAAATTTAAGCTTCCAAGGAGATGAAGGTCCAGTGGACGGAGCCCACGGAGGAAGGTCAAGAAGAACAAACGAGGACTTTTACAAGGCCACATTAGAATGATAATGGGATGTAAATATTATAATAGTGTAGGCCTACCCTAGATTGACCATAGATCCACTGCGGGCTCAATGGATCACTTAGGAACGGGCTTGTTATCATCCTAACAGGGCGTGCTAGGCTTGTTTTGCATGTACTTATGTTTTTAATACTTTGATGTATGGTGTGTTTGGAATGCATCGATTTACATTAAATGTTTAAGACTTGAGCATGAAAAATACTAATAATGATGAGGTCTCGGGCTTAATAAAATATAACTCTTACTTGGACGGTCCAAGTAAAAAATTGAATTAAAATCAAATGGTTTGATTATTCCAAGCCTTCCATCCATAGCAATATAGTGAGGAAGCTACTTTCACCCATTCGTGGTCTCACGAGTCGTGGCACATTTGGAATGGAAGGAAGTTGCACTGTTGTTGTAAACAAATGAAATATGCTCCTATTTCCCTGTCTCACGAGTCATGGGGGGCAGTAGTTGAGATATTCATTTGGTTGATGGGTCGGGCCTAACGCTAAGTAACGTGATTTGCTTGGAGTCCTCAGAATCACGTGAAGAGGTCGAGGCAAAATAACTTGGGGATCTCATTGGATGAGAATGGTATATGTCACCTCCCACAAATTATTTTTTCATGTGAATCGTAACGGGGCATGGAGAATTGCGTTTGTGAACTCCAAGCCCACTAGAAAATGGTTTCCCGAAAATCCCACTTGAGAGTGGTGGGCTTTTTGAAGAAATAGTGGGAGGGGTTAATAATTGAAGACCAAGTCTTAACTTGAATTCAATATTATTCTAATCTACTAAATTTCTGTTTTACATTTTTTAATGTAGATGTCTAAGAATCCACTCCCTGTAATTCTTGAGACTAATAAATTTGATGAAACAAACTATAATGATTGGGTGCGAAATCTGAGGATTGTCCTCGATTTTGAAAATCAGGCTTACGTTCTTGGTTTTACTGGTCAATTAAAAGGTTGGTGGGATAATTATCTCAGTCCAATGGACATAAATGAAATTTTAAATATGGTAAAACTAGAAAATATGGAAGAACAAGTAGTTTATACACTTGCCATAAATATTGTGGAACATTTTACAGAAAGATTGTCCGATAATAGTGAAAATATTAGGACCTTATTACAGAATTTCCAATGTAAAACTCTAACACCATTCAGATTCTATAAAGATGTCTTCTTTAGTCAAGTAATGGAACTCCCAGAATCTAATGATGCTCACTGGAAATCTAAATTCATCGATGGACTTCCTCACTTATTTGCTGAAAGAGTTAGAAAGGTTCTTAGGAATGGAGGAGTAGCAATAAATTATAATCAATAAACTTATGGGAAGTCAATTGGAACTTGCATTCAAGAAGGTCTAAATTTATGTCATGAAATTAGATTAAATAAACAAATTAAAAGACAAAATTTAATAGAGAAGAAACAACTAGGAGAATTCTGTGCTCAATTTGGAATAGAAATGATACCATCAGATAGACAAAAAATTCCCAAATATAGGACTCCAGAGGGAAGAAGAAAAAGACATAAAAAAAAATGAAGTGATAGAAAAGAAAGAAGTAAACAAAAAAAAATAGCCAGAAAAGATGAATGGAAAACTAAGAATAATGTAACAAAAAAAGAAAGAAGATGTCACATATGTGGTGAAACAGACCACTTTGCAAATAGATGTAAAAATAAAAGAGCTAAAAGATTAAAGAAGAAAATTAATAGTATTGAATTAGAAGACCAAAAAAAAGAAAATATAATAAACACAATATTTTCTGAAGTAAAAGAATCCTCTGAATCTGAGGAATTAGAAGAAAAATCTGATGATCAAGATAAACTAATAAATATAGAAGAAAATTCTAAATATTTATCAACCTCCTCTGAATCAGAAGAACGAGAAGACCCCCCATGTACATGTAAAAAAGGGACAAATGAAGAAGATTCAAATCAAGAATTTAATGAATTAATGGCACAATTCAAAGACCTAGGAAAAGTAAATGTTCTTATAGATAATCATATAGTTGAATTGCTTAGGGAAATTAAAGACCCTGAGATAAGAGACGTTATTATCAGTAAAATGGATGATAATAACTGGTTCATCATCTAAGTCGAACCAGGCATATGAAAGCCTAATTAGTAAACCATTTGAACCTTATACAATTACTGAGGTTAAAAGAATAATTATGGAAAAATAAACAATTAAAGATACCACTTTGGAAGATTTAAAAGTAGAAGTTGAAAAATTAAAACAAGAAATAAAAAATATTAAGAAATATAATCAATCTCTCACGAATAGGATAGAAATCTTAAAAATAGAGAAAAATAATAAATTTCTTGAATTAAGAAAAGAAAAAATTGAGGATAATTTTCTATCCACATTAGAGGTAGTAACTAGTCAAAAATGGAATGTAAAGATTGACTTATTAATAAATAATAATTTTAGAAAAATATTTACTGTTCTAATAGACAGTGGGCCAGACATTAATTGTATAGGAGAAGGGTTAATACCGACCAAATACTTTGAAAAAGACAACTCATTCCTTATCCTCCGCCAATGGGCAAAAATTTAACATAAGCTTGAAAATCCCGAAATCTTATATATGTAATAATAAAAAATGTATCCCTACAAGTTTTGTATTAATAAAGGATCTAACAAATGATATAATTTTGGGGACACCCTTCGTTAAGAAGATTTTTTCCATAAAAAATAATTAACGAAAAAGGAATAATAGGAACGTTTGAAGATGAAACAATAAAATTTGAATGTATTACCCAACCAATGGATAGAGTTACTAATGAAATAAGAGATTTAATAATTTCTAAAAAAAACCAAATTTATTTCATAAAAGAAGAAATTAATTCCTTACAGACAAATAAATTACTTGAAAATCCAAAATTACAGGCAAAAATCAAAATGGTTAAAAATAGATTCGAACTTGAGACATGTAGTGAACATCCTGATGCATTTTGGCACAGGCAGAAACATATTGTAAGCCTCCCTTATGAAACTGAATTTTCAGGAAAAAAAAAAAAAAAAAGGATTCGCACAAGGCATGACCTTGCCAAATGAACTCTGAATATTTAGAGTTATGCAAAGAGGAGATTAAGGTATTAATAGATAAAAAAAAACTAATTAGGTCCTCTAAATCACCTTGGTCATGCACTGCTTTTTATGTTAATAAGCATGCAGAGCATGAAAGGGGGAGACCTAGACTTGTTATAAACCACAAGCCTAATAAAGTTTTAAAATGGATAAGTATTCAATCCCCAATAAGAAAGATCTTTTGGACAGATTACATAAGGCATTCAAAATTTAATTTAAAATTAGGATATTGGCAAATTCAGATAAATGAATCAGATAGATATAAAACTGCATTTACAGTTTGTTTTGGGTATTATGAAGGGAATGTAATGCCTTTCGGTTTAAAAAATGCACCTTCAGAATTCCAGAATATCATGAATGATATTTTTAACCAATTCTCAAACTTTATCGTTGTTTATATAGATGATATCTTAGTTTTCTCTAATAATACAGAAGTTCACTTTAAACATTTAGAAATGTTTAAAACATTAGTCATCCATAATGGATTACTAATATTTAAACCAAAAATGAGTATTTTCCAAACAAAGATAAGATTTCTAGGCCACAATATTGAAAAAGGAGAAATAATTCTCATTAATAGATGCATAGAATTTGCAGATAAGTTTCCTGATAAAATAATTGACAGAACTCAATTACAGAGATTTTTAGGAAGCCTAAACTATATAGCACCATATTGTAAAAATCTTGCCCAGGATACAACCTTATTATATGATAGGCTTAAAAAAATCCTTCGGAATGGACAGACGATCACACCAAAGCAATTAGACTAATAAAACAAAAGGTTAAATCATTACCATGCCTAACGCGTGCAAATCCTAATTGGAAAAAAAATAATAGAGACAAATGCTTCTGAGATAGGATTTGGAGGAATATTGAAGCAAATTGATAATAATAAGCAAGAATATTTAGTTAGATTCCATCCAGGAAAATGGAAAGCAACCCAGTTAAATTATGCTACGGTGGCCAAAGAAGTTCTTGCTATCGTTAAATGTGTTTTAAAATTCCAAGATGACTTAGTAAACCGAGAATTTATTATCAAAATGGATTGTTCTGATTTTAAGTTTATGTTCAATAAAGACTTTGAGCATCACTACAAAAAAATTTATTAATTGTACCGGTTTTTGGAACGGCTGAAAATAACGTTGGAATGATTTTTATTTTTTTTTGTAGCTGTTTTTTTATCGGTCGTTAATCCGAGCCAAAAACATGAGTTACAAAATAATTTTAACGGCTACTGATAAAGCCATTAAAAATTGAATCGATTTTTGTAGCGGTCACCCGAGCCGTTTCACCTGTTGACCTAACACGGAAAATAATTTTGTATCTCCATTTGTAATGGCTCGATGTAATTATAAACTTCTAAATTGGAACGGCCTTTGTTAGCAAGATTATAATAATTGTGTATCACTATGGGAACGGTTTTTTCAACTGTTTTTGTAATTCGTATGGTAATGCACATATAACATATATTGTAACGATTATTGGTACACACACCTGCGCGTGTGGTTCATGATTTGTAGCGGTTTTTTAATCAATTTTTGCACCTCCTCGTGGAACGGTTGTTCATGTATTTTGGTTTCATTTCTTGTAATTGCTTTACATCCGGTTTTTGTAATGGTTATTCTTTTAAATTTTGTACCGGTCTTTGTAACGGTCGTGTTTTTAACGTGGTACATTCCTATAGCTATTACTAAGGCCGTTCCATTTTTTTTAATTCTTTTATATAATATTAATTTTAATTGTTTATTTTATATATTATTTTTTTATAATTTATTGTTTAATCTGTTGAATATAAAAATGTAACGGGTAGCAAGAAGAAATAACAATATTAATAATAAAATTAAAATTATTTTTACAAAATTATTTTTAAAATATAAATACATATTATGGAAACATGAAATCCGACCCTAATCTAGATCCCCGTCTTCTGCCTGATCATCCCCGAGCTCCTCGTTTTCTGCCTCATCTTCGTGTTGCGGGGGATCGGCTGGATCTTCGGCGTTGGTGGAGGCTGGGACCGCTCGTTCGCCAGACGGTGGACAATCTCCTCGAGCCTGGCGAGCTGATCATCGTAGTCCAGGCGTTGCTCCTGTGGTGGCGGGGGCGGTGGATAAGCTGACGAGCTCGACTGCGAGGGTTCAGCAATCGTGTGGTGGGCCTCTGAGCCGAGTCCGAATACCCGACATCTGGTTCTCGGTCATGGCCACCGAGCATTGAGAAGAGGATGGAGGATCTGATTGGGCATTTGGTGGCTGGTCGGCTTATTGTTCCTCCACCATCCTCTCGAACGTCTCCTGCAATTGGAAAACTGGAGTTAGTATGAAAAATAAAATTATAATATAAATACATAAGAAAATTAAAAAAAAAAATTCCGCCACCTGCGCCGCCCTTGGGCCGCTCCATTGGTCGTCCTCCTTCCTCTTGTAGATCTTAGAGAACAACTCCATTTGCTTGACCGGGGGACCGAGTTGTGCCTCCAGTCAAAGAAAAATTTAAATAATTAATTAAAGCATATAATATAATGAAATCACTCGAAATAAATTTTATATTTACCATCTTCTTCTTGTGGTGGCCAACAGACAAGGAGCCCCCTTTGTAGACGGTCACTGCGGCGGCGGGGTTAGCTGCCCGATTGGCCTTATTCTTGGCCGACATCTCCTTGAAGTCCTGGCTGTCCCAGTGCTCCAGCAGCTGTCACCAAATCTCCTCGGCCAACCAAAGCGGTCGGGACAACTGGGCCCGAGCGTCGGAGAACCGCTTCCGGAGGAACCGTCCGGCCTGCCACCGAACGATCTTGTACATCGACTCGTCGTCACAGTCCCACCAGTATTTAAACTGCATATTGACATATTAAAAAGAAAGAATTAGTACAATATTAAAAACTCAATTAAAACATAATAAAATATGGCGTTACCTTAACATTATCTTGCCAAAATAGGATGTGCTCTTGTGGAATCTTATTGATGCATCCCCAAGGGTGAGGGTAGTGGTTCTTGACCGTCGTATTTACAAAACTATGAAAATAATTATAAGCCTCTTAATAAAGGCTTAAAAATGGATAAGGTATCCAATCCCCAATAAGAAAGATCTTTTGGACAGGTTACATAAGGCAATAATTTTTTTCAAATTTGATTTAAAATCAGGATATTGGCAGATTCAGATAAATGAATCGGATAGATATAAAACTGCATTTACAGTTCCTTTTGGACATTATGAATGGAATGTAATGCCTTTTGGTTTAAAAAATGCACCTTCAGAATTCCAAAATATCATGAATGATGTTTTTAACCAATTCTCAAACTTTATCATTGTTTATATAGATGATATCTTAGTTTTCCCTAATAATATAGAAGATCACTTTAAACATTTAGAAATATTTAAAATATTAGTCATACAAAGAGGATTAGTAATATCTAAACCAAAAATGAGTATTTTCCAAACTAAGATAAGATTTCTAGGCCACAATATTGAAAAAGGAGAAATAATTCTCATTAATAGATGCATGGAATTTACAGACAAGTTTCCTGATAAAATAATTGATAGAACTCAATTACAGAAATTTTTCGGAAGCCAAAACTATATAGCTCCATATTATAAAAATCTTACACAGGAAAACGGCCTTATTATGATAGACTTAAAAAGAATCTTTCGGAATGGACAGAGAATCACACCAAAGCAATTAGCCTAATAAAACAAAAGATTAAATCATTACCATGCTTAACGCTTGCAAATCCTAATTCAAAAAAATATAATGGAGTCGACAGATGCTTCTGAGATACGATTTGGAGGAATATTGAAGCAAATTGATAATAATATGCAAGAATATTTAGTTAGATTCCATTCAGGAAAATGGAAAGCAGCCCAGTTGAATTATGCAACGGTGGCCAAAGAAGTTCTTGTTATCGTTAAATGCGTTTTAAAATTTCAAGATGACTTAGTAAACCAAGAATTTATTATCAGAACGGATTGTTCTGCTGCTAAATTTAAGTTCAATAAAGACTTTAAGCATGATGTTTCTAAACAGATGTTTACCAGATGTCAAGCATATTTAGCCCTATTTAATTTTACAGTGAAACACATTAAAGGAAAGACTAATAGTCTTCCTGATTTCTTATCAAGAGAATATTTAAATGAACATAGACATTGAAAAATTTAATTGGATTGGAGGGGAATTCTTTATAGGAGTAAGTACCTCCTCTAAAATCCTAGATTATTGGGTTGAAGATAGAATTGAAGGGGAGACTTATTGGATGAATGGGTTGAAATGGCCTGTATATAAATTTGAATTTTGGGATGGGCCAGTTGAATATAAAGCCCGACTCGGGAGAATTCAAAAAATAATAAGAAAAAGAAATGAGGAAACAAAAAAGATTTATTTCCAAAGTTCTTATTCAATATCAGATGCAGATATGTCTTATCATTACCACATAAAAAATATTTGGATAGCAAATTTGTTATATCACCAAAAAATTGCAGGATATTATGCCGGTTAAATGGATAATCCTTTTAGTGCAGGAATGATTCCTCAAAGAGAAAGAGCAGAAACTCCTCTAATCAGAGAGGATGTAGGTTCAGACCAGGCGAAATTATACGCCAAGGTAACAGATCACTAATCTGTTAGAATAGGTCACCAGAAATCCAACTGGATTGGCCATTTTGGGTACTATTTAGCAATTTTTATTAAAGTAATGTTGACTTGATGAATATAGTAAGTATTCATCCTTGGAACTATATGTTTATTGTGCTTACTAATTACGTTAAACGGCAATTTAACGTCACACCAAATGCCCACAGACCAATTGTATAACCCATGTAGTTGGGTTGCGCATTGGATGGAAGCTATGAAACCAACTTCTGAGGGTTGGTCTGAAACGTTCCAGGTCGAGGACCTCGAGACAGGGCATCGAGGGTCCTATAGAGACTTGCACTAAAGATTGCATTCATTGGATGAGTGTCGTCTTTAATCGGTGATAGACATTGGACGTCTATGCAATATTAGTGGGTTAGTTGACAAGGGTGTCAGCTGATTGAACTGACTCGCGAGAATCGTCATATGGAAGCCTTGGAGGCTTGGTCGGTATGACTGGAATGCCCGGCTCCGATAGTACGATATTAGTTCTCGGACTTGAAGAATCATGGCAGTCACACGCATATGAAGGTTGTATTTAGGGTCTGGCAAGAAATGTCCATATCTGGGATACGGTCATTATAAGCCTTATCCAGTACAGTCGGAATATGTATTGAGGACGATGGATTACAAGATAGGATCCGTCACCTATCAGTATATGACAGTCGAGTCTCATGTGCGCTCTAAGACAGTTTAAACTCTTTAAGTTTGTGGCCACAGCGATTGGTCGAGTAGGGAATGGTTTCCTACGTCGATCAATAGAGCAAACGTGTCTCGAGTTATTGAGCATAGTTGTCTAGTTCAGGATGGGAATCGACGCCCAATTCCATGCCCTAAACTTAGACCGGGAGACGGATGATGGAAGGACCGCACTCGTATGGAACTCGGGAGCCTAAATGTTCACGCCAACATTCACCTAGTCTCTAGTGATATGGACCGTTGCTAGACGGCCACCCATGGTGACGGGCGTTTTACGATTAATGGTTAATTGAAAAATAGTTAATTAAATTGGATTCAATTGACCAATTGTATTGGACACAAGCCCAAGTCTAGCTGAGGGTGAACCTAAAGAGTCACACACAAATCACTATCGAATTGGTAGAATTAATTTGGAATTAATTCTAGAAGAAGCGAATTAATTTAATTAGATTAAATTAATTCAAGGAGAAAAATAAATGATTAATCATTTATTCAGAATTCCATTTGATGGATGGTCCAAGAATTAATTAATTGAATTAGTTAATTTTTGGACTTAGAACCTATAAATTAATTGGATTAATTTATCGAATTTGGCTTAATTAGTTGATTGGATCAATTAATTAGATTTTGGACTTATGTTTATTTAATTGGATTAAATAAACTTAGGGGCTTCAATTGGATTGAGATTAATTGGATTAATTAATGTCCAATGGACTTTGTTTGGACTTAATTTAATTAGATTAAATAAAAGTCCAAGACTAGTAGTCCTAGTCCATGGAAAAATATAATTTATAGCAAGTGAAGGAGGAATTAAAATCCTCCACATGTGAGGCACATGTGACCAGCCATTATGTGGTTTTATGGGTGGTTTATTTGCTATAGTGGTGCATGGTTATGTAGATAGTGGTGTGTGTGTGTGTGTAGGTTACTTTGGAAGTTAACAATAGAAGTTGAATTTTATATTCAACAATTCTACATACACAAAAACCATTCACATAACTTATATGACAATACCTTGCACGTATTTTTCAGCCAAAAACTCTCCAAAAAACTCTGAAAAACTCTCCTTTTTGTGTTCATACTTTTTGAAAAGGTTGAACTTAAAAACATTTCAAAAGGCACTAAACAATAGTGTTGTTTTGGAAGTGTTTCTTCTTCACTTCTCTATTTCTGTCTAGCAATAGATTAGAGAACTATTCTATAGTGTGGTGTAGAAAAATTAGAGGGATACTAATTTGGATCCTCAAGTGAATGGAAGGAGAAAGGGGAAAGAAAACAACGCAAGTACCGGTTCTACATGTTATGATCAAAGGTTGGTTTTCTTTACGTTTTCATGTATTTTTGTTCATATCCTTTTAGCCACATGTCCAGCATTCTTCTACTCTTTTATTTATGCTTTGACATACACCGAACGCCCGGGAACTTCAAAGGGGACACCCCTTTTAACACGTTTTAAAGTATGCTTTGAATTCACGTTTTTACGCTTCCGCTGCGCTCCCGGGCCGTACCCGATTCTTTCAGTGGTATCAGAGCCCGGTTCAATGTTGTGCCTATAGGATTTACATGTTCTTATGTGTTAAGCATGAAGAACATGTTTAAATTGCTTTTGAAAAGCATGATGTATGGCCTTGGCTTGCACGATCATGCCTTAGATTATTTTGGAAATGGTTTCCAAAAAAAAAAATGGTTGGTACATTAGATGTATAGTTGATATCCATATTTTTAATTGCATTATTAATATGGTATTTTTTGCACTTTTATTATGTTTATTGTTTTAGATATTGGATATCTATTTATAAAAGCAGGGATGTATTTATATGCTTGGCATGTTTATATTTGATATAAATGTGTTTTCTTGTTGTTTATTTGATAAACAATAAGGATGATCACTAGCCCATTGACCTATGTATGGTTTATTTTATGTTGGGTGAGGCCTGCGTGCTTCTTTGATTTTTATTCCTTCTATATCGTTTTTAGCCTTGAAATTATAAGGCTTTCTTCCTCTCTTTTAATGTACTCCCCCCGACTTATGATTGGGGTTTGTTTTAAGTGTAATGAGAGTAGATTAGGTTGTGAGACTTTCTTTTTATTAAATGTAAGCTTCCAAGGAGATGAAGGTCCGGTGGACGGACACCATGGTGGAAGGTCAAGAAGAACAAAGGAGGATTTTACAAGGCCCCATTAGAATAATAATGGGATGTAAAATTTGTAATAGTGTAGTCCCTCCCTAGATTGACCATAGATGCACTACAGGTTCAGTGGATCACTTAGGAACGGGCTTGTGATCATCCGAACAGGGGCGTGCTAGGCTTATTTTGCATGTGCTTATGTTTTATGCTTTGATGTATGGTGTGTTTGGAATGCATCGTATTGCGTTTAATATATGAAACTTGAGCATGCAAAATACTAATGATGATGAGGTCTCGGTCTTAATAAACTAAAACTCTCACTTGGATGGTCCAAGTAAATATTAGGCCCGAAATGAAATTAAAATCAAATGGTTTGATTATTCCAAGCCTTGCATCCATAGCAATGTAGTGAGGAAGCTACTTTCACCCATTCGTCACGAGTCGTGGCGCGTTTGGAATGGAAGAAAGTTGTAATGTTGTTTTTGAACGAATGGAATATGCTCCTATTTTCCTGTCTTACGAGTCGTGGGGGCAATAGTTGAGATATTCATTTGGTTGATAGGTCGGGCCTAACGCTGAGTAATATGATTCTCTTGGAGTCCTTGGGATCATGTGAAAAGGCGAGGCAAAATATCTTGGGGATCTCATTGGATGAGAATGATATAGGTTACCTCCCACAAATCATTTTTCCGTATGAATCGTAAAAGCGGGCATGGAGAATTGTGCTTGTGGACTCCAAGCCCACTAGGAATGGTTGCCCGAAAAACCCCACTTGAGAGTGGTGGGCTTTTTGAAGAAATAGTTGGAGGGGTTAATGACTAAAGACCAAGTCTTAACTTGAACTCAATATTATGATAATCTACTAAATTCCTGCTTTACATTTTGAATGTAGATGTCTAAGAATCCACTCGTTGTAATTCTTGAGACTAATAAATTTGACGGAACAAACTATATTGATTGGATGCGAAATCTGAGGATTGTCCTCGATTTCGAAGACCAGGCTTACGTTCTGGATAAGCCTCTTCCTCGGGTTTTGCCGGAGGGGTCCTCGTCAGAGCGTTTGACGTTCAATGACTGTAAGGAATTAATTTCTTCTTTGATGAAACAAATTTGGTTTGTTTTAAAAATTATTAGATCTCTTATTTTATTAATAACTCTATCCATTGGTTGGGTAATAAATTCAAGGAATCAACCCATTAGGTGAAAAATAATATATTCACCTAGAATCAGAAACCCCGATAAAATTCAATTATTGGGACTATGTTGAGGCTTCAACAAAACTTTTCTCTATGAAAATTATAAGAGAAAACACACATGATTTTTCAAAATTTTTCCATTAGACTTTCAACAAGAGATACCAAATTGGGTATTTCAATGGTGGTTAAATTATGATCCTCCAATTTCTATACTCCCTGAAAAATTTCAAGGTTATTATATTGAATGGATCAATTGTTCGCCAAAGATTATTCAGGCGGAAAGATCACAAAAATGGATTGAAGGAATGGCCTCATTTGTCTTCTTTATGGAATTTTCACTCTCATGGATATGGAAATGGTTACCTGAAGTAGGAATGACCCTACAAAAAATTCCTTGTATTAAAAGGAAGTCTTGTTCAAAATTCGGGAGCAAATTAATGCACATAAACCCCAAAAACAAAAAAATATATATATTTTTGTCAAAAAGCACTTGATGAAATGGAGGAAAAACTTCAAGAATGTAAGGCACTTGTGGAAAAGAAAGAAAATCAGACTCCTAGCCCCTTTGAGCAAATATCACAAAAAATTAGAAGCAAAAGAGGCATCATCTCTACAGAGCAAATGATTGAAAAATATCTCAATCAAGTTCAGAAAGACCTCAAAAGAAATCTAACAAGAGTGGAGTCCCCAATGGAAACCTCTTCCAAGAACAAAGAAAATAAATATTCTTGTTTGGCAGGAGAATCACATGATCCATTTGAGGAACCCAATGACGAAATTCTTCTTGATCAACTATTCCAGGGAATTAGGACTGCTTTAAAAGCAAAACCAAAAGTTGGAACTTTCGAATCATCGGAAGAACAAAGAATAGACTACCACAAGAGATCAGAAGCAGAATCTGAAGAAAGAAATTTCTCCAAAATAATGAAGAAATGAAGACAGAAAGCAGTTAAATGCTAGAAGAAGACAAAGTCAGAAGACTTTGACCGAATCAGAGACACGGACACATGTCAAACATGCAACGTGCCTGGAAAATTACTCCAGCCACCTATCTCCAATGCTGAAGACATCTGTCACTATTGATGGACTTGAAATAAAACTTTCAAATCCGAGCTTTCCTATAAATACCCCCTTTCAGCTCATTATAAGGAGAGCCTCCGAAAAAACACTTGTATATGTATATCTTCCTTTCCTCTCTCAGTAAATAAAACCTTAGTTTTGTACGCGGGTGTACACTTATAATTCTGTAAGTTTTTTCTTTAAATTATTGTATTTACTTATTGCATATATATTCCTTTTAATTTTACTCTTAGCATAATCAAAGGCTAAATCTCTACTGTTAAATTATTCATGACAACAAAGATAGCAAGGTTCTTAAAAAAAAGAGTATTTTACTTTAATGGTAAATATACGGGGAAGATAAATGAATATGAAAAGAAGACCTTTTGGGTCGTTCCCTTAAAGTATGGGTATGAATGAAGTTTATTGCTACTGTTGCCCGGTTTTGCGAGTAAGGCATTGTTTGGGCTTTTGGGTGGCGTTTTATGACTAAGTTCATACTTATTAATTTAACGGAGCGTAAAAGGTTTTCAAACTCACTCTTCTCCAATTCATTTAAATCCTTCTTATATCTGCCGCAACTTAAGATACAACTTAATTTTGATAGCCTTTAGCCTACATGGTCGGATTTACATTCCGCCTACATGGTCGCATTTTATGATGATTGTTATCTCTCGCCTTCCGCCTACATGGTCGAATTTAAGGATGATATTTTGTATATTCCCGATCCCTCCATGGCATACGCCAAGGCTCCTAATGTATTGTATATTCCCGATCCCTCCATGGCATACGCCAAGGCTCCTAATGGTATCTAATAATAACCACGAATAAAAAAATTTAATAAATAATAAAATTATGCTTGTATTTGAGATAAATTAAAAGCATAATAAATAAATTTTAAAATTGTAGAAATTTTGCTATTAAGTTCTTTGAAATTTTTTTTTAATTTAGTACATACAGTATAATAAATAATAAATTATGCTTGTATTTGAGATAAATTGAAAGCATAATAAATAAATTTTAAAATTGTAGAAATTTTTCTTTACTATTAAATTCTTTGAAATTTTCTTTAATTTAGTACATATAATATTAGTAAATTTAATATTTTTATATTTGAGAAAAAATTTAACCTCTTGATGTTGAATTACTTTAATAAATAAATTATTTTTTTAATAAATTTAATGGAATAATGATTTTAAATAAATATATTACCACAAATCATAATGTTTTATTTATTAATTTTATTCAAAAATAACATTTAGAAAATTGGCAAACTCCTCCTGGCATTTATTGGAGTTAAAGAGACAACTATTCAATAACATAAATACACAATGGGAGTAATAAATAATAATAGTGAGTTAAAGAGACAACTATTCAATAACATAAATACACAATGGGAGTAATAAATAATAATAGTGAACTCACATAAAATAAAATACGCCACCTTATGGTCCATATAAATAATAGTAATACTATAATTTCAATATTAATAAGTTTAACAATTTGTCATACGGAATAACTTAATACACTTTGACTACAAATAGATAACTCTTATTTTTATATAAACTAGCCTATATAGACACACCTTTCCTGCATGCATATAATAAATAATTTTTCACAAAATAAGAGTAAAATATATAAATTAACACATCATATTAAAATAAGATAAAAAAACAACTAATTTATCAATTAATATAAAGTTTAAAAAATTGAATAAAAATAATTATCTTATCAGTTGATGGTTATTTTTGGCATTACAAAAAATTGATGCGGCGATATCATTAACCACTATTTGTGAGTAAAAATTTGTTTCTTTTTTCTAATAGTATAGAAATTTTCACGCTTTAAAATATATTATAAATAAGAGTAAAATATATAAACTAACACATCACGTTAAAAAAAGAAAAAAAAACACAAAACTAATTTTTCATAGAACAAAACAATAAATAAAATAAAAGAATTTTTTTACAATTAGTAGGATCAAAATTCACATAAACTAATTTAACCATCTCATCGGCCATATAAATGAAAATAGTATTATAAATTCAATATTAATTATTTTAACAATTTGTAGGATCATTGGGTTCTTCAACTACAAATAGAGAACTCATATCTTTTATATAAATAATAAATTATTATTATTATAATAATTTTAACCTTTACTTTTTGAAGTTAAATTATTATCTTTAAATTGTAGAATTTTTGCTTTAAGATATATAATTAGCTAATCCAAAGTATCAAAATCATAATATTAACTTCATTCAGTGTATTAATATTGTTGGGACATGTCCAACTTGGCAAGTCCTTTCAATTTCTCCAATTTTTCTAATTATTTTCTAAATATATTACATTATAAATGTAAAAAGAATTGGAGTTAAGTAAAATTATAAGATACAATCAATAGATGTAAAATTGTAAATTCATAAAAAGTTAAAAAAGAAGAAGCTAATTTTCCATTTTTTTTAATTATTTCATAAAAAGAATAAAACTATAATGGAACAATAAATATAGAAGAATCATTCAATGTAAATAAAACTTGACCACAAAGGGATTATTTTATTTTTATATTCATAATAAATTATGTTTTAAATTATTAAATTATATTTATTTGTATTTGAAAAAAAAATTAGAGTATTAATAACATTTACAGTATTCTAACATGGTAAAAGAGAACGAAACAATAAATAAAAGAAATAAAAGCAAATACAGAAGAATCATTTGTATTTGACCACAAAGAGATAATTTTTATTTTTATAAACATAATAAATTATGTATTAAATTATATTTATTTGTATTTGAGAAAAATTTTAGAGTATTAATAACACTTATAGTATTCTAACGTGGTATTTTCTAAATATATTATATTATAAATGTAAAAAGAATTGGAGTTAATTAAACTATAATGGAAGTAACCAAAGAATCAATAGATATAAATTGTAAATTCATAAAAAATAAAAACTAATTTTCCATTTTTTAATTATTACATATTCTACAAGACATTTTTGATAAATATGTTACATTATAATTTATTTGTATAATGGAGCACTAAAATTATATTTATTTGTATTTGAGAAATTTAGCGTGGTATTTTCAATGAACAAGTTATCGTCATAATGCAATATGTGTAAATTAACCTCATCCAAATAACATACAAAAGTATCAAACTAATAATAAGAGAGTATTAATATTGCTGGGACATGTCCAATTGGCGAGTCATTTCAATTTCTCCAATTTTTCTAATTATTTCTTTAGATATATTACATTAAAAATGTAAAATAAATATAAAAGAATCATTCAATGTAAATTTAATCAAATTAGACCACAAAATAGATTATTTTTATTTTTATATACATAATAAATTATGTATTAATAACATTTACAGTATTCTAACGTGGTATTTTCTAAATATATTACATTATAAATATAAAAAGAATTGGTTTCATAAAATATTAAAAAATAATAATTACTTTTTTGTTAAAAAAAATTACCATTGTTTCAAATTATTTTACCAAGAATTATTCAATGTAAATTTAATAAAATTTGACCACAAAAGATTATTTTTTATTTTAATATACATAATAAATTATGTAATAAATTATATTTATTTGTATTAAAGAAAATGTTCTAACATGGTATTTTCAATGAATATATTACATTATAAATGTAAAAGAGAATTAAAACAATAAATAAAATAAAAGAATTCTTTTATAATTAGTAGGATCAAAATTCACATATCCATATAAATGAAAATATTATTATAAATGCGTAACGATTTTAACAATTTGTAGGATCATATAAGTTGCGTTAACCACAAATAGAGAACTCATATCTTATATGTAAATAATAATTATTTTTTTTATATTATAATAGGGTCTACTTGATGTAAATTTTATTTTAATTACTTTTCGGAGTTAAATTATTATTTTTAAGTAATAAATACAGAAGAATCAATTGTAAAATTGTAAACTCATATAAAAGTAATAATTTTCTATTTTTTTAAATTATTTCATATTTTACAAAATATTTTACATTATAAATGTAAAAAAATGGAGTAATAAATACAGAAGAATCTATTGGACAGAAAGAATCATTCAATGTAAATTTAAAATTGACCACAAAGAGATTATTTTTTATTTTTATATACATAATAAATTATGTTTTAAATTATTTATTTTTCAATATAAAATAAATTATACCACAAAGAGATTATTTTTTATTTTTATGAAAATAATAAATTATGTTTTAAATTATATTTATTTGTATTTGAGAAAATTTCATTTTGGAGTTGAATTATTATTAATTTGCTTTAAATAATTACTTTTATTTGAAGTAATCTAAATAAATTAATAAATAAAAGACTTTTTTTACAATTACTAGGATCCTATATGCTAACCACGAATAGAAAATTTTAATAAATAATAAATTATGCTTGTATTTGAGATAAATTCAAAGCATAATAAATAAATTTTAAAATTGTAGAAATCTTGCTTTACTATTCTTTCAATTTTTTCTTCAATTTAGTACATATAATTCAACCTCTTGATGTTGAATTACTTTAATAAATAAATTTTTTTTTATAAATTTAATGGAATAATAATTTTACATAAATATATTACCACAAATCATAATTTTTTATTTATTAATTTTGTTCAAAAATAACATTTAGAAAATTGGCAAACTTCTCCTGGCATTTATTGGTGTTAAAGAGACATGTTACCTTATGGTCCATATAAATAAAAGTAGTACTATAATTTCAATATTAATAATTTTAACAATTTTTCGTACGGAATAACTTAATACACTTTGACCACAAATAGATAACTCTTATTTTTATATAGACTAGCCAATACAAACTATCTCTCGCACATGCGAGCATATAATAAATAATTTTTCACAAAATAAGAGTAAAATATATAAACTAACACATCATATTAAAAAAAGAAAGAAAAAAGACAAATAATTTATCAATTAATATAAAGTTTAAAAAATTAAATAAAAATAATTATCTTATCAGTTGATGGTTATTTTTTGCATTACAAAAAATTGATGCGGCGATATTATTAACCGCTATTTGTAAGTAAAAATTTGTTTCTTTTTTCTAATAGTATAGAAAATTTCATACTTTCAAATATATTATAAATAAGAGTAAAATATATAAACTAATATATCACATTAAAAAAAAAACACAAAACTAATTTTTCATAGAATGAAACAATAAATAAAATAAAAGAATTTTTTTACAATTAGTAGGATCAAAATTCACATGAACTAATTTAACCATCTCATCGTTCATAAAAATGAAAATAGTATAATAAATTTGTAGGATCATATAAGTTGGATTGTTCAACCAAAAATGAAAATATTTTAACAATTTGTAGGATCATATAAGTTGGATTGTTCAACCAAAAATAAAACTCATATCTTCTATATAAATAATAAATTATTTTTGTTATAATAATTTTAACCTTTACTTTTTGGAGTTAAATTATTATCTTTAAATTGTAGAAATTTTGCTTTAATATATATAATTAGCCCAAATAAGCTAATTTTCCTTTTTTTTATTATTTCATACAAAGAATAAAACTATAATGGTGCAATAAATAGAATCATTCAATGTAAATAAAATTTGACCACAAAGAGATTATTTTATTTTTATATTCATAATAAATTATGTTTTAAGTTATATTTATTTGTATTTGAAAAAAAAATTGAGTATTAGTAACATTTACAGTATTCTAACATGGTAAAAGAGAACGAAACAATAAATAAAAGAAAAGATTTCTTTTACAATTAGACCACAAATAGAGAACTCATATCTCTTATATAAATAATAAATTATTTAAGATACTATAATATTAGTAAATTTAATATTTTTGTATTTCAAAAAAAAATTTAACTTCTTGATGTTTAATTACTTTAATAAATAAATTATTTTTTTAATAAATTTAATGGAATAATGATTTTAAATAAATATTTTACAACAAATCATAATTTTTAATTTATTAATTTTATTCACAAATGACATTTAGAAAATTAGCAAACTCCTCCTGGCATTTATTGGAGTTAAAGAGCCAACTATTCAGTAGTATAAATACACAACGGGAGTAATAAATAATAAAAGTAAACTCACATAAAATAAAATATGCCACCTTATGGTCCATATAAATAAAAATAGTACTATAATTTCAATATTAATAATTTCAACAATTTATCCACAAAGAGATTTTTATATACATAATAAATTATGTTTTAAATTATATTTTGGAGACAAATTTACAGGGAATAAAACAACAAATAAACTAAACCTAAAAGAATTTAATACAATGTAAGAATAAGTAATAAAAAGAACTTAATACAATTGGCGATTTGATTTTCCGTTTTTCCTTTTAAATAAACTAATGGACAGAAAGAATCAATCAATTTAAATTTAATAAAATTGACCACAAAGAGATTATTTTTTTTAATTTTATATACATAATTGATTATGTTTTAAATTACATTTATTCGTACACAAAAATTTGCTTTATCATAAATAATTAGTTCTTATATAAATTTGAAGTTATCTAAAAAAAACAATAAATAAAGGAATTGTTTTACAATTAGTAGGAATTATGCTTGTATTTGAGATAAATTAAAAGCATAATAAATAAATTTTAAAATTGTAGAAATTTTGCTTTATTATTAAACGCTTTGAAATTTTTTCTTTAATTTAGTATATACAGTAGAAATTTTGCTTATAAATTCTTTGAAATTTTTCTTTAATTTAGTACATATAATATTAGTAAATTTAATATTTTTGTATTTAAGAAAATTTTTAACTTCTTGATGTTGAATTACTTTAATAAATAAATTAATTTTTTAATAAATTTAATGAAATAATGATTTTAAATAAATATTTTACCACAAATTATAATTTTTTATTTATTAATTTTATTCACAAATGACATTTAGAAAATTAGCAAACTCCTCCTGGCATTTATTGGAGTTAAAGAGCCAACTATTCACTAATATAAATACACAATGGGAGTAATAAATAATAAAAGTAAACTCACATAAAATAAAATATGCCACCTTATGTTCCATATTAAAAATAGTACTATAATTTCAATATTAATAATTTTAACAATTTGTCCACAAAGAGATTATTTTTTTTTTATATACATAATAAATTATGTTTTAAATTATATTTTGGAGAAAAATTTACAGGGAACAAAACAACAACAAATAAACTAAAACTAAACGAATTTAATACAATGTAACAATAAGTAATAAAAAGAACTTAATACAATTGGTGATTCCGTTTTTCTTTTTAAATAAACTAATGGACAAAAAGAATCAATCAATGTAAATTTAATAAAATTGACCACAAAGAGATTATTTTTTAATTTTTATATACATAATAGATTATGCTTTAAATTATATTTATTTGTATTTGAGAGAATTACATTTTGGAGTTGAATTATTACCTTTTTAATAAATATTTACCACAAATCATAATAAATAAATTAACTTTTTTAATAAATTACAAAAATTTTCTTTATAATAAATAATTAGTTCTAATATAAATTTGAAGTTATCTAAGAAAAACAAAAAATAAAGGAATTTTTTTACAAATAGTAGGAATTATGCTTGTATTTGAGATAAATTAAAAGCGTGATAAATAAATTTTAAAATTATAAAAAAATTTCTTTATTATTAAGTGCGTTGAAATTTTTCTTTAATACATACAGTAGAAACTTTTCTTATAAATACTTTGAAATTTTTCTTTAACTTAGTACATATAATATTAGTAAATTAAATATTTTTGTATTTCAGAAAAATTTTAACTTCTTGACGTTGAATTACTTTAATTAATAAAGTAATTTTTAAATAAAATTAATGGAATAATGATTTTAAGTAAATATTTTACCACACATCATAATTTTTTATTTATTAATTTTATTCACAAATGACATTTGGAAAATTAGCAAACTCCTCCTGGCATTTATTGGAGTTAAAGAGCCAACTGTTGTAATATAAACACACAATGGGAGTAATAAATAATAAAAGTAAACTCACATAAAATAAAATATGCCACCTTATGCTCTATAAAAATAAAAATAGTACTATAATTTCAATATTAATAATTTTAACAATTTGTCCACAAAGAAATTATTTTTATTTTTTATATACATAATAAATTATGTTTTAAATTATATTTTTGAGAAAAATTTACAGTGAACACAACAACAAATAAACTAAAACTAAAAGAATTTAATACAATGTAACAATAAGTAATAAAAAGAACTTAATACAATTGGCGATTCCGTTTTTCTTTTTAAATAAACTAATGGACAAAAAGAATCAATCAATGTAAATTTAATAAAATTGACCACAAAGAGATTATTTTTTAATTTTTATATACATAATAGATTATGCTTTAAATTATATTTATTTGTATTTGAGAGAATTACATTTTGGAGTTGAATTATTACCTTTTTAATAAATATTTACCACAAATCATAATAAATAAATTAACTTTTTTAATAAATTAAAAAAATTTGCTTTATAATAAATAATTAGTTCTTATATAAATTTGAAGTTATCTAAAAAAAACAAAAAAATAAAGGAATTTTTTTACAAATAGTAGGAATTATGCTTGTATTTGAGATAAATTAAAAACGTAATAAATAAATTTTAAAATTATAAAAATTTTGCTTTATTATTAAATGCGTTGAAATTTTTGTTTAATACATACAGTAGAAACTTTTCTTATAAATACTTTGAAATTTTTCTTTAACTTAGTACATATAATATTAGTAAATTAAATATTTTTGTATTTCAGAAAAATTTTCACTTCTTGACGTTGAATTACTTTAATTAATAAATTAATTTTTAAATAAAATTAATGGAATAATGATTTTAAGTAAATATTTTACCAGAAATCATAATTTTTTATTTATTAATTTTATTCACAATGACATTTGGAAAATTAGCAAACTCCTCCTGGCATTTATTGGAGTTAAAGAGCCAACTGTTGTAATATAAACACACAATGGGAGTAATAAATAATAAAAGTAAACTCACACATAAAATAAAATATGCCACCTTATGCTCTATAGAAATAAAAATAGTACTATAATTTCAATATTAATAATTTTAACAATTTGTCCACAAAGAAATTATTTTTATTTTTATATACATAATAAATTATGTTTTAAATTATATTTTTGAGAAAAATTTACAGTGAACACAACAACAAATAAACTAAAACTAAAAGAATTTAATACAATGTAACAATAAGTAATAAAAAGAACTTAATAGAATTGGCGATTCCGTTTTTCTTTTTAAATAAACTAATGGACAAAAAGAATCAATCAATGTAAATTTAATAAAATTGACCACAAAGAGATTATTTTTTAATTTTTATATACATAATAGATTATGCTTTAAATTATATTTATTTGTATTTGAGAGAATTACATTTTGGAGTTGAATTATTACCTTTTTAATAAATATTTACCACAAATCATAATAAATAAATTAACTTTTTTAATAAATTAAAAAAAATTGCTTTATAATAAATAATTAGTTCTTATATAAATTTGAAGTTATCTAAAAAAAACAAAAAATAAAGGAATTTTTTTACAAATAGTAGGAATTATGCTTGTATTTGAGATAAATTAAAAGCATAAAAAATAAATTTTAAAATTATAAAAATTTTGCTTTATTATTAAATGCGTTGAAATTTTAGTACATACAGTAGAAACTTTTCTTATAAATACTTTGAAATTTTTTTTTAATTTAGTACATATGATATTAGTAAATTTAATATTTTTGTATTGCTGAAAAATTTTAACTTCTTGACGTTGAATTACTTTTAATTAATAAATTAATTTTTTAATGAATTTAATGGAATAATGATTTAAAGTAAATATTTTACCACAAATCATAATTTTTTATTTATTAATTTTATTCACAAATGACATTTGCAAAATTAGCAAACTCCTCCGGGCATTTATTGGAGTTAAAGAGCCAACTATTCAGTAATATAAACACACAATGGGACTAATAAATAATAAAAGTAAAGTCACATAAAATAAAATATGCCGCCTTAAGCTCCATATAAATAAAAATAGTACTATAATTTCAATATTAATAATTTTAACAATTTGTCCACAAAGAGATTATTTTTATTTTTATATACATAATAAATTATGTTTTAAATTATATTTTTGAGAAAATTTTACAGTGAACAAAACAACAAATAAACTAAAACTAATAGACAGAAAGAACCAATCAAAATTGACCAAAAAGAGATTACTTTTTTATTTTTATATACATAATAGATTATGATTTAAATTATATTTACTTGTATTTGAGAGAATTACATTTATGAGTTGAATTTTTATTTTTTTAATAAATATTTACCACAGATCATCATAAACAAATTAACTTTTTAATAAATTACAAAAATTTGCTTTATCATAAATAATAAGTTCTTATATAAATTTGAAGTTATCTAAAAAAACAATAAATAAAGGAATTTTTTTACAATTAGTAGGAATTATGCTGTAGAAATTTTTCTTTAATTTAATATATACAGTAGAAATTTTCCTTATAAATTCATTGAAATTTTTCTTTAATTTAGTACATATAATTTTACTAAATTTAATATTTTTGTATTTCAGAAAAATTTTAACTTCTTGATGTTGAAATACTTTAATAAATAAATTAATTTTTTAATAAATTGAAAGGAATAATGATTTTAAATAAATATTTTACCACAAATCATAATTTTTTATTTATTAATTTTATTCACAAATGACATTTAGAAAATTAGCAAACTCCTCCTGGCATTATTGGAGTTAAAGAGCCAACTATTCAGTAATATAAATACACAATGGGAGTAATAAATAATAAAAGTAAACTCACATAAAATAAAATATGCCACCTTATACTCCATATAAATAAAAATAGTACTATAATTTCATATTAATAATTTTAACAATTTGTCCACAAAGAGATTATTTTTATTTTTATATACATAATAAATTATGTTTTAAATTATATTTTTGAGAAAAATTTACAGTGAATTTAATACAATGTAACAATAAGTAATAAAAAGAACTTAATACAATTGGCGATTCCGTTTCTCTTTTTAAATAAACTAATGGACAAAAAGAATCAATCAATCTAAATTTAATAAAATTGACCACAAAGAGATTATTTTTTAATTTTTATATACATATTAGATTATGCTTTAAATTATATTTATTTGTATTTGAGAAAATTACATTTTGGAGTTGAATTATTATCTGTTTAATAAATATTTACCACAAATCATAATAAATAAATCAATTTTTTTAATAAATTACAAAAATTTGCTTTATAATAAATAATTAGTTCTTTATATAAATTTGAAGTTATCTAAAAAACAAAAAATAAAGGAATTTTTTTACAAATAGTAGGAATTACGCTTGTATTTGAGATAAATTAAAAGCGTAATAAATAAATTTTAAAATTGTAAAAATTTTGCTTTATTATTAAATGCGTTGAAATTTTTCTTTAATTTAGTACATACAGTAGAAATTTCTCTTATAAATACTTTGAAATTTTTCTTTAATTTAGTACATATAATATTAGTAAATTTAATATTTTTGTATTTCAGAAAAATTTTAACTACTTGACGTTGAATTACTTTGATTAATAAATTAATTTTTTAATAAAATTAATGGAATCATGATTTTAAGTAAATATTTTACCACAAATCATAATTTTTTATTTCTTAATTTTATTCACAAATGACATTTGGAAAATTAGCAAACTCCTGGCATTTATTGGAGTTAAAGAGCCAACTTTCAGTAATATAAACACACAACGGGACTAATAAATAATAAAAGTAATTGGCGATTCCGTTTTTCTTTTTAAATAAACTAATGGACAGAAAGAATCAATCAATGTAAATTTAATAAAATTGACCACAAAGAGATTATTTTTTTATTTTTATATACATAATAGATTATGATTTAAATTATATTTACTTGTATTTTGAGAGAATTATATTTTGGAGTTGAATCATTATTTTTTTTAATAAATATTTACCACAGATCATAATAAATAAATTAATTTTTTAATAAATTACAAAAATTTGCTTTATAATAAAGAATTAGTTCTTATATAAATTTGAAGTTTATCTAAAAAAAAACAATAAAATAAAGGAATTGTTTTACAATTAGTAGGAATTATGCTTGTATTTGAGATAAATTAAAAGCATAATAAATAATTTTAAAATTGTAGAAATTTTGCTTTATTATTAAACACTTTCAAATTTTTCTCTAATTTAGTATATACAGTAGAAATTTTGCTTATAAATTCTTTGAAATTTTTCTTTAGTTTAGTACATATAATATTAGTAAATTTAATATTCTTGTATTTCAGAAAAAATTTAACTTCTTGATGTTGAATTACTTTAATAAATAAATTAAATTTTTAATAAATTTAATGAAATAATGATTTTAAATAAATATTTTACCACAAATCATAATTTTTTATATACTAATTTTATTCACAAATGACATTTAGAAAATTAGCAAACTCCTCCTGGCATTTATTGGAGTTAAAGAGCCAACTATTCACTAATATAAATACACAATGGGAGTAATAAATAATAAAAGTAAACTCACATAAAATAAAATATGCACCTTATGTTCCATATAAATAAAATAGTACTATAATTTCAATATTAATAATTTTAACAATTTGTCCACAAAGAGATTATTTTTATTTGATAATAAATTATGTTTTAAATTATATTTTTGAAAAATATTTACAGTGAACAAAACAACAAATAAACTAAAACTAAAAGAATTTAATACAATATAACAATAAGTAACAAAAAGAATTTAATACGTTCGATTTTCCGTTTTTCATGTAAATTTAATAAAATTGACCACAAAGAAATTATTTTTTTATTTTTATATACATCATAAATTATGTTTTAAATTATATTTATTTGTATTTGAGAGAATTACATTTTGGAGTTGAATTATTATTTTTTTAATAAATATTTACCATAGATCATAATAAATAAATTAATTTTTTATAAATTACAAAAATTTGATTTATCATAAATAACAAGTTCTTATATAAATATGAAGTTATCTAAAAAAAACAATAAAATAAAGGAATTTTTTTACAATTAGTAGGAATATATTTGTATTTGAGATAAATTAAAATAATAAATTAATTTTAAATTCTAAAAATTTTACTTTATTATTAAATGCTTTGAAATTTTCTTTAATTTAGTACATACAGTATAATAAATAATAAATTACGCTTGTACTTGAGATAAATAATAAATTTTAAAATTGTAGAAATTTTGCTTATAAACTTTTTGAAATTTTTCTTTAATTTAGTACATATAATATTAGTAAATTTAATATTTTTGTATTTCAGAAAAATTTAAACTTCTTGATGTTGAGTTACTTTAGTAAATAATAATTTTTTAATAAATTTAATGGAATAATGAATGTAAATAAATATTTTACCACAAATCATAATTTTTTATTTTATTAATTTTATTCACAAATGACATTTAGAAAATTAGCAAACTCCTCCTAGCATTTATTGGAGTTAAAGAGCCAACCATTCAGTAATATAAATACACAATAGGAGTAATAAATAATAAAAATAAACTCACATAAAATAAAATATGCCACCTTATGCTCCATATAAATAAGTACTATAGTTTCAATATTAATAATTTTAACAATTTGTCCAGAAAGAGATTATTTTTATTTTTATATACATAATAAATTATGTTTTAAATTATGTTTTTGAAAAAAATTTACAGTGAACAAAACAACAAATAAACTAAAACTAAAAGAATTTAATACAATGTAACAATAAGTAATAAAAAGAATTTAATACAATTGGCGATTTGATTTTACGTTTTTCTTTTTAAATAAACTAATGGACAGAAAGAATCAATCAATGTAAATTTAATAAAATTGACCACAAAGAGATTATTTTTTTATTTTTATATACATAATAGATTATGATATTTATTTGTATTTGAGAGAATTACATTTTGGAGTTGAATTATTATTTTGTTAATAAATATTTATCAAGATCATAATAAATAAATTAATTTTTTTTATAAATTACAAAAATTTGCTTTATTATAAATAATTAGTTCTTATATAAATTTGAAGTTATCTAAAAAAAACAATAAATAAAGGAATTTTTTTACAATTAGTAGGAATTATGCTTGTATTTGAGATAAATTAAAAGCATAATAAATAAATTTTAAAATTGTAGAAGTTTTGCTTTATTATTAAACGCTTTGAAAAATTTTCTTTAATTAGTACATACAGTAGAAATTTTGCTTATAAATTCTTTGAAATTTTTCTTTAATTTAGTACATATAATATTAGTAAATTTATTATTTTTGTATTTCAGAAAAATTTTAACTTCTTGATGTTGAATTACTTTAATAAATAAATTATTTTTTTAATAAATTTAATGGAATAATGATTTTAAATAAATATTTTACCACAAATCATAATTTTTTATTTATCAATTTTATTCACAAATGACATTTAGAAAATTAGCAAACTCCTCCTGGCATTTATTGGAGTTAAAGAGCCAACTATTCAGCAATATAAATACACAATGGGAGTAATAAATAATAAAAGTAAACTCACATAAAATAAAATATGCCACCTTATGGTCCATATAAATAAAAATAGTACTATAATTTCAATATTAATAATTTTAACAATTTGTCATACGGAATAACTTTTATTTTTATAAAAACTAGCCAATATAAACTAGCTATCGCACATCGTTCTTGCGTGCATATAATAAATAAATTTTCACAAAATGAGAGTAAAATATATAAATTAATACATCACATTAAAAAGAAAAAGAAAACACAACTAATTTTCAGTTAATATAAAATTTAAAAAATTGAATAAAATAATTATTTTATCAATTGAAAGTTATTTTTGGCATTACAAAAATTGGTGCGCTGATGTCGTTAAATGCTATTTATGAGTAAAAATGAGATTTTTTTTATAATAGTATAGATAATATCAATAGATGTAACAAAACTAATAGTGATATTTTACAATTAGTATGATCATATAAGCTAGGAAAAGTTTAATAAAACCTGATAATAAATTATTTTTAAATTACATTTGTATTTGAGGCAAATTTTCTTTTAATACCTTTTGAAATTGAATTATTATTTAATTTGAAAATATTTCAATAAACATTTTGCACATATCATAATAAATAAATTATTTTTTAAAAATTGTAGAGAATTTTCTTTAACATATAGGATTACATATCTATTTACAAATATAATATATAATAATAACACTTTATAAATTAAAATAACAATATGAAATAGACTATACTTATAGTGTATATAAAACGAATAAATATTTTAAAGCATGAAACATACATGGAAAGAGAACAAGCGAAGCAAGAAGAGTCATGGAGCATACTTTAATCATTAAAATTCAAAGTAAGATTAAGCTAGACATACCATAAAGCTTTCGAATCATTAAAGAACCTCCGTGCAGAAGATTTTCCTACAAAACTTACCTTGTAAACCTCACATTCCTGTTCCTTAGAAACATTCTCAATGTACACTACAAAATAAATTAACATGTAAGGTTTCACAGAACCAATAGATGATCATCAATACAAAAGCTGACTGCAGGAAAATAAAATATTCAGCACATAGAAAATATGTCACCCATAATAACAATTCATCTTTAAACAGAAGATGGAATAATTGATCGAAACTAATAAGATAATCGCCACCTTCCCACCAAGAACTGTTGTATGAGCTTTTGGTGTGATATTTTAAATCCATCAACTGAATAGTTACTCCAGTCAAATATGATAAGTTAAAAATGGGAAATGGGACATGCCAGTAATTTTCGCTCTTTCAATTACTATAGCAGCAATTATTCATTCAACAAATTTGACAGAACGAACCTTTATGTAAGACCTTACAGCGTCACTGAAAGATTGAGAGCAATAAGATTCAATATCTCTTCTGTTTCTTTAACTATTACTATTGTTATTAGCTTTTACGAGGTGGAAACCTCAAATAAAACAAGCTACAACATCTTTATCCTGCCTATTTCATTTAGCTACATGTCTTTAAACTTAACCTTCATTGTTGTTCAAAGAAAGGAATTTAGTATGCAATGATAGATTTTAAGACTATTGATAAAGTTCGTTCAATTTTTTAATAGGGTACATAATTAATTACAGATCGAGACATACATCTTAGTCAAGATCACAGCCGTATGATAAGCATCTAAGAATGAGCTCAAGCAGGCACTCTCTGAATTTCGGGGCACGTGGATCTGACAAAAAGGATTCACATAGCAGAGTAGAAGCTATAGTTTCCCATTGCAGACCATATTTGTAAAATGAGTTCCAGTTTTTTACTCATATATGCAAATAAAAAGAAATTGGAGTTAACAATGCAACAACTTATGTCCACGTGTAAAAAATATTAGTAAAATGCTCAAATTTACCAAAATGTCTTGACAGAGCATGAATAATAGGGATATATTTGTTGTTAGTGTTAAGGACATTTGGAAAGAGATAGAAGCATACGATGGTATTGATTGTAAGTAATGTAATATGATATCATTAACTTTTCATGTTGGGTTCCAATTAACTTTTCATGTTGGGTTCCATGAAAATCAATCTAAGTCAGTTGCAATGAATAATCTAACTCAAAGAAGGTGCTAGATGTTTTTTAAACTTAAGTAGAGTGTCAACTGTCACAAACAATTGTTTAGAGCACAAAACAGATCTGCAGAAAAATTATATCAGAACAGCTTTAACAGAATCATCCCATCTGGCCCACAAGTTAAAGTAGCATAAAAAATAATAATTAAAACACATTGCATACAAAAATTAGATCGCTTCCACTAAAAAGCACACCTATAATAGATCAGTCAAAAGTATGAAAGATATGCAAGAATACCACTAGTATCTCCTCTTCAATTTTCATAAAGAGAACTTACTGCAAAATGCCTTACTCTAACAAAAATATCTCATCCTAGTAGAAACAAAGGGGAAAAGAAGAGAAAAATTGGGGTCAAAAAATTTGGCAGAAGCATGAGCTGCTGTACCTCGTGGAGAGATCTATGAGCTTAAACAAATTATTCTTGGAATTGAAAAAACAAATAAACAAATAGAAGCACTCGTACAAAATGCAGGTGAAATTGTAGTTTTCAATAAGTAACGCTAAGACACATGAGCTTTATTCACATTCAATGCCAGAAGTGAATATACTCCACAAAGCACTAAAGGGCCAAGAGATTTCTCTATCTTCTCACAGGAAAAAGAGATATTATCAAGAAATGACAACATAATCACAAAAAGAAAAGCGTAACACTTTAATCATGGCAAAAAGACACCAAGTTTGAAAAAAATAAGCTGACAGATAAAAACAAGTTTCATTAACGTAATCAAGAGAATGATGGATAAGCATGGTAAGGTCACAGGTACTAAAAAAAGAAGCATAGCCAAGAGGACCCGATTGAACATAAAATAGAAGCATCAGCCACTGTAACTGCCAGTATAAGTGATTTAGTTATAACAGAGAGATGATAAGTAGGAACATGAAATTATCAACCAGATTTTCAGAGTGAAAAGTAAGACTTACCACACTGTCTATGGATACACCTCATACTTCTGTGTTCAACTACTGAAATTCTTCATAACGGTCACTGAAAGCAGTGATCTCTGCAACAAAAACGATGGAACAGTTTGTAAATAAGATTCCAAGCAATTACTAGTTTGTTGTGATCAGAAGATTGAGTTTCAGACTCACCAGTGGGATTAACAAAGGTGAACTGCACTGGGGAGAAAAAGGGAATAACATATTTCTTTCCTATATACTCCGAGAGTTTAACCTGCAGAAAAAGTAACTCTAATCAGTTAAACAACCTGACTTTGGAATCATTTCGAATCCTTTCCTCAAACTAAAATCCATTTACTCAAGCGCAACCTAACTGAATACTAATCCTTCAATAAACAGCTTCAACAAAAAATAGTAAAATGTTGTTACTACTCTAGGTTGCTGTAGAAGAGCTTGAAGCCTAGATCTCGTTCTATTAGTTACAATAAGAGTAGATATGCTTCAAGTGAGATGATATTTATATCATAGAAGCTTGAGGTGAAGGACACAAACCCTCGAAGTAGAATGTAAGAAAAGTGAAGTAACACGAAGAAAATTACTTTTTGCTCGACAAAATTACCACACGGAAATGACATCACATCTAGGTTTATCAGAGAGAAGACTAGTACATAAAAAATAGTTGTCTGTACATTCTAAACAGCATCACTGCAGAAATGAAATCTAAGCATTTCAATTTAGACACATTCCTCTTGAGATAAGTCTCATGCCCCCTTCATAATCATTTGAGCACAGTCTCTTGCTGTTGAATAAGCATTCATTTGGAGAAGACATCATAAGATAAACAAAGCAGAATGACTATAGGGCCAGTAAACTTGGGAGTTGAGAAGGATGAACTAAAAATATCGGTTACTCTTGCATGCTAGATAACATGGGCTTATTCCTACTACTATGAAAGAAGCGCTAGACATCTTTAGTTCCATGAAACACATGCAAGCAAATCTATCACGTGCCAATTAGATAATTGATGACCAGAAGTATTTTTCTTACTTGTGCAGTAAGCGATTTAATGACTTCTTTTGCAGCTTTGCATTTCGTGGTCTCTTCTCCTGCAATTGCTATTGCTATAATCACATAACAGAACTACAACATCGAACAATCAAGATATCATGAATGTGCTAAAAAGTTAAAATCATCCCAACAAACACTCCAGTATCAAAATATTGAATACATAACATAACATTAATTATGAATCAATTAGCAATAGCTTTCAAAAGTTGCTGATGAGAAACTACAATTATGTTTCTGAAAGAAATTTATTAAACAAAGAAACATTCGACTATATCTTACTCTATAAAGTGCATAACATGACCATACACTAGTAAGAGAAAAGGGGAAGGGGAACAAATTAATGTATACTTCCAACTCGACCAACAACAGTTTTTTGGTAGAAGCCGCAAGACATGAAGATCAGTTTAAAATAAAGAAAAGCCATAGCAAACTTTGCCAATTCTTATGATCTACAGTACCACAACTGCAATTACGATGATACATTCAGTAACATAGCTCATTCTTATTTGTTTGCCAGCATAAAGACAGACCAGGAATATTGCTTGTAGTAACTCAACTTTAAAGAGCATGAGAATGAAATGAAGGTTCATTTTACTGAGAAAAACAAATTGATATCAGCCAATAAACGAATCTTAAACCAGATAAAAACACAAACCAATCCAATATGGTCTAATCTCACACCTTAAATTGTATGGCGTAATGACGATTTTGAATAGCTTGAGATCAACAATTTGACAATGGGTGCAGAAAAACATCACCAAAAGTAGCCGAAAGGCAATTCAGTGATTGCAGCTAATGATCTTCTGAAATGAAAACAGGAGCATCATAAATAGACACCCATGGAAGTAGAAACCAATTAACTTTTCATGTTGGGTTCCATGAAAATCAATCTAAGTAAGTTGCAAGAAACGGGAGCGTTGTGTTTGCGACTTGGTACTTTCTATTATCGACGAGTAGAGGAGGTTTCGCAGGAAATCAATGCAGTTCCAAGAAAATAATGCTACATAAACATACAACACTATCCACACATCGGAAATACATAGAAAAAAAATAAAATAAAATTGGAAGAAAAACTCAAATAACTCAAAGAAGTTTAAAGTACTGATGTGAGATTTAATTTAATTTTTCATCTTTAATCTAGAATCTGCTTATGATTCATTACAACAAAATCAATGGGATCTATTTTCTAACTTCCAGTCCTAAAACTCAAGAATTCACACTTTAAGGTTTCATACCATAAACTACATGTACATTCTTAAATCAAACTCAAGGATCTAAAACAGAATTAAATCCAATATATAGGTGATAATTTGGTGTTGAAAAAAAAAACAAAATGTTTTCCAAAGAAATAGGAAAAAATGTATATAAAACTTCATAACAAAAAAAAAGTGAGAAAGATGACGATAAGATCCTCACATAGTATATAACATTTACATACGAAAGAAGATGCATAAAATTTATGACGAATATTAATGAGTTTTTCTATGCAATATATGAAGAGAACCGAGAATACCGATAATCATTCAAGACTGACATATGGAAGAAGAGCCAATAAAATTTTCATGGCTGATGTGTCCATCAAAGAGAAGGAAATTCTCCCCCCCCCCCCCCCTGCTTTTCTTGGTTTTCTTCCCTCTGTTTTTGGTTGAGAAGTGAACAGAGGAAAGAAGAAATGAAGGTGAGAGGGTGAAAACATGTCAGTGGGGGTTTGAGGTGAGTTCGGGTAAAATGGTGGAAACACAGCGGTGGTTTTGAGGGTTTTTACCAGCGGGGTTTCTCGTTCTCCACCGTTCTTCTCTCGCGGGTGCTGCCTTGCACAGGAGCAACCCTCATGCCTAGTCACTTTCCGCCTTGAGTCGGCCATCCTCGGCGCACTCCAACCACGAACTCTATTGTCTCTCGGCTGCGAAAACCCTTCAAATTTTGTAGCTGATTCGTGAGATATGTTCTTGATTTTCTTGCCTCTGTTCTTTTGGTTCAAAAGCAGAATCAGAGTGGGTTTGTGAAGACACAAATCACAAACACAGAAGTCAACAAAAGGAAGGGGGGAATGAAGGTGAGAGAGTAGGCGGTGGGGTGGGGCTGGGAAGAAGAGGGGATTTTTGAGGGTTTTCAGTAAGTAGGATGGTGGGTTTTGATGCTTGATTTGTGTGGTTGTAACAATTGATTAGGAAAAAGATACTTGAGTGAAAAAAAGAAACGTGTTTCTCTAAAAGATAAACTAGAATAAGAAAAAAAGTGTGTTTTATCAAAAAAAGCAATTAAAGCAGAAGTCGTGTGCTCCCATTCTTGAATGCATTGTGTGGAATGTGGAATCAATTATTTTAAATAGTAAATCTACACCAAAAAATGTTTCTCTTAAAACAAAACTAAACAAATTTGATTATTATTATTTTTTTTAGTAAAAATGGGACTTGAGAGGGATATGGAGATGAGCGTCTTCCTTGTATTTTTTTTTATTATTGTTTATGCCCCAAGTTTGGATTTTTTTTTTCTTTTTTGCATTGAAAGTGATAAATTTTATTAATTGAAAGTAAAGTGATTACATACATTTAGTCATGTCGGCTATCAATATCGAATAGAGACAATTACAAACAATCATATCAATAATATCTTAGCTATTACAACAATAAATCATACATACGATATAGTATAAACAACATCAACTCACCCAAGACCTCTAGGATCATGGATTTATTATCATTTAGGTGTTTCAATGTTTCAAATGAATTTTGATTACCAATTAATTAAAAAATTATGCTAGAAGTGTCCGTTTGGCCCTGTGATTAAATAGATCAAATCTTATTTTTAGTGCAAACCCCACTATTTTGGCCGTTTGCTCATTTTTTAGTAATTACTTTTGAGATTGAATTTATCAAAACTACATTTTGATAAAATTACATTTTTTAGCTTTCAATACCACTCCAATTATTTTTCATCTAATTATTCATTATGTCCAATTAGTAATTTCTTTTAATTCCATTAACTTTACAAATGAGATTAGTTTTGGAATTCAATTTGCATAATTAATTATGAAATTAAGTATCCGAGTGTTATAATAATCATATTATCATATTATATTATTTAAAATGAATACCATTCCATGTGGTCCTCTCTTTCCTATTTGGATAATGAGGTGGACAAGTTAGTTTTGATTTGATTTGCCACATGTAGTTATTTTTATAAATATAAATTGTTATATACAATAATTTTTCATTAATTAATCTCTCTCATCATTATTTTCTTACTTTTTTTAGTTCCTCTATCAATGTTAAATTCTTAATTATTTTCATTATAAATTACTTTTTTACTTTGAAATATTTACAGTTTCTTTCAAATTAATGACATCATTATTTTTTATAATTTAGGTAATTTTCAAATAAAAAAGCATTCATAACATTCAATTAAATATATAAATCTCCAAAATCATTAAATTTGTATCCGTTGAATAAAATAGTATAAATTCACAATTTGATCAGAAATACCTATTTTTGCATTGTGTATAACCGAACAATGCCTGCAAAAAATCTTCATTTTTATCTTTAGAACTTTTGATTTAATTTATGTATAGTTTTCAATTTTACATATTCCTGGCAGGTAATATTTATTTCTCAAGCCTCATAATAATCAACTTCTAAAACTTTAGAAAATTAAGTTTTATCCATAATGTATATTTCATAATCCACAGTGATAGTCAAATAGTTATGGTACATACCATTGATGTTGGTTGGTTAGATGATACTTAATACTAATTTTGGCTCCTTTAATTTTGAAACTTATAATATTTATTTGTAGAATATATATTTACTCATGTAATCAGTTAAAATTTTGTAACTATATATTCATCAAAATTCTTTGATTATGCCAATTATTCATACTTAAAGTTACTCAAGCGCATCTTTAATCAAGCAGATCGATTCTCTAACTTTATTAAGCTGATTACTAAGTTATTTGATTGCTAATTAATCAATTCTGAATTAAAGTTAATTTTTCGATTGGGTATATTAGTTTTCTAACTTGATATGGTCTCATATTTCAATAATTATGCAAATATCTCAATTAATTCTCTCCAATAAGTAATCACCAATTAATTTAACAACTAATCTTGCTTGATATTTGCTTTCTAATCAACAATTTTGCAGCTAATTCAATTAATTCTCTACCTTAAAATTATAACATATATATATATATATATATTATCAAGCATATTACTTTTAAGTACCTTTTGTACATTCTTACATTTTCATTATAATATTTCTCTTTGTTTACATCACTTTATGTTCCAGTTGTTCAAAATTTTATCAAATTCAATTTCAACTAAACTTCTCAAATTATTTTCTTTGACTACAAGAAAATAGCTTGATAACTATGAAAACATTTGATGCTTAAATCAGCTCGAGCTAATTACCAAGTAAATTTTTCGTTACTAATATACACCATTTGATATATAAATTAAACAATTCGTTGCTAAGTTCGAGAGCAAGTAAATTTTTGTTCCTAAGTTTTAGCAAGTAAATTTCTTGTCTTATATATTGTAAATTAACGTGTAGTTTGACGCTAATTTTTTTCGTTGCTATTGAACTTTCTTGTAGTGTTTTATAATATTTTGCCTTTGTAAATACAATATTTTTTACATTTTTAAAAGTACTTTTTTTATTGTTATGTTGATGTTTACTTTGCATTCTAAATTTTATGCTCTAATTTTATAATTGCGAACAACATTAAGTAAAGAAAAGAATGTAAACCAATTCCGCACTTATCCAACCTATTATGTGTATTCATAGCACCGCATTAATCAATTCAAGTAAAATTTAATTCTTATTTATTAATAAAACTAAAATTAATTATTGTTTGGCTATCTATTTTTTTAACAAGTGACTCACTCTATTAATTTATGGTGGAGAGTGGGTCTCATGCATGATTTATTAGGCTATATTATCAATATATAGGTATTTTATCAACTTCACTACAATAGGATATAAATTTTACCCTACAAAATTTCTTTTAATATGATCAGTCTCAAAGGTCACCTATTTGTATTTCAAATTAGGTTGACCAATTATAATTTTAAAGTGGAGACTTCAATCTGACAATTTCCAAATGACTTCATTGCAACTTCAAACTTGAATCAGCATATGTAATTGAAATAGTTTATTTCGTACTAATATTTTTAATCAAATGGAAGTCAGACTTCTCCCAATTGCTAAAGGAGATGGTTATAAATACACCTCCTACTTCACTAATAGGGAAAAAAATATGATATTTTGACACTAGCACACGAAAGCAACCTTGCAGACGATTATACTAATTCTCGCAACATTGCTCATCTTAGTTCTTAATTTCTTGTAATTATTTTATTGCGACAGATTACTAACTTGAGTGTTGGAGTGGTAGCATATTCTTTAAAGATCCCCTTTCTAAGGCTTACAAAAACCTCAACCCAAAGACCTCGAATTGGACTTGTTTTGGACGGGCTACTTTTTGCTTGCATCAAAACTATTCTACCATATATTTTTTAATGCTTATTATAATTAATATTTAATATTATTATTTATAATAATAAATTTTATTAGAAAATGGTAACAAGTCAAAAATAAGAGACTGCGTAACGAGCTTGAGCTCGTGAGCGCAGTTCGCAAGCTCGAGCGTGAAACAGTTTACTCGAGTTTAATATCGAGCCTCAAAATTTTGGCTGAGCATTGTTTACACCCTTAGGTGGACCCAAACCCGCAGCACAACTCCGTCTTGGATTTGAGACCCTTCCCCGAAATGTTCTGGCCCCACCCCTGCCCGAGTCCCAAATTTGGCCCAACAGGTCAGACCCACTTGACCCGAGAATCAATTTAAGTACTACAAATTATTGAAGTTTTTCAAATCATGTTCACTAAATTACACATCACTAACACATTCTTCATGATCATCTTTCTCAGCATAAGCATTGTTAGACAAGCTTTGAAACCACCAATTTGAAAGTGTGGATCGGCCCAGAAAATGCGGCGGAAGCATAAAAATAAAAACAATAACAGAAATAAATGCGTATTAAATCCGGATCAAGGGGTGTACCCTTGATCTTCCCGGTCATTCAGTATATCTCATGTGTTAAAAAACTACAACATGGAGGCCATAGAATTTAAAGGAACAAGAAACGAGCAAGAAACATAAAGAGATCTTACACTCGTAGCTTTCTTGATCGGCTACACTTGTTGTTTCCCGGGGTTCACACCTCCAAAGCCTCTACGTAGAGAACCTCCAAAGTAGTCCACGCAATTCACCGAATTGCAATGTTCTCCCGTGCTAGCAAGAAAATGATTGGAAATGAGATATCAACACAATGCTATGAACTAGCACGATTGATATCTCGTTGTTCTTCCTTGATCGAATCAAGAACAATAGAATATTTCTTGGAGAGAGGGAGAGGGAGATGGACGAGAGAGAGAGAGAGAGGAGGGTGGTGCGGCCGAGAGAGAGTGAGAGAGTTGTGAGTTGTGTGGATTGTGTGTATTTAAATGACCTAGCCATTCACACTTGCTAGGAAGCTTCCTTCCAAAAAGAGCCACACCCTTCTCAACCTTAACCTCATGGCCGAGTTCAACCTCTTCAAAGAGGGATCTCGGCCCTTCATTTCTTCTTTCCCATGATCAAATCATGACCATCTATTTCTCTTGGGATTTTATGGACCGGGTTGATTTAAATCCAATTAAATAAACCAAAGGTCCAATGGAGTTCATATTAAATCCAATCTAATGGTTAAGCCCAACATAAAATTTCCATCCTTTTAATCCAATTAAAAGGAAGCTCATTCTCATTAATTCATAAATCGAATTTATGAATTAAGCCCGATAAATTATTCCAGTTAATTCATAAAGGCTAAAACCTAAAGTTCAATTAGTCTCACTAATTAAACTTTTGGGAAATCCATCCCATGGATTATTTCCATAAATGATCCCATCATTTGTGACTCTTTAGGTTCACCATCAGCTAGACTTAGGGTAGTGTCCAACACTGATTAATTAAATTAAATTTAATTATTTCTAATTATCCCATAATTTTGGAAGTAGCCCGTTACCATGGGTGGTCATCTAGCAATGGTGCATGGTACTATAGACTAGGTGAAACATGGCATAAACGTTTAGGCTCCCGAATGCATACGAGTATGGTCCTTCCATCCACCATCTCCCGGCCATAGTCTAAAGCATAGAATTGGGCGTCGGTTCCCATCCTGGACTAGGCAGCTATACTTAATGCTCGAGGTCCCTCGTTTACCCTACTAAACCATCACCAGGAAACCTATCCCACTAATTCAGTCACTGTGGCTACAAATTCTAAGGGAAATGGGTCTCAGAGAGTATAGGAGACACTATTGTCATAACGCTAACAGGAGACGGATTCTTTTCTGGAACACGTCGTGCTCACTACACATTCTAACTGCACTAGATGAGACTTATAACGTCCGTATCTCTCGACACAAATGTTGCACGTAAACCAAAGCTACAGCCATCATGTGCATGTAACTGCCATGGTTCCTCAGGTCCTAGGACTAATCTCGTACTATCGGAGCCGAAAATTCCAGTCATACCGACCAAGCCTCAACAGGCTTCCATATAACGATTCTTGCGAGTCAGTCCAGTCAGTCGGTTACCTAGCCAACCAACCCACTAAGATTGCATAGACGACCTACATCTCCTGTCGATGAAATACGACTCCAATCCTTAGTGCAAGTCTCTCTCGGATCCTCGATGCCCTATCTCGAGGTCCTCGACTTGGGATGTTTCATACCAATCCACAAAAGTTGGTTTCATAACTGTCAACTAATGCGGAGTACAACTTCTTGGATTTAACTGTTTGGTCTGTGGGCTTTGTTGTGAAGTTAACAGAATATTAACACAGTTCAGTAAATACAACAAAGAGCAAATTCCATTTATTGAATATCACTTTTATTCAAAACATAAATATTATATTACATAGAGATTGTCAGAGAATAAATTACAAATGCCCAATCTAATTGGCTTTTCCGTCACATATTCTAACAATCTCGCACTTGACCTAAAACTAATCACTCATTTGCCTCAAGCCCGTCTTCCCAAGATGTTGCGCAATGAGCAATCTATGATACGGGCTTAGTCAGTGGGTCTGCCATATTTTCTGCTGAGTTGACTCTGTCCATCCTAATGTCACCTCTTCCTACCATCTCTCTAAGTAGATGATCGCGTCTAAGAATGTGTTTGGATCGGTGATGAGATCTCTATTCCTTCGCTTGTGCTATGGCCTCGTTGTTATCAAAGAAGATAACTACATGGTCGACAATGCTAGGCACCAGCTTCTGAAGTCACTATGTATTCCACTTCCATGGTGGAATCAACTGTGGTGTCCTACTTGGAACTCTTCCAAGCTACCACTCAACCGTTAAGCTTGAATACAAACCCCGATTGAGACCTGGCATCATCGTCATCAGACCAGAAGCTAGCCTCGCTATAGCTTTCCAGTATAAACTTTCGACTGTTGTAGACTAAGAACATATCTTTAGTACTCCTTAGGTACTTAAGAATGGTCTTCACCGTAGTCCAATGTGCTTCACCAGCGTAAGCCTGATATCTGCTCGTCACGCTTAAGGTGTAAGGCCTTGTGCACTATACTGCATACTGGATGCTGCCTACGACATAAGCATAGGGACGTCCTTCATCCTTTTAAGTTCCTCATCAGTCTTGAGAGAGTGCTTCTTAGACAACTTAACCCCATGCCTCAGAGGAAGGAATCCTCGTCTAGGACTATCCATCTTGAACCTCTTCAAGAGCTTCTCAACATACGAGTTTTGGGTTATTCTTAACATCCTTTCAGATCTGTCCCTAAAGATCTTGATGCCAAGGATGTAGGAAGCTTCACCCAAACCCTTCATGGAGAATTGAATAAACAACCATGCTTTAGTGCCATCTAACATCATTCCCAATGAGTAAGATGTCGTCCACATATAGCACTAGGAACACAACTGAGCTCTCACTGACCTTCTTGTATATAAACGAGTCATAGACGTTTTTGATGAAATTATAACCCCGTATGACTTCATCAAAATGTATATTCCTACTTCGGGAAGCTTGTTTGAGGCCATTGATAGACCTTTGGAGATGACATACCTTCTGCTCTTCTCCAACGACCGTGAAACCCTCTAGCTAATCCATATAGATCTCTTCATCAATATAACCATTAAGAAATGTAGTTTCACATCCATCTGACATATTTCATAGTCATACCATGCAACTATAGCAAGCATAATCTGAATGGACTTGGCCATGGCTACAGGCGAATAAGTTTCCTCAAAATCAACCCCGAGTCGTTGAGTGTAACCTTTCGTCACAAGCCTATCCTTGAAGGTTGTCACCACCCATCAGCTCCAAGTTTATGTTTATATACCCATTTACATCCAACAGGTTTGACACCTTTGGGAGGGTCCACTAACATCCAAACTTGGTTCGAACTTTTGGAGTCCATTTCGGATCTCATGGTCTCAAACCACTTTTTTGAATCAATGTCCGATCCGTACTTCTTTGGATCAATATCCAATTGATCGATCACACCTAAGAAGCCATACCTCTCAGGAGGTTGTGGCACTCTTGCTGACCTACAGAGGACTGGAATATTATCAGTGAGAACGGTGGGTGTAGACGATGTCGCCACTAACAATTGAGGTGCATCGCTTGATTCCTCAAGAAGCAGTTCATCGCGATGGGTATCGCCAGAAAACCCTTTTCCAGAAAAACTATGTTCCTCGAGACAAACACCTTTTTTCTCAGAGGGGTCAAAAAAGTAATATCCCATATTTTCTTTTGGATAACCCATGAACCTATAGAAACTAGACCACGATTGTAGTTTGTATCCTACTAGCCTCTTGATGTATGCAGGGTAACCCCATACTTTCAAGTACTTGTAGGAAGCAGGCTTGTCGTGCCATATCTCATATGGCGTTTGGGCCACTGCCTATAGCGCTATGTTCAACAACTTAGTTGCCGTCTCAAGCGCATATCCCCAGAAGGACAAGGGCAATTCGGTAAAACTCATCATGGATCGGACCATGTCTAATAGAGTTCGATTCCTACTTTTAGAGACGTCATTCAACGTCCATTGAGAAATAATACCATTTTTTTTAGATAATCCAAATTCACCACTTAGATACTAATCACCTCGGTCTGACCGAAGGGCTTTAATTTTGCGATCAGTTTGGTTCTCAAGTTCAAGTCTAAACTCCTTGAACCTCACAAAGGCTTCAGACTTGTACCTCATCAGGTAAACAACCATACTGTGAGTGATCATCCGTGAAAGTTATGAAGTAGGATAACACTCCTCTGGCTTGAGTATTCAATAGCCCACAGACGTTTGAATGGATTAAATCCAATAGACCGGTGGCAAGCGTGCTTTGTCCAACAAAGGGCTTCTTGGTCATTTTTTCTTTTAGATAGGGATCACAGGCTGGTAGGTCGTCCAAATTGTCTATTTCTAGACTATTTGAATCTACCAACCTCTTAATCCTATTTTCAGAGATGTGACCTAGCCTTGCATGCCACATCTTTGCGTTTTTAGAATCATCTAATTTACGTTTGTTCTGAGCAGTCATAATCCAATCAGACTTTTGCATAATGTAAATGCCATTGTTAAGTTTACCTAGCAGATGAGAAGATCCATATTTCATCAAGTAAAAGCAATTTTTATTAATAAAAAAATCAAAATCATTATTGTCTAACAATGGATTGAAAATGATATTTTTGATCATGCTAGGTACAAAGTAACATTCCTTTAGTTTTAGCCTAACATGATCAGAACTACTAAGCTAACGGTTCCTACAACTTCAGCAACAACGACCTTGCCATCACAAAGCTTTAGGAACACCTCGTCTTTACTTAGCCTTTTGCTTATTTCCAGCACCTGCAAGTTATTGCAGATGTGAGCTCTAGAGCATGTATCCAATACCCAAAAAGCAGAGTTAGTAATCATGTTAATTCAATAACAAACATACCTTGTTTGGAGAGGAACTTGGGGCAATCCCTGTATATGCACATATATATACAAATCCCTACATTATGTTGGTGAATATGTATATGCACATATATATACAATATTAATGTGATTATTGGAATGTGTCTAGGTTCATCCAAGGGATGTCTAGATACATCCCAGTCAATCCCATTAATCTTAAATTAAACCTACCACTTTACAAGGTATGATAAAATAATACCAAGTAAAGGAGGCTTGATTGGAGTTGATCTGTCCCTTTCCAAAAGGACAAGTCAACTATCCTCCAACAGGGCCTTAGGGTTGATTTTGTGCTCCAAGGAGGAGCCAAAATTGCCCCCTTCCACTTATGGGAGGAGTTCAACTTCTCCCTTCTTCAAAAGTAGATTTAACTTGCTTCTTGGGCCAAAATTTAACGGACCGGGCCTTATCGTAATCCAATTACAATAAGCCCAAGAATTAAATCCAATTTAATTCAATTAAAAGATCGAAACCCATAATTTCTCTTTAATTGATAAATCCCATCTATCAATTAACCGTGGGCCCGATACAATATCGACCTATCCATCCAATGGATCATTCCATACATAATCCAATTATTTATCATCTTCTGAAATTGACAAGTTAATTCCCTCACCTCCTTGGTGATTTGTATGTGACTCTTTAGGTTCACCCTCAGCTAGACTTGGGCTTGTGTCCAATAAAAGCCCATTACCATGGGTGGCCGTCTAGCAACGGTGCATGGTACTAGAGACTAGGTGAATGTTAGCGTGAACATTTAGGCTCTCGATTTCGTACGGGTACGGTCCTTCTGTCTACCATCTCCCGGCTTTAGTCTAGGGTATGAAATTGGGCGTCCGTGTTAGAATAGGTGACCATGAAACCAATCTAGTTAAGCTTATGTAACCTGTTTCAAACATTTGTGGTATAAATAATTAATTCTGAATAAAAGTGATGTTCAGTTACGGCATTTATAATTATAATTGTTCAATACACAAGCAAAGCCTACAGACCAAAAATGTTAATTCAAGAAGCTAGACTGCATATAGGTTGGCAGTCATGAAACCAACATCTGTGAATGTGTTTGAAATACTCCAAGTGAAGGACCTCGAGATTGGGTATCGAGGATCCATTTGAGACTTGCACTAAATAATTGCAGTCGCATTTCATCGACAAGTGACAAGGATAGTCCATGCAATATTAGTGGGTTAGCCAGCTCAGTCCTGGCTGATTGAGGTGACTCGGGGGAATCGTCATATGGGAGACCTTGAGTGTGTTGATCAGCATGACTAGTATTCCGGTTCCAATGGTACGAGATTAGTCCTCGGACTTGAGGGACTACAACAATCACATGCACACTATGTCTGTATCTTAAGTTTAAGAAAAGGCTACCAACGTCGAAAGACTTGGTTGCTATAAGCTCTATCTAGTGCAGTTAAGATGTGTAGTGTGGACGGTGAGTCCCAAGACAGAATCCGTCTCCTGTCAAACGGTTAACAGTAGTATCTCACTTACATTCTGAGACTTGTCCTCTATAAAATCAGTGGCCATAGTGACTGAACAGTGGGATGGGATCCCAGTGACGTTTTAGTGGGTGAACGAGTATAGGCTTAAGTCAAGAATGGGTACTGACGTCTAAGATACATTCCCTAGACTATAGCTATGAGATAGTAGACGGAAGGACCATGCTCATACACATTCGAGAACCTAAATGTTCACGCTATAATTTCATCTAGCCTCTAGTGGCATGGACCGCTGCTAGACGGCCACTCATGGTGGCGGACAAATTCTTATCATGTGATGATTAGATATTCGCCCAAGTCTAGCTGAAGGTGAACCTAAAAAGTCACACACAATTCACCAGAAACGAAGGAATTAATTTGGAATTAATTTCGGGAGATCGAACAATTTAATTACATTAAATTGGTTCTCTTTTGGAGCGTCAATCCTTTAAATATTAATTGGATTAATTAGGCTTGATTCATGAATTAGATTTATGAATTAAGAGAAGGGTTATTTCCGTCTTTAAGAAGGAAATATTAATTTTGGGCTTAAGTATTTATTTGATATTTACTACAAGCCTATTAGGAATTGTTAGACTATTTAAATATAATTTATAATTCCATTCCATAAAGCCCATCAAAGGATGGACAGACGAGATCGAATCTTGGGGCTAGATGAGATAAAGGGCTAGGATTAAGTTTAACTTAATCAAACCCTAGGTTGACTAGGACTTGACTAGGGCAAAGTCCTAGTTGTGTATAGTGTGCCTCTTTGGAAGAGTTTGAGTTGGATTAGGAAAACCACTTCCTTATAAATACTCAAGCACACACACTAATCTCTACAACTCTCTCATCTAACACCTACCCACACCACCGCCGCCCCCTCTCTATCTCTCTCGTCCATTTCTCTCTCATCACCTCAAAAGAGCTCTCATGTTATCTTGTCTTTGATACAAGGGAACACTTGAACAGTCGATCATGTTAACTAATAGCGTTTGGTCGATTGTTTTCTCATTTTCCTCTTTATATCTTGCTAGCACGATGGAATCAAGATCCAATGAATTACGTGGACGATTTAGAGGATTCCTACGTTGGGATCTTGGTGGCAAAACGTGGAATAGCGCGTGTAGCCGAATGAAAAAGTCTACAACGGGTAAGTGACGGTTGTAGCGTTTTCTTTCCTTCCAACCCTATGGCGTCCATAAAATCTAGCATGCTTATTTGCATTTTGTTCATGAGATACACCAAACGCCCAGGAGATTCAAGGGAACACCCCTTGATCGGTTCTTTAATTCCATTATTTTATGCATGTATACTTTACGTTTATGTTTTAATACATCGCGCTTCCGCACGCGCCCTCTCCCGGGACGATCCATGTTTCGTCACAGTGGTATCAGAGCCGGTTCGGTGTATAGGCCTACGGTTTTATATGCTATATATGTATAAGCATGCGTTACGTGAGCTTTATTTCTATATTAAAGCATGTCGTATATTATCGTCTATCGTGTTAATTTTGCACTAGAAATATTGATCATGGAATTCATATCGTTCTTGGATTATATTCTTGGTTGATTGGAAAACGTGTAGAAAATAAATGACAAAAATAAAAATCAGGGACGGCGGCAACCAACGGCTGACCGCACGCACGATGCGCACTGCCAGGCGCGCGCGCAGGCAGTGGAGCCTGGCACAGCCGCCCGGCCAGGCGCGCACAGTACGTGCAGATCGGCAGATGGGTTGTCGTTGCTCGCACGGGCTCTAGCCTGCGCACTGACGCCCGGCCATTGCGCGTGCGATCAACAGATGCGCGACCTGTTGGCTGCGCACACAGGGAGCTCGGCTAGGCGCGCGTGCAGGCAATGGAGCCTGCGCGCGCACCAGTCACAACTGCGCGTTGGGTAGCGGCCAGGCTAGCGCACAAACAGAGGAAGCCTGAACGCGAGAGCCCGGACAGCACGCCCAGCACGCGCAGGCGATGGGCTGGGCTGCCCATGCCCACGCACGACCGCCAGGCGTTGGGCTCCAGGGGTGCGCACGCGCATGAGGCTTCTGCCCGCCGCCTGGCGGCCTGCCAGCTAGGGTGGGACGTTCATTCATAGCGCTCGTAGGCAAGTGGCTACTTGCACGCACAACCGCGCACGTGCACCCGGCTGGGTAGGCACTGCCGGCGGCGGTAGCTGTCACCCTTTTTCGTCTTTATATTATTTTTCCGAATTGTTAATTTTGGGTTTTTTTTTATTTATTTTCTGCATATTTTCTGAACAACATTATGTTCAAATAGTTTATTTTGGGTTTGGTTTGGAACCACCTAAAATGTAATATTGTCTTAATAATGAGGAAAGGATTTCCTAGCAAGAAATATTGCAATGGTTGCACCGATGATTTAATTTCTTGTGTAGAAATTTTGCTTGTATTTTCGCTATGTATGATATTGGTTATCATGTAATTATGTGAAGAACATGTTTACTTGGATATGTGAAATTGCTATTTGTATTAATGAGATTGACGAACAGATGATCACAAAGCCCTTAGACCGAATGTATGGTTTATTTTCCGTTAGGCCTGTGTGCCTCATTTTATTATTTCCTTCTCTTTCTGGTTGCCGTGGAATAAAAAGGCTTTCTTCCTCCCTCATTATGTACTCCCCGGGGTGTTTGTCGGGGTTTCTTTTTCAATTGTAATGAGAGTAGGTAGAAGTGAGGTTATTTTCTTTTAATTCTTGCAAGGGATAATTGCATAAAACCCCCCTGTATTTTTAAAATTCAACTAAAACCCCCCGTGTTAAAAATATAGGCAAAAAAAACCCCATGTTTTTGGAAATAATGCACACTCTCCCTTATCGTTAGTTGACACTAACGGTGTTAAATTTTTTACCTATTTGCCCGTTATACCTTGCGTTATTAACCGTTGATCTTGAACGATGTAAAATGAATGGTCCAGATTTTAAGAAAATTTAAAAATATATTATATATTTATATATAGTTACATATATATAAAATACATATACATATATATTAAAACTTGGGCGACGTCGCCGCCACTGGGGACGACGGCGACGTCGACCCAAAAGGTCGCCCCCTTTTGCAGGGCGACGGAGGTCGCCCTGGATCTGGGTGACTGTTGGCCCCCCTGCAAAAGGAGGGCGACGGCCGTCGCCCAGTGAGGGGACGACGGCCTGTCGCCCAGTGCCGTCGCCCCATTTTTTCCTATTGTTTTATTTATTTTTTGTGTGGTAAATTTAATATAATAGATTAATTTAATTATGCTTTTTTTATATTTATTTACTGTAATTTATTTAGATAATATGCAAGTAATTATATATTTAAACATAAAAAATTTATTTTTCTGTTTATTTATTGTAATTTATATAAATAATATAATTTTAAAACATATCCAACACAAAATTATTAATTTTTGATGAATATTATTTGGATATAATTTACTGTAATTTATTTTTAATATTGTAAAATATGTATAATAATTTAATTTGATGTAATAATATTTTATATATATAATACTCTGAATATTAATTGTTTAGTATTTATTATATTTTATTAGTAAAATTGAAAAAGCGAAAGAAATCAATTAAAAACAATAAAGAGAGGGATAATTGTATAAGATAGGGGTAATTTTATCAATTCAAAGTGGTCAAAGGCTGAAAATATGTCAAAATAGTATCCCACTCTCATTTGCCGCCCGTGTAGGTAACTCTCCGTTTTTTTTACCGGAGAGGGTTTTTTTTTGCAGGGTTTATAATTATAGGGGGTCTTTTTTTGGCTATTTAATTAACACAGGTAAGTTTTTTAACAATTTTTATATAACACAGTGGGTGTTATGCAATTTTCCTTTCTTGTAAATAAAGAAGATGAAGGAAGGTCCAGAAGGAAGAATCCAAAGGAGGCCTAGAAGGAAGAGTGCAAGGAGATCCGTGGAGATCCGAAGCCTTGGAGGCCCGGTGGATGAAGAGGAAAGGCTTATCAGTGTGTTGATAGGTTTCTACATTAAAATGTAATAGTGTAGAACCAACCCTAGATTGATCATAGATCTACGCGGGCTCAGTGGGTCGCATAGGACTCGGGCTTGTGATCATCCAACAGGGGCGTGCTAGGCTTTTATTTTGCATGTGGAATGTATGATGAATGAATGGTTTATTTTGCATGTGGAATATTTATTATATGTATATACATATATTATGTGATGAGGTCTCGGTCTATTAAAACTCTCACTTGGTTGGACCAAGCTAAAATATTAGACCCCTAATAAATGGACTAGAACTTAAGTGGTTCGTCCAAGCCTTCCATCCATGACAAAAGTGAGGAAGCTAGTTTCAGTCAATTGTGTGGTCTCATGAGCCGTGGCACGTCTTTTCTCTTGAAAATAAGTTGTACAATTATTGTGAACGAAGTGAAAATCAACCCCCGTCTATCTACTCCTAATCCCCTTTGTTTCTTTATTGATTTACGATCAATTGAAGAACAAAGCAAGATTAAGAAGGAACACTAATTTGATAGTGTGATTCCTTCTTCAATCTCATCTTCTAGATCTGTTTTTCTCTAGCAAGAAAAATGGGATATCTCCCGGTATGGTGTGGACTACGTTAGAGGGTTCATAGATTTGAACATTATGAACGTTTCCGGCCGTGGAACAACGCTCATAGCCGTGCACTAGAAAATTACAAGGTAACATTCGGTTTAATGTTTTTGTAGTCTCTTTCCGATTACAATCTATGTGCTCTATATGCTGTGTTGTTGTTTACTATCATATTCTGTATCGAACGCCTGGTCTAGCACCCAAGGGTACACCCTTGGGATTGTTTTGATGTTTAAATTTAATATCGCATTATCTTTCGCAATTCTCGCTTCCGCTTGCGCTCTCAGGCGGATCCACTTGTCCTTCAAGTGGTATCAGAGTCCGGTTCGATGTGAGGAGCCATAGATCTATGTGCCTCGCATGTTCTATTTGTGCTTACGGCTTTATGAGCATGTTTGTATGTGTAAACATATGGATTGATGAACTTGTTTAAGTGTTTAAATTTAATAGACATCATGTATATGATTTTTATGGATTGGATCTTTGAAAATTGCATATTTATTTTCATTTATTTTGTATATATATATATTTGCTAAAACGAGAAACGAAAAAACCAGAATACGAACAAAAACGGAACAACAACGGCAACGGTTGGTTGCCGCCCCTGCTGGCTGGCGGGCGGGCGACCGGGCGGGCGCGGGCAGACGCCTGCGCGCAGCCTGGCCAGCGTGGGTACTGGCAGGGGCGGCTACGCACACCGCATTGTGCGCATAGACGCGCGCACTCAGCGCGCAGGCAGGCTGCCTACGCGTGCGGCCGGCGAATTGGCGTGACGGCTATGCCGTTCTGTGTCGATTTTTGACTTTTTCTTTTTGAAAATTTAATTTTTTGATAATTTCTGCATATTTTCTGAAAATAAATTAATTTGGCATATTTGATTTTGGAATTATTAGATTTTACTATAATCAAAATTGCTTATTTAATTTGGGGTTTTCAACATGCATTGGATGAATTGTGTTTGATGTCTATTAGATTTGAAATTTGAAACTTGTACATTGTCTACATGTTTATGACTTGTGATGTTGGACATCACTTGGATATTTTTTGAATATCTACGTTGGCATGATTATTTGGTATAGTTTTGCATTATATGTTGATAGGATCAACTTGAGATGATCACAAGAGCCTAGACCATATGTATAAATGTGTGGCATTTACATTTCTATCGAGTGTGGCTTGTGTGCCTCTTGTTTTGGGACTATTATCTCCCGATTTTTTGCTTCATGATGTTAAGGCTTGCTTATTTTCTATTTTCCATGTATTCCTATTCCTATGTAATGAGAGTAGTTAGGATTTTGGTGAGGTTTTATTTTTTGTAATAATAACAAGCCCACGGAGTTGGAGGCTCTTGTTGGACGAAGGCCCAAGGTGATACTTCAAAGCGAAAAACAAGAAGAGCCACAAGTCCCATTGGAATGACAATGGGTTAATTATTTTTTGAAATAGTATAGGACCACCCTAGACAAACCATAGACTCATTGCGGGCTCAGTAGGTCGCATAGGTTGGGCTTGTGATCATCCTAACAAGGGTTATGCTATGTTTATTGCATGCTGCGTATTTATTTATCGCTTTGTGAAAATTGAATATTTATGCGTGAAAAGATATTTAATGTAATGAGGTCTCGGTCATTATAAAAAACAAACTCTCATTTGGTTGGACTAAATAAAAAATATTAGGCCCATAATGCGTTAGAATAGGTGACCAGAAAGCCAATAGGTTTGGCGTTTTGTAACCTATTTGACAACTTGATGTAATGTAATATTATGTGATCAATAAAATGAGTGTTCGTCACCAATGGTACCTTCTTTGTTGCGCTCATTTTACATATGTTAAAATGGTGTTTTACTTATATCGCAACAAACCCCACAGACCACGATTAACAACTCATGCAGTTGGGCCACGCATTGGATGGTGGTTATAAAATCAACTAATTAAGAGTTGGGTCTGAAACGTTCCAAGTGGAGGACCTCAAGATAGGGCATCGAGAGTCCTATAGAGACTTGCATCAAGAGTCGTGTTCATTGGATGAGTGTTATGTTTCGTCGGCGACAGGCATGGGATGTCTACACGATCTTGATAGGTTGGTTGACTGGGGTCGAGCCGACTGGACTGACTCGCGGGGATCATCATATGGAAGCCTTGGAGGCTTGGTCGGTATGATTGGATTTCCCCGGTTCCGATAGTACGGGAGTAGTCCTCAAACTTGAGGAACCATGGAAGTCGCGTGCACAGGACGGCTGTATCTTGGATCTGGCGAGAGGTGATCATTCTGTAAGATGATCATTATAAGCCTTGTCCAGTGCAGTCGGAATGTGTAGCGAGGATGGTGTGTTCCAAGAAGAGGATCCCGTCCCCTGTCAGTATGTGACAGAGGTATCTCCTATGCACTCGGAGACACATTCATGCTGTTTAAAGCTGTGGCCACAGTGGTTGGTCGAACAAGAAATGGTTTCCTATATCGACGCAATGAGGCATGCGTAGTATCGAGTATTAAGCATAGATGCCTAGTCAAGCATGGGAACCGACGCCCAATTCCATACCCTAGACTAAGGCCGGGAGACGGTAGATGGAAGGACCGTACCCGTACGAAATCAGCGCCTAAATGTTCACGCCAACATTCACCTAGTCTCTAGTGCCATGGACCGTTGCTAGACAGTCACCATGGTAAGGGGCCCTTGTGGGACACGGGCCCAAGTCTAGCTGAGTGTGAACCTAAAGGGTCACACACAAATCATCGAGAAGGTTGAGAGATTGACTTGGAGCCGATTTCGAATGATGATAAGTAATTGGATTACTTAAGGGATTGTCCATTGGATGGACGGGCCGATATTGTATCGGGCCCTCGTTTAATCGGTAAATAGGATTTATCGATTAAATATGGAAAGTTGAGATGTTGGATCTTTTGATTAGATTAAAAGATCAACGAGAATTATTTAAGTGGAAATTATATTAAATTGGATTTAATTTTGGGTTCATCGTAATTAGATTACGGTGAAACCCGATCCGTTAAATTTTGACCCGATAGGAGAATTAATTCCAATTTTGGAATAGAAAGAAGTTGGATTGTTCCCTAAATAAGCATGGCCGAAAATGCTACCTTGGAGGGAGCAAAATTCGGCCATGTTGGATGCTAAGTGGTAGTTGACTTGTCTCTTTTGGTAAGAGACAAATCAACTCCAATCAAGCCCTTCCCTTTTGGTATGATTTGATCATACCTTAAAAGTTGGTAGGCTCGATTGAAGAATTAATGGTGATTGATTGGGATGTATCTAGACATACTTGGATAAATCTAAAAACATTCCAACAATCAAATTAATTATGTATATATACGAGTATATACTAACACTTATGCAAGAGATTTCATAATTCATCTTTACTAGGAAAAGAAGACTAAAAATCGGTTCCTCCTCTCTCTCAAACTTTCGGCCCTCTCTCCCTTTCTTACTAGTATTCTTCATTTGATCTTTGATCAAAAGGGAAGAACAAAGTAAGTTTAAGAAGAACACTAATCCATAGTGTTTGTCTTCTTAAACCGATTCCTTCTAAACCCGTTTTCTTCTAGCAAGGAGTATGTGAGTTTCTTCTGGTGTGGTGTGGATCACCTTTGGAGAGTTCATACATTTGAACTTGGTGAACATTCCGAAAAAGGAACAAAGCAAGTAGTCGTGCACACGTGAAAACTACGAAGGTAACGATTAATTACGCTTTCATTGTTTTCATTTCATCTATGCCCTATGTATGATATGCGCTTTAATATTGATACATCCTACATCGAACGCTTGGTTGAGCACCCAAGGGTACACTCCTTGGGGTTACGTTTATTTATTTGTTTAAATTTACATATTTCCCATGTTTCTCGCTTCCGCTTGCGCTTTTGGGCGGATCCGCTTGTCCTTCAAGTGGTGTCAGAGCCTGGTTTGATGTAAGGGGCATAGATCTATGTGCTTGGCATGATCTACTTGCTTTTACGATTTTAATGGCATGTATGATTGCATGAATATATGAATAAATATGATGATTCATTTGTTTACATTTGATGGACGTTAAGCATGCAGATTTTTGAGATTGGATCTTGAATTGCATGTTCATTTTTTAGTTTATTATTATTAATTTGTGCTAAAAAGAAGTGTCGAAAATTATGGAAAAACAGACAGCAGCGGTAGCGGTTGGCTGCCGCCCCTGCTGGCCGGTTACTGGCTGGCGGGCGCGCAGCCGGGCGCGTGCGGGCTCATGCCTGCGCAGCCTGGCCGGCGTGTCTGCCAACGTGTGTGCTGGTAGGGGCGGGCGCCTACGCGCGCTGTGCATATGCACGACGCTGCTGACCAAGGCCAGCGCGGCACAGGGCGCGCGCTATCCTGTGCGCGCGAGTGGCCGACAGGCACAACGGCTGGGCCGTTTTGTGCCGTTTTTCGGAAAATTTGATTTTTTGGGTTTTCTGCACATTTTTTTGAAAATGTATTAATTTTGCACATTTGATTTTGGAATTATTGGATTTTTCCTTGGATCAAATTTGCTTAATTAATTTGGGATTAATACATGCATTGGATGCATTATGTATAATGCCATTGAATTTGAAATTTGGATTTTGTATGTTGTTTATATATTTATACCATGTGATGTTGGACATCACTTGGATATTTTAAATGTCCATGGTTTAAGCATGATTATTTGGAATAATTGTTTTATGTGCGTTGATTAGATCAATATGGGATGATCACAAGAGCCCTAGACCTTGTGTATGGATGTATGTATGTCATTTACTTTTCTGTTGGGTGGGGCCTGCGTGCCTCTTGTTTTGGGACTATCATCTCTCGTATTTCAGCCTCATGATGTTAAGACTTGTTATTTATTTCCCAATGTATTACTTTCAATTGTAATGAGAGTGGGTAGTCTTTGGTGAGATTTTAATTTTAACAAGCCTATGGAGTCGGAGACCCAAGGTGGAGCATCAAGGCGTGAAACAAGATAATCACAAGGCCCATTGGAGTGACAATGGGTATATTATTTTGTAATAATATAGGACCATCCTAGACAGACCATAGGGCTCAGTGGGTCGCATAGGTTGGGGTTGTGATCATCCTAATAGGGGTATGTTATGTTTTCTGCATGCGGCGTATTTATTTAGTCGCTTTAAATATTGGATATTTATGCCTTCTAAAACACCTTAATGTGATGAGGTCTCGATCGTATATTAAGCCCTCATTTGGTTGGACCAAATTAAATATTAGGTCCAGAACAGACTTGGATTAAAATGATTTGGTTGATGGGTCGGTCCCAACACTGAGTAACATGATTTGCTTGGAGGACTTGGAACCATGCGAATAGGTGAGGCAAAATATCTTGGGAATCTCATTGGATGAGAATGATATTGGAAATCTCCCACGAGGTCTTCTTCATGTGAATCATAAAAGCGGGGCATAGAGATTACGCTTGTGGATCCCAAGCCCACTAGGAAATGGTTTTTCGAAACTCCGCTTGAGAGTGGTGGACTTTCGTATAAATAGTGGGAGGGTTAAAGACTAAAAGACCATGTCTTCAACTCGAATAATAATATTACCATCATCTGCTAATTTCTGCTTTCATTTTTATAAATGTAAGATATGTCTAAGAATCCATTGACCATGGTACTTGAGACTAATAAGTTCAACGGAACGAACTACTCGGACTGGTTGAGAAACCTGAGGATTATCCTCGATTTCGAGAACCAAGGCTACGTCTTGGACGCGCCGCCGCCAAGCGACTTATCGGAGGGGTCCACGCCAGATGAACGTTTGACGTTCGAGTAATGGCATGAGGACAACCAGAAAGTGCGCAGTATCATATTGGCTTCGATGTCTAACGACATCCAGAAGCAGTATGAGAGGTTGGGCAATGTCTCCGCCATAATGCTCTGTATGGACGAGGTTTATGCGGTTCTGAATAGGCATATGACATATGCCACCACAAAAGCATTCTTTGGTACCAAGCTTGCTGAAGGATTGTCTGTACAGAGTCATGGGGTTAAGATGCTCTCCCTAGTGGAGAAGCTCGAGGACCTTAAAGATGGGCTTAATAATGACACGTACATTGACGTGATCCTCCAGTCGCTTCCTCCATCCTATGAGCCGTTTGTTGTAAACTACAACATGAACGGACTTGAGAAGTCTATTCATGAGTTGATCAACATGTTGGTCCAATACGAGGCAACTACCCACAAGTCGCGCCGGCAGTATTGATAGGAGAGGCTTCGACCTCCAAGGTGAATGGCAAGAGGACCGGACGTTGGAAGAGGGAGAAGGGAAAGGAAAAGACGGTTGCGGCCCCTGCTCGCGCTCTAGGCGCCCCTGTTGACCCGGTGGGGATGGGAAAAGGGAAAAGGAAGGCCCGTGGTTCTCAGCGGTCCAAGGCAAATGATATCTGCATGCATTGCCAAGGAAAGGGGCATTGAAAGAGGGAGTACCCACAACTCCTCTCCAACCCAGGTATGTTTGTGGTTGAAGTAAACATGATAACTAATTCTGCTTCATGGGTATTGAATAGCGGGTGTGGTGCTCACATCTGCAATGATTTGCAGGCACTGCAAAGAAGTAGAAGGCTAACCAAGGATGAGATGATTTTGAGGCTAGGCGATGGCAAGGCCGTCGCTGTGGAAGCCGTAGGATCAATGGAGTTAGCTATTAGTAGTCATGTTAGGATTGTACTGAACGACTGTTTCTATGTACCTAGCATGATTAAAACATTGTATCTATCCCGGTCCTTGACAAGGAGGGATATTCATTTGCCATCAATAAAAATGATTTTTTCATTATAAAGGATGGTATTTCTCATTTGCTTGCTAAATTAGTAAACGGTCTGTACATACTTCAACAGTATAATTGGATTATGACTGTGGAACACAAACGAAAACATGATAATCATGATAACGCACAGATATGGCATGCGAGGTTAGGTCATATCTCCAAAGATAGGATAAGAAGGTTGGTAGACTCAAAGAGTCTAGAAAGAGACGATATGGACAACCTACCGACCTGCGAATCCTGTCTAAAGGGAAAGATGGCCAAAAAACCCTTTGTTGGACAATACACGCTAGCCAACGGGCTGTTGGATTTGATCCATACGGACGTCTGTGGCCCACTAAATACTCAGGCTAGAGGTGGGTACTCGTACTTCATAATCTTTACCGATGATCACTCACGGTATGGTTATGTTTACCTGATGAGGTAGAAGTCTGAAGCCTTTGGAAGGTTTAAGGAATACAGACTTGAAGTAGAGAACTAAACCGGTTGAAAGATCAAAGCCCTTCGGTCGGACCAAGATGGAGAGTATTTGAGTGGTGAGTTTATTGATTATCTAAAAGAGAATGGGATTTTCTCATAATGGACCCCTCCTGGAACACCACAGCTTAATGGTGTGTCTGAAAGGAGGAATCGGACCTTATTGGACATGGTCCGATCCATGATGAGTTTTACCGAACTCCCCTTATCCTTTTGGGTATACACTCTTGAGATGGCGGCCAAAGTTTTGAACTTGGCGCCATCTAAGAAGATATCCCAGACGCCATATGAGATGTTGCATGGCAAGCCTGCCTCCTACAAATACTTGAAAGTGTGGGGTTGCCCCGCATACGTCAAGAGATTAGTGGGAGATAAACTGGACTCGAGGTCTAGTTTATGCAGGTTCCTCGAGTATCTGAAAGAAACTACGGGGTATTATTTCTATGATCCCTCCGAGCAAAAGGTTTTTGCCTCGCGAAACGCAGTGTTCTTGGAAAAGGGTTTTCCATCGGATAGTCGACGCGATGAGGTACTCCTTGAGGAATCAAGTGAGGTACCCTATGAGGCGGGAATGACATATGAGCCGGTGGTTTCCACTGATGATGTTCCAGTCCTCCGTATGTCGGCCAGAGTATCCCAAGCACCTGATAGGTCTGGGTTTCTGGGCCTGATCGGTCAGTTGAATAATGATCCAAAGAAGTGCGGAGAAGCGATATCGGACATCGATTCAGATAAGTGGCTTGAGGCTATGAAATCCAAGATGGACTCGGTGGGTATAAATTAGGTTTAGACCCTACTGGACCCACCCAAAGGGGTAAAACCCGTAGGGTATAAATGGGTCTACAAACGTAAGCTTGGAACTGAAGGGAAGTTACAACCTTTAAAGCCAGGCTTGTGGCGAAGGGTTACACTCAGCGACCCGGGGTTGATTTTGAGAAAACCTACTCGCCCATATCAATGGCTAAGTCCATTCGGATACTGCTTGCCATAGCAGCATGGTATGACTATGAAATATGGCAGATGGATGTGAAAACCGCCTTCCTCAACGGTTTCGTAGAGGAAGAGATCTATATGGATCAACCGGAAGGTTTCATATCTGTTGGAGAAGAGCAGAAGGTCTACCGTCTCCAAAGGTCCATCTATGGCCTCAAACAAGCTTCCCGAAGCTGGAACGTACATTTTGATGAAGTCATACAGGGATATGATTTCATCAAGAATGAGTCCGATCCTTGTGTATACAAGAAGATTAGTGGGAGCTCGATTGCGTTTCTAGTGCTTTACGTGGATGTCATCTTGCTTATTGGGAATGATGCTAAGATGTTGGGAACCACTAAAGCCTAGTTGTCAACGCAATTCTCTATGAAGGATATGGGTGAGGCATCCTACATCCTTGGCATCAAGATCTACAGGGATAGATCTAGAAGGATGTTAGGAATGGCCCAGTCCTCGTATATTGAGAAAGTCTTGAAGAGATTCACGATGGAGAACTCAAAACGAGGATTCCTTCCTATGAGGCATGGAATTAAGTTATCCAAGAAGCAGTCTCCTAAGACTGATGAGGAGCTTAAACGGATGTTGGACATCCCCTATGCTTTAGCCGTAGGCAGCATTCAGTACGTTGTCCAGTGCACTAGACCTGATGTGGCTTTCGTTTTGAGCGTGACTAGTCGATATCAGTCGTGTGCCGGGTAGCACACTGAAGTGCGGTCAAGACTATCCTGAAATACCTGAAAAGGACTAAGGACATGTTCTTGATCTACGGTGGTGGAGAGTTGATACTGGAAGGCTATAGCGACGCTAGCTTCCAGTCGGATGACGATGATGCCAAGTCTCAGTCTGGTTTTGTGTTCAGACTAAATGGTGGCGTGGTTTCTTGGAAAAGTTCCAAGCAGGCTACCACAGCGGACTCCACCACAGAGTCTGCATACATAGTAGCTTCGAAAGCCGCTAAGGAGACGGTTTGGTTGATGAGCTACATCCAAGGGTTGGGTGTAGTACCTAGCATTGTTAATCCTGTAGTTATCTTCTAAGTTAACAGTGGGGCGATAGCGCTAGCAAAGGAACCGAGATCTCATCACGATCCAAGCATATTCTAAGACGCTACCATCTGCTCAGAGATATGGTTAGCAGGAGTGAAGTTCGGTTGGACCGAGTCAGCTCCGCAGAAAACATAGCAGATCCACTTGCTAAGCCCATGTCGCAAGTTGCCCACACTCACCATCTGGATAAGAGGTTTGAGGTCAATGGGTGATTGGTTTTGGGTCAAGTGGGAGATTGTTAGAATAGGTGACCAAAAAGTCAATAGGTTTGGCTTTTTGTAACCTATTTGACAACTTGATGTAATATAATATTATGTGATGAATAAAATGAGTGTTCTCACCAATGATACCTTCTTTGTTGCCCTCATTTTACATATATTAAAACGGTGTTTTACTTATATCGCAACAAAGCCCACAGACCACGATTAACAACTCATGCAGTTGGGCCACGCATTGGATGGTGGTCATGAAATCAACTGATTAAGAGTTGGGTCTGAAACATTCCAAGTCGAGGACCTCGAGACAGGGCATCGAGAGTCCTATGGAGACTTGCATCAAGAGTCGTGTTCATTGGATGAGTGCCGTGTTTCATCGGCGACAGACGTGGGACACCTACACGATCTTGATGGGTTGGTCGACTGGGGTTGAGCCGACTGATTGATTCATGGAGATCATCGTATGGAAGCCTTGGAGGCTTGGTCGGTATGATTGGATTTCCCCGGTTCTGATAGTATGGGAGTAGTCCTCAGACTTGAGGAACCATGGCAGTCGTGTGCACAGGACAACTGTATCTTGGATCTGGCGAGAAGTGATCATTCTGTAAGATGATCATTATAAGCCTTGTCCAGTGCAGTCGGAATGTGTAGCAAGGACGGTGGGTTCCAAGAAGAGGATTCGTCCCCAGTCAGTATGTGACAGAAGTATCTCCTATGCACTCGGAGACACGATCATGATGTTTAAAACTTTGGCCACAGTGGTTGGTCGAACAGGAAATAGTTTCCTGTGTCAACGCAATGAGGCATGCGTAGTCTCGAGTATTAAGCATAGATGCCTAGTCAAGGATGGGAACCGACGCCCAATTTCATACCTAGTCTCTAGTTCCGTGGACCATTGCTAGACGGCCACCCATGGTAACGGGCCCTTGTGGGACACGGGCCCAAGTCTAGCTGAGGGTGAACCTAAAGGGTCACACACAAATCACCGAGAAGGTTGAAAGATTGACTTGGAGTCAATTTTGAAGGATGAATAAGTAATTGGGTTACTTAAGGGATTGTCCATTGGATGGACGGGTCGATATTGTATCGGGCCCTCATTTAATTGGTAAATGGGATTTATCGATTAAACATGGAAAGTTGAGATGTTGGATCTTTTGATTGGATTAAAAGATCAACGGGAATTATTTAAGTGGACATTAGATTAAATTGGATTTAATTTTGGGTTCGTCGTAATTGGATTACGGTGAAACCCGGTCCGTTAAATTTTGACCCGAGAGGAGAATTAATTCCTATTTTGGAATAAGAAGAAGTTGGACTTCTTCCCTAAATAAGCATGGCCAAAAATGCTACCTTAGAGGGAGCAAAATTCGGCCATGTTGGATGCTAGGTGGTAGTTGACTTGTCTCTTTTGGTAAGAGACAAATCAACTCCAATCAAGCCCTTCCCTTTTGGTATGATTTGATCATACCTTAAAAGTTGGTAGGCTTGATTGAAAAATTAATGGTGATTGATTGGGATGTATCTAGACATCCTTGGATAAACCTAGACACATACCAATAATCAAATTAATTATGTATATATATGAGTATATACTAACACCTATGCAAGAGATTTCATAATTCATCTTTTCTAGAAAAAGAAGGCTAAAAATTGGCCACTCCTCTCTCTCAAATTTTCGGCCCTCTTTCCCTTTCTTACTAGTGTTCTTCATTTGATCTTGGATCAAAAGGGAAGAACAAAGTAAGTTTAAGAAGAACACTAATCAATAGTGTTTGTCTTCTTAAACCGATTCCTTCTAAACCCGTTTTCTTCTAGCAAGGAGAACGTGAGTTTCTTCCAGTGTGGTGTGGATCACCTTTGGAGAGTTCATACATTTGAACTTGGTGAACATTCCGAAGAAGGAACAAAGCAAGTAGCCGTGCACACGTGGAAACTACGAAGGTAACGATTAATTACGCTTTCATTGTTTTCATTTCATCTATGCCCTATGTATGATAGGCGCTTTAATATTGATACATCCTACATCGAACGCTTGGTTGAGCACCCAAGGTTACACCCCTTGGGATTACGTTTATTTATTTGTTTAAATTTATGTATTTCTCATGCTTCTCGCTTCCGCTCGCGCTCCTGGGCGGATCTGCTTGTCCTTCATAATCGACTTGGATCAAATTGGTTTTGATCCGTCAAGCCTTCCATCCACAACAATATGGTGAGGAAACAACCACTACCCAAGTGTGGTCTCATGAGTCGTGGCACACTTGGGCTAGAGGAAAGCTGCACCATTGTTGTGAACAAAGAGATTGTGCCCGTTGTTTCCCTGTCTCACGAGTCGTGGGGGGCGACAGTTGAGGCATGGTTTGGTTGATGGGTTGGGCCCAACACTGAGTAATATGGTTCGCTTGGAGTCCTCGGAATAGTATGAAGAGGTAAGGCAAAACATCTTGGGAATCTCATTAGATGAGAATGATATTGGATATCTCCCTGAGGTTTTCTTCATGTGAATCGTAAAAGCGGGGCATGGAGATCAAGCTTATGGATTCTGAGCCCACTAGGAAATGATTTTCCGAAACTCCACTTGAGACTGGTGGACTTTTGTAAAATAGTGGGAGGGTTAAAGACTAAAAGACTTGAACTATAATATTACCATCATTTGTTAATTTCTGCTGTTCATTTCTATAAATGTAGATATGTCTAAGAATCCCTTAACCATGGTACTAGAGACCAATAAATTCAATGGCGCGAACTATTCTGACTGGCTATAAAACCTGAGGATTGTCCTCGGTTTCGAGAACCAAGACTACATCTTGGATGAGCCGCGGCCGAGCGACTTGCCGGAGGAGTCCACGATAGAAGAATGTTTGACGTTCGAAAAAATAGGATGAGGAAAATAGGAATGTATGCAGTATCATATTGGCTTTGATGTCTAACGACATCCAGAAGCAAAATGATAGGCTGGACAACGTCTCTGCCATAATGCTCCGCATGAACGAGGTTTTTGCAGTTCCAGACAGGCATATTAGATATGCCGCCACAAAAGCATTCTTTGGCACCAAGCTAGCTGAAGGATCTTCTGTACAGAGTCATGGGGTCAAGATGCTATCCCTAGTGCAGAAGCTCGAGGACCTAAAAGCTGGGCTTAGCAATGACATGTACATCGACGTGATCCTTCAGTTGCTTCCTCCATCCTATAACCCGTTCGTTTTTAACTACAACATGAACGGACTTGAGAAGTCTATTCATGAGTTAATCAACATGCTGGTCCAATACGAGGCAACGACCCATAAGTCTGCGCCATTGGTATTGATAGGAGAGGCTTCCACCTCCAAGGCGAATGTCAAAGAGGGGCGGACACTTGGAAGAGGAAGAAGGGAAAAGAGAAGGCAGTTGTAGCCACTGCTCGCGCTCCTAGTGCCCCTGTTGCCCCAGTGGGAATGGGTAAAGGAAAGGGAAGCCTTGGGGTTCTCAGCGATCTAAGGAAAATGATGTCTGCATGCATTGCCAAGGAAAGGGGCATTGGAAGAGAGAGTGCTCATGACTCCTCTCCGATCCAAGTATGTTTGTGGTTGAAGTAAACATGATAACTAATTCTGCTTCATAGGTATTGGATGCCGGATATGGTGCTCACATCTGTAATGATTTACAGATGCTGCAAAGAGGCAGAATGCTAACCAAGGATGAGATGATCCTGAGGCTAGGCGATGGCAAGGCCATTGCTGCAGAAGCCGTAGGATCAGTAGGGTTGCCATTAGTAATCATGTTAGGGTAGTAATAAAGGATTGTTTCTATGTACATAGCATGATTAAGAATATTGTATTTATACTCATCCTGGACAAGGAGGGTTATTCTTTCACCATCAATAAAAGTGGCTTTTATATTAACAATGATGGTGTGTCTCATCTGCTTGGTATATTAGTAAACAGTTTGTACATACTTCAACAGTCTAATTGGATTATGAGTGCCGAACACAAACGTAAACAAGATAATCAAAATAACACACAGATATGGCATGCAAGGTTAGGTCATATCTCTAAAGATAGGATAAGGAGGTTGGTAGACTCAAAGAGTCTTGAGATAGATGATTTGGACAACCTACCAACTTGCCACTCCTGTTTTGAAGGGAAAGATGACCAATAAGCTCTTTGTTGGACAAAGCATACTAGCCAACGATTTTTTGGATTTGATCCATACAGACGTCTGTGAACCATTAAATACTCAAGCAAGAGGTGGGTACTCGTACTTCATAACCTTTACCAATGATCATTCACGGTATGGTTATGTTTACCTGATGAGGTACAAGTCTGAAGCCTTTGGAAGGTTTAATGAATACAGACTTGAAGTTGAGAACCAAACTGATCGCAAGATCAAAGCCCTTCGATTGAACCGAGGTGGAAAATATTTAAGTGGTGAGTACCAAAAGTAATTAATTGATGTAAATTCACATAAACCAATTTAACCATCTCATCGTCCATATAAATGAAAATAGTATTATAAATGCAATTTTTCTGCTGTTTCATATTCTACTGTTAAAGAGTTAATTAAATTATAATTGGAGCCTTAAATACCAAAAGTAATGAATCGATGTAAATTCTCATAAACTAATTTAACCAGCTCATGGTCCATATAAATGAAAATAGTATTATAAATATATTAATAATTTTAACAATTTGTGGATCATATAAGTTGGGTTAAAATTAAAACATCAATCACAAATAGAGAACTTATATCTTTTATATAAATAATAAATTATTTTTTATATTATAATAGTTTTTACTTGATATAAACTTTAACCTATTTTAATTACTTTTTGCAGTTAAATTATTATTTTTAAACTGTAGAAATTTTGCTTTAGGATATATAATTAATAAATATATCACATTATATATGTAAAAAAGAATTGGAGTTAGTTAAAACTATAATGGAGCAATAAATACACAAGAATCATTCAATGTAAATTTAATAAAATTGACCACAAAGAGATTATTTTTATTTTTATATACATAATAAATTATGTTTTAAATTATTTATTTTTCAATGTAAAATAAATTATACCAAAAAGAAATTATTTTTTATTTTTATATACATAATAAATTATGTTTTAAATTATATTTATTTTTATTTTAGAAAATTAAATTTTGGAGTTGAATTGTTATTTTTTTTAATAAATATTTACCACAAATCAAAATAAATAAATTAATTTTTAATAAATTACAAAAACTTGCTTTATCATAAATAATTAGTTCTTTATATAATAATTATTCTTGTTTGAAGTAATCTAAATAAAATAATAAATAAAAGATTTTTTTACAATTAGTAGGATCCTATATGCTAACCAAGAATAGAAAAATTTAATAAATAATAAATTATGCTTGTATTTGAGATAAATTAAAAGCATAATAAATAAATTTTAAAATTGTAGAAATTTTGCTTCACTATTAAATTCTTTGAAATTTTTTCTTTAATTTAGTACATACAATATAATAAATAATAAATTATGCTTGTATTTGAGATAAATTAAAAGCATAATAAATAAATTTAAAAATTGTAGAAATTTTGCTTTACTATTAAATTCTTTGAAATTTTTCTTTAATTTAGTACATAAAATATTAGTAAATTTAATATTTTTGTATTTGACAAAAATTTTAACCTCTTGATGTTGAATTACTTTAATAAATAAATTAATTTGTTAATAAATTTAATGGAATAATGATTTTAAATAAATATTTTACCACAGATCATAATTTTTATTTATTAATTTTGTTCACCAATAACATTTAGAAAATTGGCAAAGTCCTCCTGGCATTTATTGGAGTTAAATAGACAACTATTCAATAATATAAATACACAATGGGAGTAATAAATAATAAAAGTAAACTCACATAAAATAAAATATGCCACCTTACGGTCCATATAAATAAAAATAGTACTATAATTTCAATATTAATAATTTTAACAATTTGTCATACGGAATAACTTATACACTTTGACCACAAATAGATAACTCTTATTCAATGTAAATTTAATAAAATTGACCACAAAAGAGATTATTTTTATTTTTATACGTGCCTGAAAAATTACTCCAGCCACCTGTCTCCAATGCTGAAGATATCTGTCACTATTGACGGATTTGAAATAAAACTTTCAAATCCGAGCTTTCCTATAAATAACCCCTTTCAGCTCATTAGAAGGGGAGCCTCCGAAAAAACAAATTTATGAATGGAATATTGATGGATACACAGAAAGACAAATCTACAATACCATACATAGAATGATGATGTATAGTACTGTCTGTAAAGGAAATAATAATGCAAACAAAGCTATTGCTAAAATGATCATAGCAGGTTTTACTGGTCAATTAAAAGGCTGGTGGGATAATTATGTTAGCCCATTGGACAGAAATGAAATTTTGAGTACGGTCAAACTAGAAAATATGGAAGAACAAGCAGTTTATACACTTGCAATAAATATTGTGGAACATTTTACAAGAAGATGGTCCGATAATAGTGAATATATTAGGACCTTATTACAGAATTTTCAATGTAAAACTCTAACATCATTTAGATTCTATAATGATGTCTTCCTTAGTCGAGTAATGGAACTCCCAGAATCCAATGATGCTCACTGAAAATCTAAATTCATCGATGGACTTCCTCACTTATTTGCTGAAAGAGTTAGAAAGGTTTTTAGGAATGGAGGAGTAGCAATAAATTATAATCAATATACTTATGAGAAGTTAATTGGAACTTGCATTCAAGAAGGTTTAAATTTATGCAATGAAATTAGATTAAATAAACAAATTAAAAGACAAAATTTAACAGAGAAGAAACAACTAGGAGAATTCTGTGCTCAATTTGGAATAGAAATGATACCATCAAATAGACAAAAAATTCCCAAATATAGGACTCCAGAGGGAAGAAGAAAAAGACATAAAAAACGAGGTGATAGAAAACAAAGAAATAAACAAAGAAACATAGCCAGAAAAGATGAATAGAAAACCAAGAATAATGTAACAAAAAAGGTAAGAAGATGTTACATATGTGGTCAAACAGACCACCTTGCAAATAGATGTAAAAATAAAAGAGCTAAAAGATTAAAGAAGAAAATTAATAATCTTAAATTAGAAGACCAAGAAAAAGAACATATAATAAATACAATATTTTCTGAAATAAAAGAATCCTCCGAATCTGAGGAATTAGAAGAAAAATCATATAATCAAGATGAATTAGGAAACATAGAAGAAAATTTTGAATATTTATCGACCTCCACTGAATCAGATGAAGAAGAAGACTCCCAATGTACATGTAAACAAGGGGCAAATGAAGAAGATTCAGATGGAGAATTTTATGAATTAATGGCACAATTCAAAGACCTAGGAAAAGTAAATGTTCTTACGGGTAATCATATAGTTGAATTGCTTAGGGAAATTAAGGACCCTGAGATAAGAGACACTATTCTTAGTAAAATAGATAATAAAGGTTCATCATCTGAATCGAACCAGACATATGAAAGCCTAATTAGTAAACTATTTGAACCTTATACAATTACTGAAATTAAAAGAATACTTCGGGAAAAACAAACAATTAAAGATAATGCTTCCACTTTGGAAGATTTAAAAATAGAAGTCGAAAAATTAAAAGAAATAAAAAATATTAAGAAATATAATCAAACTCTCACTACTAGGATAGAAATCTTAGAAATAGACAAAAATAATAAATTTTTTGAATTAAGCAAAGAAAAAATTGAGGATAATTTCCTATCCACATTAGAAGTAGTTACTAGTCAAAAGTGGAATGTAAACATTGACTTATTAATAAATAATAATTTTAGAAAAACATTTACTGCTCTAATAGACAGTGGGGCAGACATTAATTGTATAAAAGAAGGATTGATACCAACCAAATACTTTGAGAAGACGACTCATCCCTTATCGCCAATGGGCAAAAATTGAACATAAGCTTTAAAACCCCAAAAACTTATATATTAAATAATAAAAAATGTATCCCTACAAGTTTTCTATTAATAAAGGATTTAACAAATGATATTATCTTGGGCACACCCTTTCTTAAGAAGATCTTTCCCATTAAAACAATTAATGAAAAAGGCATAATAGGAACATTTGAAGATGAAACAATAAAATTTGAATTTATTATCCAACCGATAGATAGAGTTATTAATAAAATAAGAGATCTAATAATTTCTAAAACAAATCAATTTTGTTTCATAAAAGAAGAAATTAATTCCTTATAGATAGATCAATTAGTTGAAAATCCAAAATTACAGACAAAAATCAAAATGGTTCAAAATAGATTCGAACTTGAGACATGTAATGAACATCCTAATGCATTTTGGCATATAAAGAAATATATTGTAAGCCTCCCTTATGAAATTGAATTTTTAGAGAAAAATATTCCCACTAAGGCAAGACCTTGTCAAATGACCTATGAATATTTAGAATTATGCAAAGAGGAGAGTAAGGCATTAATAGATGAAAAACTAATTAGATCCTCTAAATCACCTTGTTCATGTACTGCTTTTTATGTTAATAAGCATGCAGAGCAGGAAAGAGGGAGACCCAGATTTGTTATATATTATAAGCCTCTTAAAAAAGTCTTAAAATGGATAAGGTATCCAATTCTCAATAAGAAAGATCTTTTGGACAGGTTACATAAGGCAATATTTTTTCCAAATTTGATTTAAAATCAGGATATTGGCAGATTCAGATAGATATAAAACTGCATTTACAGTTCCTTTTGGACATTATGAATGGATGTAATGCCTTTTTGGTTTAAAAAATGCACCTTCAGAATTCCAGAATATCATGAATGATATTTTTAACCAATTCTCAAACTTTATCATTGTTTATATAGATGATATCTTAGTTTTCTCTAAAAATATAGAAGATCACTTTAAAAATTTTGAAATGTTTAAACCATTAGTCATACAAAATGGATTAGTAATATCTAAACCAAAAATGAGTATTTTCCAAACTAAGATAAGATTTCTAGGCCACAATATTGAAAAAGGAGAAATAATTCCCATTAATAGATGCATAGAATTTGCGGACAAGTTTCCTTATAAAATAATTGATAGAATTCAATTACAGAGATTTTTAGGAAGCCTAAACTATATAGCTCCATATTATAAAAATCTTGCACAGGATATGATAGACTTAAAAAGAATCCTTCGGAATGGACAGAGAATCACACCAAAGCAATTAGACTAATAAAACAAAAGGTTAAATCATTACCATGCTTAACACTTGCAAATCCTAATTGGCAAAAAATAATAGAGATAGATGCTTCTGAGATAGGATTTGGAGGAATATTGAAACAAATTGATAATAATAAGCAAGAATATTTAGTTAGATTCCATTCAGGAAAATGGAAAGCAGCCCAGTTGAATTATGCAATGGTGGCCAAAGAAGTTCTTGCTATCGTTAAATGCGTTTTAAAATTTCAAGAAGACTTATTAAACCAAGAATTTATTATCAGAACGGATTATTCTACTGCTAAATTTATATTCAATAAAGAATTTAAGAATGATGTTTCTAAACAGATGTTTGCCAGATGGCAAGCATATTTAGCCCCATTTAATTTTACAATAGAACACATTAAAGGAAAGACTAATAGTCTTCCTGATTCTTACCAAGAAAATATTTAAATGAACATAGACATTGGAAAACTTAATTGAACTGGAGGGGAATTCTTTATAGGAGTAAGTACCTCCTCTAAAATCCCAGATTATTAGGTTGAAGATAGAATTGAAGGGGAGACTTATTGGATGAATGGGTTGAAATGGCCTGTACATAAATTTGAATTTTGGGATGAGCCAGTTGAATATATTATTATTATTATTATTATTATTATTATTATTATTATTATTATTATTATTATTATTATTATTATAAGGAGCCATGGCAAAATGCCATGGAGGGATCGGGAATACACAAAATCTCGTCTTAAAATCCGACCATGTAGGCGGAATATAAATCCGGCCATGTAGGCGGAAGGCGAGAGATAGCAAAAATATACAAAAATCGCCACAAATCTGACCATGTAGGCGGAATGTAAATCCGACCATGTAGGCGAAAGGCGATAAAAAAGGAGTACCTTAAATTGTGACACATATAAAGAGAATTTAAATGAATAGGAATAGAATAAATTTGGGAACCTTTTACGCTTCGTTAAATTAATAAGTACGAATTCAGTCCTAAAACACCACCTAAAGGCCTAAACAACGCCATACTCGGGAAAACCAGGCAGCAATGGCAACACAGACCTCCTTCATACTCATAATTTAAGGGAACGACCCAAAGGGTCTCCTTTCCATATTCATTCATTTTCTCCGTATATTTATCATGAATTTAAAATACTCTTTTTTTTTTAGAACCTTGCCATCTTCGTTGTCATGGATAATTCAACAGTATAAACTTAGCCTTCCATTAGGCTAAAAGCAAAATTAAAATGAACATAAATACGATAAATAAATACAAGTAAAAAAAGTTACAGAAGTGTAAACCCGTACACAAAGCTGAAGTCTTATTTAGTGAGGGAGAAAAAAGGTGATATACATGTACAAGAGTATTTCGAGCCTGCCTCTAATGATCTAAGAGGGTGTATTTATAGGAAGGCCGGATCTGAAAGTATTATTTCAAGTCCGTCCGTAATTGACAAGTGTCCTCTGCATTAAGACACATGGCTGGAGTAATCTCCACGCGTGCTGCATGAATGACACGTGTCGTTGTATGTGTCACGCGTGTTGCTGCGTCTTTGACTTGGTCAAAATTTTCCGACTTTGTCTTCTTCCGGCATTATGCTGTCTGCTTTCATTTCTTCATTATTTTGGAGAAATCACTTTCTTCCGATTCTTCTTCAGATCTTTTGTGGTAATCTATTCTTTGTTCCTCCGAAGATTCAGAAGTCCCAACTTTTGATTTTGCTTTCTAAGCAGTCCTGATTCCCTGAAATAATTGATCAAGGATAATTTCGTGATTGGGTTCTTCAAATGGGTCTTGTGATTCCCCTGCTAAACAAAAATACTTATTTTCTTCATCTTTGGAAGAGGTTTCCATCGGGGACTCTGCTCCTGTCAGATTTCGTTTGAGGTCTTTCTGGACTTGATTGAGATATTCCTCAATCATTTGTTCCTTAGAGATGATACCTCTTTTGCTCCTGATTCTTTGCGATATTTGCTCGAAGGGGCTAGGTGTCTGATTTTCTTCCTTCTCCAGGATTGCCTTGTATTCTTGGAGCTTCTCTTCCATTTCATCAAGTGCTTCTTGACAGAAATATTTTTTTGTTTCTGGATTGATGAGCATTAATTTGCTCCAGAATTTAGAACAAGATTTCCTTTTAATACAGGGAATTTTTTGTAGGGTCATTCCTACTTCAGGTAGCCATTTCCATATCCATGGAAGTGAGAATTCCATAAAAAAGAAGAATGAGGCCATTCCTTCAATCCATTTTTGTGATTTCTCCGCCTGGATAATTTTTGGCGAACAATTGATCCATTCCGTATAATAACCCTGGAAAATTTCAGGGAGTATAGAAATTGGAGGGCCATAATTTAACCACCATTGAAATACCCAATTTGGTACCTCTTGTTGGAAAACTGATGGACAAATTTTGAAAAACCATGTGTGTTTTCTCTTATAATTTTCATAGAGAAAAGTTTTGTTGAATGCCTCAACATAATCCCAATAATTGAACAATAATTGAATTTTATCGGGGATTTAGATTCTGGGTGAATATATTCTTTTTTCACCTAATGGGTTAATTCCCCATTCAACAGCAGTGATGAATTTTTTTTATTACTGCTTTTGAGTAATTAAATTCTTTTCCATTGTTGGAATAAGTGTGAGTAATTTCAACACTTTGCATTGCTTTCAGGATGCACTCATAATGAGCTCTTGGTTTATATGAAACTGCTGTGAATGCTGTCACATCCAGATATCTTTTCATTAGATACCATGGATTTTTTTCCCATCTTAAATCTTTATTTTCTAGGAGTATAATTACTTCATGATGTTCACTAAATTTATAGTTTACTAATTCATCTTCTTCTTCCATTTTTTAGCATAAGATACTGAAGAAGATGATACTTCTTCGGTGGCGATTTTTTTCTGCGCCTTTTTAAATATGAGGAATTGCTGGAAGAGCTCATTTTCTTCCTCAGAGACTTTATTGTATTTTCTTATTCCTAAAATATTGTCTTTAATTAATGATCTGTTACCTTGGCGTATAATTTCGCCTGGTCTAAATCTACCTCCTCTCTGATTGGAGGAGTTTCTGCCTCTTCCTCTTTGAAGAAGCATTCCTGCAATAAAATGATTACTCATTTAACCGGCATAATATCCTGTAATTTTTTGGTGATATAGCAAATTTGCTATCCAAATATTTTTTATGCGATAATGATAAGACATGTCTGCCTCTGGATGTTGAATAAGAATTTCAGAAATAATCTTTTTTGTTTCCTCAATCTTTTTTCTTATTATTCTTTGAATTCTTTTTAGTCGTGCCTTATATTCGATTGGCTCATCCCAAAATTCAAATTTATATACAGGCCATTTTAGCCCATTCATCCAATAACTTTCTCCTTCAATTCTATCTTCAACCCAATAATCTGGGATTTTAGAGGAGGTACTTACTCCTATAAAGAATTCTCCTCCAATCTAGTTAAATTTTCCAATGTCTATGTTTATTTAGATATTCTCTTGATAATAAGTCAGGAAGACTATTAGTCTTTCCTTTAATATGTTCTATTGTAAAATTAAATGGGGCTAAATGTGCTTGCCATCTGGCAAACATTTGTTTAGAAACATCATGCTTAAAGTCTTTATTAAACATAAACTTAGCAGCAGAACAATCTGTTCTAATAACAAATTCTTGATTTAATAAGTCATCTTGGAATTTTAAAACACATTTAACAATAGCAAGAACTTCTTTAGCCACTGTAGCATAATTTAACTGGGCTGCTTTCCATTTTCCAGAATGAAATCTAACTAAATATTCTTGCTTATTATTATCAATTTGCTCTAATATTCCTCCAAATCCTATTTCAGAAGCATCTGTTTCTATTATTTTCTTCCAATTAGGATTTGCTAGTGTTAGACGTGGTAATGATTTAACCTTTTGTTTTATTAGCTTAACTGCTTTAGTGTGATCCTCTGTCCATTCCGATGGATTTTTCTTAAGCCTATCATATAATAATGTTGTATCTTGTGCAAGATTTTTGTAATATGGAGCTATATAGTTTAGACTTCCTAAGAATCTCTGTAATTGAGTTCTATCAATAATTTTATCAGGAAATTTATCTGCAAACTCTATGCACCTGTTAATGGGAATTATTTCTCCCTTTTCAATATTGTGACCTAAAATCTTATCTTAGTTTGGAAGATACTCATTTTTGGTTTAGATATTACTAATCCATTTTGAATGACTATCGTTTTAAACATCTCTAAGTGTTTAAAGTGGTCTTCTATGTTATTAGAGAAGACTAAGATGTCATCAATATAAACAATAATAAAGTTCGAGAATTGGTTAAAAATATCATTCATGATATTTTGGAATTCTGAAGGTGCATTTTTCAAGCCAAAAGGCATTACATTCCATTCATAATGGCCAAAAGGAACTGTAAATGCAGTTTTATATCTGTCTAATTCACTTATCTGGATCTGCCAATATCCTGATTTTAAATCAAATTTTGAAAAAATTATTGCCTTATGTAATCCATCTAAAAGGTCTTTCTTATTGGGGATTGGATATCTTATCCATTTTAAGACCTTATTGAGGGGCTTGTAATTAATAACAAGTCTAGGTCTCCCTCTTTCCTGTTCTGCATGTTTATTAACATAAAAGGCAATACATGACCAAGGTGATTTAGAGGATCTAATTAATTTTTTTTATCTATTAATCCCTTAATCTCTTCTTTGCATAACTCTAGATATTCGGAGTTGATTTGACAAGGTCTCGCCTTAGTGAGGATATTTTTCTCTAAAAATTCACTTTCATATGGGAGGCTTACAATATGATTCTTTATGTGCCAGAATGCATTAGAATGTTCATTACATGTCTCAAGTTCGAATCTATTTTGAACCATTTTGATTTTTGCTTGTAATTTTGGATTTTCAAGTAATTCATCTATCTGTAGAGAATTAATTTCTTCTTTTATGAAACAGATTTGATTTGTTTTAGAAATTATTAAATCTCTTATTTCATGAATAATCTTATCCATTAGTTGAGTAATAAATTCAAATTTTATTATCTCATCCTCAAATGTTCCTATTATACCTTTGTCATTAATATTTTTTATTGGGAAAATCTTTTTTAGAAAGGGTGTACCTAGGATTATATCATTTGTTAAGTTCTTAATTAATAAGAAACTCATAGGATACACTTTTTATTATTAATATATAAGCTTTTGGGATTTTAAAACTTATGTTCAATTTTTGCCCATTACAAAAGAATAATGAATGAGTTGTTTTCTCAAAGTATTTAGTTGGTATTAACCCTTCTTTTATACAATTAATATCTGCCCCACTATCTACTAGAACAGTAAATATTTTTTTTAAATTATTACTTATCAATAAGTCAATCTTTATATTCCATTTCTGACTGGTTACTACATCTAATGTGGATAGGAAATTATCCTCAATTTTGTCTTTACTTAATTCAATGAATTTATTATTTTTGTCTATTTCTAATATTTCTATCCTAGTAGTAAGAGTCTGATTATATTTCTTAATATTTTTTATTTCTTCTTTTAATTTTTCAACTTCTAATTTCAAATCTTCTGCAGTGGAAGGGTTATCTTTAATCGTTTGTTTTTCTCTGAGTATGTTTTTAACTTCAGTAATTGTATAAGGTTCAAATGATTTACTAATTAAGTTTTCATATGCCTGATTTGACTCAGAAGATGAACCTTTATTATTATCCATTTTACTAAGGATAATATTTCTTATTTCAGGGTCCTTAATTTCCCTAAGCAATTCAACTATATTATTATCTATAAGGACATTTACTGTTGATAAATCTTTGAATTGTGCCATTAATTCATAAAATTCATCATCTGATTCTTCTTCCTTAGTCCCTTTACATGGACATGAGGAATCTTCTTCTTCATTTGATTCATCCGAGGTTAAATTTTCAGAATTTTCTTCTATATTTCCTAATTCGTCTTGATTATCTTTTTCTTCTAATTCCTCAGATTCGGAAGATTCTTTTCCTTCAGAAAATATTGTATTTATTATATTTTCTTTTTCTTGGTCTTCTAATTTAATACTATTAATCTTCTTTTTTAATCTTTTAGCTCTTTTATTTCTACACCTATTAGCAAGGTGGTCTGTCTCACCACATATGTAACATTTTCTTATCTTTTTTGTTACATTATTTTTAGTTTTCCATTCATCTTTTCTGGTTATATTTCTTTGTTTATTTTTTTTCTTTTCTATCACTTCGTTTTTTATGTCTTTTCCTTTTTCCCTCTGGGGTCCTATATTTGGGAATTTTTTGTCTATCTGACGGTATCATTTCTATTCCAAATTGAGCACAAAATTCTCCTAGTTGTTTCTTCTCTGTTAAATTTTGTATTTTGATTTGTTTATTTAATCTAATTTCATTACATAAATTTAAACCTTCTTGAATGCAAGTTCCAATTAACTTCCCATAAGTATATTGATTATAATTTATTGCTACCCCTCCATTTCTGAGATTCTTCCTAACTCTTTCAGCGAATAGGTGAGGAAGTCCATCGATGAATCTAGATTTCCAGTGAGCATCATTGGATTCTGGGAGTTCCATTACTCTAGTAAGGAAGACATCTTTGTAGAATCTAAAGGATGTTAGAGTTTTACAATGGAAATTCTGTAATAAGGTCCTAATATTTTCACTATTATCGGACCATCTCCCTGTAAAATGTTCTACTATATTTATGGCAAGTGTATAAACTGCTTGTTCTTCCATATTTTTCTGGTTTGACTGTACTCAAAATTTCATTTCTGTCCATCGGGCTAAGATAATTATCCCACCAGCCTTTTAATTGGCCCGTAAAACCTGCTATAATCATTTTAGCAATAGCCTTATCTGTATTATTATTTCCTTTACAGACAGTACTATACATCATCATTCTATGAATAGTATTGTAGATTTGTCTTTCTGTATATCCATCAATATTCCATTCATAAATTTGTTTTCCATTATAGCTATGCTGGTCATAAATCTCTTGTTCCTCATATAGTATGTCTTGAGGTGTGGGCCTAGGATAATAAAATTTTGTTTGCATAGGCTTCCTAGCATATTTCTCTATTTTATTTATTCCTTCTGGCAAATTTTTTCTACTATTTTCAGTTGTGATATCATCACTTAAGGTATTTAATTTTAAGTCCCTAAATTTTTGATCCAATAATTTCTCTAATTCTCCTAAGGGTTTTAAATGGAAATCTTCAATTTCAGGAGGCGGTTGAATTGATGAATTCGCTATAATTTCTTTATTTACTCCACTAATTATTGTATTTTAAGAACTAATTTCTTCTTGCCAATTAGATATTTTATCTATTTTTTTATTTAGTTCGGTAATTTGTTCTCCTATAATATTTAAATACAAATTTGTATAATTTTGTCTTTTCATCAATTCATTAATTTGGGCCATTGTAATTGTTAGGGTGTCATCTTCAATTAATTTTGAAAATACTTTGAAATTGATTTCTATTTCATTCGAGTTCATTTTAAATGATTGTTGAGGTGGAAATATGTTATTAACAACTTTCCCATTATCTAGAAAATATTTTCTCTCTAATACGTTTAAATATTGTTCTGAATATCTAACGATAAACCAAGGAACAAAAGCAACTATTTTATTCCTTATAGCTAATTCGTTATAGAATTGTGTAGAGATCATTTTTTGATTTGTTATATTAAAGTTTTCAAAGAACCATTTCCTAAATGGCTTCCATCTCTCTTCCTTGAATTCTTTCTGAATTTCTTTTCTAACTAGAGATCCAGGACTAAAATCTATCATTTTTGAATAGTCTACAAATGGAATCTCTGTTTCTAAATCAATTAGGCTTAGACTACTCATTTATAAACAGAAATTTGTTTCTGAAGTTAATTCTTCATTTAATCTTGGATCTTTATATATTCCTTTAGCAATATTATTAGACTGAATCCTTATTTCTTCAACTTTATTTTCTCTTATATCTTCTTGGCTATTTTCTTCTTTAATTTAGGAAGTGGATGCTCTAGATGGAGTCATAATTTCAACTAGTGAAAAATATGATACTGTAGAATACCTTGAACAATTGCTTCTTAAACATTTCGATTGATTATTAATGAAGTCTATCCTAACATTTCCTTCTGGATTTTGAATAATATTAGCATAATTACTTTCTATATGACTTAAAATTGGAACCTCTTTCTCAATTATCCAACTTTCTGGGAATTCTATCTCACTCCATTTTATTTGCCTTCTAGTATTAATTCTAGAACTATGTAAATTTGTTTTAAAACATATAGTTTGTTCTAATGACTTATTGTCTTGTATCCTACAATTAGGATTAAGGGTATGAAGAAGTTTATAATATATTCTATAACATACACATATTAATTCAGATCCGGGTGTATAATTATACCCATGAGTTTTAACATTTAATGTTAAAGCATCCAATATATTGACATCCGACAAAGACAATTGTAAATTCGGATATACATTAAAAAAAACTGGGCCGTGAGCTAGACTGGACTGTATTATCCCAATCAAAGAGTTTTTCCAATCTAAATTCCTGGCATCCCTAAGGGCAGCTAAAAAGCTTTCAGGCAAACCTTCTAATGTTAAGGGTTTAAAAGCAATTTGTACTAGTCCTATATGTAAAAATTTATATACATCCTGATAATGCCCTATATCCATAGCATCTAAACGTTTTATTACTCTTTCTTCATTATCAAGGGCTATTGATTCTTCACTAGTTTTTACAATGTGTTTAGTCTTCCAAAAATCAAATCGGCCGAAATTATAAATTAATCTAGGATTTACCTTAGGAATTGTCCATTTATTTAATTGACTCAAATTCTTAGGAATTTCATATTCTTCCTTTTTGGAATTTTTAACAGTATTTATATTTAAAACAGATAAATATTGCATATTAAGCAATATATTAAACAAGTACTGTTGAATTATCCAATACAACTTCAACAACATGGCTCCTTATTATTATTATTATTATTATTATTATTATTATTGGAGGGCAAAATATTTTTTTGGTCCCGTAAGATTAGGACATTAGTCGTTTTGGTACCACAACTTAGTAGGTGGCTGTTTTAGTCCCATAAAATACGTTTTTCAATTTTTTTTCGTCCCAAAATGTTATGTGCCTTGCACATGGGATATGACATTTTGGGACCAAAAAAACTGAAAAATGTGACATTCTGGGATAAAGAAAACTGAAAAAACGTATTTTATGGAACTAAAACAGTCACCTACCTAAATTATGGTACCAAAACAAATAATATCCTAGTTTTATGGGAGTAAAAAAGTATTTTTCCCATTATTGGACTTTTAGGTACACGAAATGTTTGGGCGGGATAACCTGTTCAAAAGAACATGCAAGGACGGATCCACATGCACGAACGGACCCACAGAGGTTCATAAGACTTAAAGTAACTTATTCCTAACATTTCGAGAAAATTGCAATTTTGGTCCCAAAATGTAGGGTAGTTTACAATATTAGTTCCATATTTTTTAAAATAACCAACACTAGTCCCATATTTTAGAAAAACGTTGCAAAGTTAGTCCCACCATAGTAATATTAGTCCCACACTTTATAAAAGTGTTGCAAAATTAGTCCCACGTTTTAGCAAAATGTTGCAAAATTAGTCCCAAAGTTTGTCCGAAATGTTGCAAAGTTAATCCCAAAAGTTGCAATTTTTTCACGGTGGGACTAATTTTGCAATGTTTTCCTAAAATTTGGGACTAATATTGATTATTTCAGAAAGTATGAGACTAATATTGCAAACCACCGTATACTTTGGGACCAAAATTATAATTTTCTCTAACATTTCATTTCCGGTTTGATCTATGGATTATCAGATTTCATGCCAAATAAAAAAAAAATATTATTGCTGGACTTTTAGGTACACGAAATGTTGGTGGGATAACCTATTCAACTATACATGCAAGGATGAATCAACATGCAAGGACCGACCCACACTGGCTGATAAGATTTGATTATCAGATTTCATTCTACAGTTTGACTATAAGTTATGGTTATAATTACTATGGCCAAATGTAAACAATCACATTGCATATTAATTAATTATGATTGTGTAATAACAATTAGCTATTGTTTCTGCAAGATGAACACATTAGACATAACTGAAAATGATGATTAATATTTTACCTATAAATAAAATAATGGCAAATATTGATAAATTGTAGGGTAAATTACAATGACACCCCTTGAGGTTAGACCAAAATATACAAACACCTCCTGTTTTTTGCAAGATTACAGCTATACCCCCTAAGGTTATAAGTGTAGTACAACTACACCCCCTATTCAAAGGCAAAGTTTGCACTAATACTCTGAAAAATATTACATTAACACCCCTCAGGGGGTGTAGCTGGAATTATGCAAAAGACAGGGGGTGTTTGTGTAATTGGACCTAACCTCAGGGGGTGTCAGTGTAATTTACCCTAAATTATATATAGTCACAAGTTATGTGTTCGTATTAGTTTTATCTGGTTGTTCTAAACACTATTTAATTATCAAAATTTTTAATTAGGATTTAATGCAATTTACCCCCTGTGATATTGCAAATGAACAAATTATACCCCTATTAAAAAATAGCAATTTGCCCCTTTATGTTTTTTTAAAATGAAGCAATTTATCTCCCTATTTCTGAGCTTCAACTTCGCACACTGCCTGCCTCTTCACCAACTTTGAAGGCTCCTGCGGCCGACCCCGCTCCCATCATGCCATTGGCGCCGTTGCCACCCAATTTGCTCCTCTGGGGTGGTATCAGTGGATGCACTCCAAAGGCCTCATCTCTACTTGGGAGGCTTTCATTCGCGCTATGGAGCTTTGTTTTGGCCCGTCATCATATGAGAGCCACAGGCAGGCTTTGTTTAAGCTTCGACAGTCCAGGTCTTTGGCAGATTTCCATCTTGAATTCGAGAGGTTGTGTAACCGTGTCGTTGGCCTCTCTCCTGAAGGCATTTTGGATTGCTATCTGTCGGGCCTTAGCCCGACGATCAAACGGGAGCTTGTCGTCCTGCGCCTGACGACCGATTCCCAGGCGATTAGGCTCGCCAGGCTGATTGACTCTAAACTGAATGATCAACCTTTCCTGGCACGCCCACTTTCTGTCCTGCACGCCTATGCAAGCCCACCACCGCAGCCAGCTCCCCCAGTTGCGGCCATTGCGGCACCCAGGCTAGCCCTACCAACCGTGCTGTCGCGCACTCACCTGCCTATCTGTCGCTTTTCTCCGGCGGAAATGCAGGCACGCAGAGCCAAAGGACTTTGCTTTAATTGTGACGAGACCTTTCAGTCGGGTCATTATTTCCATCCGAAGTTCCTTTTATTGCTCTCGGATCCTGATTCGCCTGATGTTGAGGAGTTCATGCAGCCTGAGTCGTTCTGTCTTCCGAAGACTGCCTGGCTCCCCGATTTGCCCGACTTTGCTAATCCTAATTTGGGGGCGGAAATCTCTCATTTTCACCTCTCCACCGATGCCGTGTCTGGACCTTTATCTCCATGAACTTTGCGTCTATGGGCCACTATTCGTGGGCATTTGGTGTTGGTTTTGGTGGATACGGGAAGCTCGCACAACATCATGCAACCACGGGTGGCTCATTTCCTCCGCTTACCTACTGATCTGTTGCCTACGTTCTCCATCATGGTGGGTAACAGGGCCTCTATAATGTGCTCGGGGGTGTGTCCAGATATGCCCTTACTCATGCAACAACATTCGTTCATCATTCCTTTCTACCTCTTTCCGATTCACGGGTCCGAAGTGATCTTAGGAGTTCAGTGGCTAAGTACAATGGGGCCCTTCATATCGGACTTCGCCATACCGTCTATGCACTTCTATCAAAGTGGGCAACTGATTAGTCTTTGCGACGATCCCTGCTCACGACCTTTGGCTGCTACTTTTAATCAGTTTTAGCACTTGGTTGCTTTAGATTCTGTAGCCGCGATGCATGCGGTTTCCTTTTTGTAGGTGGATCAGCGAGATACTTCTTCGGTGGGAACCCTGATCGAAGGCGACCATTAGAAAATCCTCGCCCTACCCTCGGACCTTTTTGCCATATTGCTTCAGTTTGTGTAGGTTTTCGAGGTCCCTCACGACCTGTCGTCCGATGCCCGCATGACCATCGCATCCACACGATGTCCGATTAGCATCTGGTCTTATAGGTACCCACAATGTCAAAAGGAGGCCATGAGAGATTGGTTGCTGAGATGCTGCGTGAGGGGCTAATCCAACCCAACACCAGCCTTTATTCATCTCCGATGATCTTGGTTCGGAAGAAGGATAAGACGTGGCATTTTTTCCCGACTACCGAGCCCTTAACGCCATCACTATTAAGGACCGCTTTCATATCCCCACTATTGACGAACTACTAGACGAGTTGCAAGGTGCGGGGTTCTTCTCCAAGATTGACTTAAGGGTCGGTTACCATCAAATTTATATGTGCCTCAAGCACGTGCATAAGACAGCTTTTCGAGCGGTCGACGGGCACTACAAGTTCTTAGTCATGCCCTTCGGCTTGACCAATGACTCCTCTACCTTTCAAGCCGCAATGAAGGATCTCCTTCGGTCGTATTTAAGGAGGTTCTTCATTGTGTTTTTTGACAATATCCTGGTATACAGTAGATCATGGCATGATCATTTATCCCATATCAAATTAATTTTGTCTTTGTTGCTTGCTAATCATTATTTTGCTAAGCTATCTAAGTCCATGTTTGGTGTTACAAGTGTGGAATATTTGGTCCATGTAATTACAGCCCAAGGGGTTAGCCCAGACGACAGCAAATTGCAGGCCACAACCAAAAACAATAACTGAACTCAGGGCCTTTCTCGACCTGGCGAGGTTCTATCGCTGGTTTGTTCGCCACTATGCCTCAGTGGCTAAGCCGCTTACTAATATCCTCCTGGCTGGAGCTTTCCGATGGTCAGAGGAGGCCACTCAGGCATTTGAGGCTCTCAAACGCAGCATGACTACGCTTCCAGTCTTGGCCTTACCCGACTTCGACCAACCCTTTGACGTCACGACCGATGCGTCCTGTGTGGCAGTGGGGGTAGTGCTGTCCCAAGGAGTCCATCCCCTTGCTTCCTTCAGCAAGAAAATGGGACTTCGTATGTGTGCTTCGTTGGCCTATTCCTGGGAACTCTTTGCTATCACAAAGGCGGTCAAGAAGTGGAGGCAATACTTATTGTGTAGCCCCTTCTGTACCTACACTGATCATAAAAGTACCAAGGAGCTTATCAATCAATCTGCCCAAACACCAGAACAGCACAAATGGCTAGTTAAACTAATGGGGTACAACTTTGAAATATTTTACAAATTGGGAAAAGAGAATTTGGTGGTCGATGCACTTGCCCGTCTGGACACCGAACCACAATTTTTTGCCCTTACTGCCAGTAGCCCGTCATCCGAACTCATACACCGCTTCTGATAGTTTTACGTTGACGACCCCCACGGCGTTGCATTGTTGCGGGACACTCAAACTCCCAACAATAAATGCTCGCTTCTTATTGGCCTTCTCTACTCAGGCCAGCGCCTCTTCATCCCAGCTGAGGACTCTTTCAGGATGGAATTACTAGAAGAATTCCACTTGTCTCCAATCGACGGCCACTCGGGGGTCAAGGCCACCCTTGCTCATTTGACTGGAACCTTCTTCTGGCCAAAGATGGCAGAGGATGTTAAGAAACACAATAGAGCTCGTGTCCCTTGCCACCCTTACCAGCAGTCTAAGTACTCTACCCGGCACCTTATGGCTACTTACAGCCTCTGCCTATTCCCAGTGGCATTTGGGAAGACATCTATATGGACTTCATCACGCACTTGCCTCATTCTCTTGGAAAGACTATTATCTGGGTGGTAGTGGATCACCTTTCAAAGTTTGCACGCTTCATTGCCTTACCAACCAGCTTTACTGCAGTGACTCCCGCTTCTATATTTTTGACTGAAATCTACAGGTTACATGGGCCTCCCAGGACGATTGTCAACGACAGAGACCGAGTTTTCACCAGCCTCTTCTGGCGAGAGCTATTCAGATTGACTGGAACTAAGCTCTTCTTCAGAAGCTCTTACCACCCACAATCGGACGGCCAAACTGAAGTACTCAACCTCTGCCTTAAGACTTACTTGCAGTGCTTTGTCTGCGATGAGCCCCACCTCTGGCCCAAATTCCTTGCTCTGGCTGAATTATGGTACAACACGAGCCACCATAACTCTATCTGAATGGCCCCGTTTTAGGCTCTTAATGGAAAACCCCCGCCCTCCATACCAGGGTATAGCCCAAGTAGCAGCAAAGTTGCATCTCTAGATGAGGCACGACAAAACAGGCAGCGCATCCTCCGCCTGTTGCGCGACAACCTCACCATGACCCACCACTGCATGGTTCAGCAGGCCAATAACAAGCAAACGGACAAGTCCTTTGCTGTTGGCAATTGGGTCTTCCTCAAGCTTCAACCTTATCGCCAAACCTCAATTCAGTGCCGCAGCTCTCAAAAGGTTGTGCGTCGCTATTACGGGCCATTTTGGATCCTTCGTCGTATTGGTTCAATTGCTTATGAGCTCGAGTTACCGGCCACCGCCCGCATCCACCCGATATTCCATGTGTCTCTACTACGTCCCTGTGTCGGACAGCCCCCCGATCATATCTGCCATTAACTCGAGCTGACCATGGGCGATTCTCACCACCTATTGCTGGAGCATGTCCTCGATTTTCGAGGAAAAGGGGTGCAGAGCGAAACTATGGTGTCGTGGTCCCGCCAGAGCCCGATGAAGGCTACTTGGGAGAACTTGGATTCTATCTTGACCCGTTTTCCACACTTGAGCCTTGAGGACAAGACTAGCCCAGATGGGGTGGGCAATAATACGTTCCCAATTTAGCCCAAAAGTTTGGAACCAAATACTGAGGAGTTAGTTAAGGTCGCACCCAGGCCCAAGAGAGTCATAAGGAAGCCAGCCCGCCTTTTGGACTGACCAACCCAGGATTACGCATAGCATTAGCCCATAGCCCTTTAGAATGGGCCCTTTTATATTAATTCAATAAGGGATCTAGCCCACCCAACAAGCCATTTATGGTTGGCATGTTTATCGAACGTCCTTTTGTATTGCGGTTGTGAGAAATTGAATGACAAAGAAAAATTTAGTCCTTTTGATTTGTTAGAAATTCATCTCTTTCATAAGCCATTACCGACGGAATTTTTCGATAGAATATTTCAATCTTCCTTCCTCAAACAGCCCCTATCAGAGTTTTTGGCCGGGAGGTGCAGATTGTAGGACGGAGACAGTGGCAGTCTATATGGAGGAGTCTAGTTCAACCCAAGGTACAGGTCTTTGTGTGGCGAGCGTGCTAGGGGGCATTGTCGATGAACAAAATCTGGCCAAATGGGTTCCAGGAGTGGAAGTGCAGTATGCGACCTACAGTATGTTGGAAAAATCAGTGTTGCATGTACTCTTACGATGCTCCCTCGCCCGGTAGGTGTGGGCACTATCTAGTTTGCCATCACACATTATTTCGACGGATGCAAGGGATGTGCGGCAATCATGGTTCAAAGTCGCGGTATCGGCGATAATATCGGCGGTTATTGTTCCACATCGATCACGGTGTATCGGGATATTATCGGGCGATACCAAGCGAATATGTCATATAATGCTTAAAAAAATCCAAAAAAATTAATAAAATTATAAAAACAATCAAGCACCACAAATTACTATATAATATTAATTACCAAAAGTTTTATGATATCAAGCATCGATACAATTATCGCTACTTAGGGAGGCGAGCTACAAAGAACCTTCCTGTTCTTTGCTTTGCATATGTTGATGAGAAATAAAATTTTCTCTTTGTACTTGTTTGGAAGCTTGTTCCTGGTATGAGGTTTGAACCACCGTTTTTTTCCTTAAGCTTGCATGTTGTTGACTTATCCATTGCTGATGATTGAAAGTAGGTTCGAATGACTTAATTACAATTGGTGAGGATGGCTCATTTTCTTCTCATAGATTTTCTTTATCTAAGCTAATATCAATATAGACAACTAGATAACTCATCTGCTTGTCAATTCTTTGTGTAATACTCACTTATAAATAATTGGTGTCCAATAATAGTAAAATGATTCCTCCACAGCTTCTGTCATAATATCATCCGATATTATCGGCGATATCATCGAAGACGGCCGATATTATCATTGTATCGGTGATAATATCGAATGACATCGGATAATATCGGCGATACAAAAGATAGGGTATCGGTTGATTTTATCGGATCGACAAGAGCCGATCCGGTTATCTATCGGCCGATATCATCGGATATCGACCGATGATATCGGCCGATACTTTGATCAATGGCGGCAATGGGCTTAATGATATTACAAATGAGCAAATTACCCCCTATAAAAAAAAATAGCAATTCACCATCCCGTGTTCTTTAAAGCGTGGCAATTTACCTCCCTGTCTTGCTCTATTTTAAAAAATACGGGGAGGTAAATTTATTATTTAAAAAGTACAAGGAGGTAAATTGCTATTTTATTTTTCATATGGAGGTAATTTGCCCATTTACAATATCACATAGGGATTGTTTGCATTTTTCCCGTGCGGCAATGGTTTTAGCAAGTGTATACACAACTGGAAGTGGGAAGCCGAGAGGCACTCATGACGTTGTGCTGGGGGATTTGGCAGAGTCGAAATCAGAAAGTCATGGAAAACAGCCAACAGACTCCTCTGCAAATTGTGAGAGCAGCAACAAGATTTCTGGAGGAGTATACTGCTTCTTTACATAGCTTGCAAGTTAGATGAGTAACTAAGAATGCTCATGGAGTTGTGTGAATATGCTGTGTAATTGTTGATGGATGGTTATTCGTGACTTATATAAAATGTTGCTTTTTTTCTCAAAAAAACAGAAAAAAAAAAAACTATTTATTGACTTGGCTTTGATCATCGATTGTTGTTGATTGCATTATTTATTTGGACCATGTTCACCACCTGGATGGGGTAAATGCTGTATAATTAAATTATAATTAAAATGGTGATATATTGGGATGTATCAACTAACAATATATTTATTAGTCTAGGAAAAATTGTTTGATTACTTGTTCTGCATATAGTATCATAACACACCAATGGGATTAAAACGTGGAGTTACATTTGTACCCATAAATAAGACAAAAAGTTATATCAAATTTCTTCACTCCTCTTCCTTTTGAATGACCGATTAAATTTTATTATATACAAATATATAATATTATAGTAAAAAATACATAATAAAATTTATAATAATATTCTTATTATTATTTTTATATAATTATATATTTTTTATTTACTAGTTTAGTTCTATTAAAATTCTTCACCATAAGCCTATATTATAGTCTAGGGACAATTATATTTACACCCCCTAATCTATGGTCTGATTACACAAACTACACATGCCTTTTAAATAATTACACATACACCCACTAGAATCTAAACATCATTTACACAAATCATCCCTAATTTTTTAGAAAATTACACTTGCACCCCTCAAAAGTATTGACATTATTAAACAAACTGCCCTATTTTTTGACTATCAAGGGTGATTTCTGTAATTATGCAAAAGACAAGAGTAATTTGTGTAAATAGACTATAGTTCAAGGGATGTAAGTGTAAGTATCCCTATAGTCTATTAGGCATTTCCCTTTATTCTTTAGTTTTAAAAAAAATTTGAACCCAAAAAACAACCACAAGTTGTCTTCTTTGACTTGAGCCACCACCGGCCTGTGCCGCCTCAGAGCCTGGCCTTTAGCCACCCACCACCACCACCTCCATTCACACACAACCAATGCCTCTCCGCCTCCTCTAGTCTCCACACCGCCACGCAGATTCACTAGCCCAATCTCCCGATCCACCTCCAGACCCGTCACTATCCCATCCTCTGTCGCACTATGAACAACACCATCACCACCATGCCTAGAGATGGCAATTTCACCCCGGACCCGGGAAACCCGAACCAGACCCGCCCCGTATGGGGCGGGTCCGGGACATCAAAAACCAACCCCGACCGGGTCCGGGGGATGCGTATCGAATCAGATTCGCAGCCCTCTATCACGGCGGTGTACACAGATTCTGTTAGGGTTCATCAATCTCCATCCATGGCTCATTGGCTCCCCTTTTTCATTATATATTATTAATATATACTATAAATAAAAAATTATAGCATTATATATAAATCCTAAATAATTTTTTCATGTACCCAACTCTATATAAGAAATAAAAAAATTAGGTGATAAGAAATTTAATGATTATTTAAATTTTAAATTGAAAACTATATAGTCTATATTAAGTTATTTAAATCTAAATTAATATTATTTATTAAAAAATAAAATATTAGTTTAATGTATTCTTTGTATAATATAATTCACTGTAAATCGTAAAATGGTATCACTTGAAGAGAAGATTAATAATTTAGATAAACATATTCTTTGTCATATACAATTCATTTTAGATATATATATATATATTATATAATGAGATCAAAAAGTTTAATTAACAATTATGATATCTTAACATCCAGCCATCTGATTCATACCAAATTTTAATATATATAAGTTTGTGTCCATTAGATCACATTAGACGTTACGATTTAAAATCACATGGCCTGATTCAACGATACACCATTTTAAATGATTACTCTTTTGTTTCGAGTACCATATCTCAACATTCGTATACTCAATAAGTCTAAAACTTTACCAAATGTATTTTTATGTAAGTTGGATCATATCTAACAGTTTGATCTGAATTTTAACGGTCCGATTAACCCATATTGTTCAACAATATAAGATAATAGTTACATCAATGTAATACTAACATTTATAAATATACAAATTTATTGCATATTGTGAACATATATCAATCTCAACTATAAATATTTTTATGTATTTTAATTGCAATATTCCAGAAAATGAATATTTTCTACAATATTAAATTGTTCAGTATGGTTTTTTTTATTTTTTAGTATATTTTACTACTAAACTAATTAGTAGTTTATATTTATAACAATAAATTAAAATATTATATTATATATTTAATATTTTGATAATTAATATAATAATATTTAATATTAAAAAATGTAATATATTTACTTTATTAAAATTAATATTAAAAAATTAATATATTTACTTTAATAATAAAATTTTATATTAGTTTGGGGCGGGGCGGGGTGACGGGCCGGGGTTGGGGTTTGATCATGGCGGGACGGGACGGGATATTGGGCTTGAATAATTTAACCAGGGTGGGTCTCAGGTCCGAACGGACCCATACTAGACCCGCCCCGATGTCATCTCTAACCATGCCCCATCATCACCACTGACTACAAGAATACCTCGTAAAAGGATTTGCACAAAATTTAACTAGATGGCGATTTAATCTGGTATAACTTGGATTTATCGATAGCCCACTTGTCAAATTGCATAAATCAAGAACTTGAATTAAACCAACATAGTCTGACATTGTACATCTTACAGATTACTTCGACATTATGCTCAAGGAACAAGCATGGAAATGCAGCAAACGCCCGCGTATGACTATGCAGCAGGAAAAGAAAAGATTAGAGCAAAAAAAAAATGCTCTACTTAACAATGTATGGAACGAGTCAAAATTAATCCCAAGGAGAAAATATGTTATCATATTATTAGAGAAGCAGATCGAGGTAAAAACAAAATGCCTCTGTATCCATGAGCTACCAAATTCCCCTACCTACTGTCTTGCAGTCGCAAATATGGCTTATAACTTTACAGGCAGCTATCTTCAGCCTGGATCATGGGATTTAAAACCCATTTTAGGAGTAAAATATATTCAATATTTCCACCAACTACTAAAAAATAGGCACAATATCATAGAGTATCTATAGAGCTCATAGCCAGAGAAAAGGTCAACCAGCTTTACCTCAAAGTCAAAGACACCTGCAATCCGTTGATTTCTGACCATACGGTTCCATATCACAGCTACACTGAACCACTGATGTATTTGTCCGACTTAGTTTTGGAGAACAAACACTTTGTTTTCACTGGCTAAAAACTTCAAACCATGTGCTATGGCACAAGCTGCTAAGCATCTCATCATCACTGAGTTGGTAATCACTAGTAAAAGAACAGAGCGTCAATCAATATGATAGCATGACTGTGGTAACTCAAGCAATAATCTGCAATTGACATGACATGTGATGACAATGAAAATTACAATCTCTTTTCCATGGACGATGATTTCATAGCTAACCACTCATATGGTAATTCAGGTATTGACTTAGTTTCTAGCATAAAACATATTTGGAAAGCATATGATTAGTTTTCATGAAAGAATGCCCCTCGACCCTTAAGCCCTCGGCCAGGTACCCAGTACATATAGTTCTTTCCTATTTCCTTCAGCTGAAACAAAGTTGCTGATAAAGCCCCATAATATACAAATTTTCTAGGCTGTTCATCTATGATTCATATATAATAACAATCCCATCATTGTTCAAAGGAAAAAAAATAAAAAATTCCATCCCTCAACTTCTACTTGAGTAAGAAATTAACCTTCAGCCTTTAGATGGTCAAATACATTCTAATAATTAACATCAAAACTCAAGAAACAATCTTTCCTTTATACAGACACAATCTTCTTGCATAATACAAGAAATAAACTGCAACTGCAGCAACCATTAAATCTCACAGCAGTGGATGTTTAAGCAGGATTGAAGAAATATGTTTGGAGTCACTTGATACAACTTTGTTGCCATTTTATAAATGGCTATCAACTTGGATGGTTCTCAGAGATTACATGAATAAGTAAAGTTATTTCATAGGTGTGATACCAATGCTGTTTGGTTAAGGGGGAAATTGCATATGCTTCATACTGATGTCTTTTGGTTACCGGCAAGGGTAGGAATACCGAGTTAGCTTGCGCCTAGAGGAAGAAAATCTAATAAATACATCATTCTTTTTCCCTTCTCGCTTTCTTCTTATCAAACACGAGGCAAGGTAGTGTGCGCCAAAATGAAAAAGGAAAAGACGTTAAAATCCTTCCATTGACCTTTTCAATGCTAGGCTCGATGTTCTACAAATCGGCATAGAAAACTAGTGCTTGTGATGCATTAAACATTAACAATGTCATACCTACTGACAAATAAGTGAGTTGAAGACAAGCAAATTATTATATGCATAGTACGTTCTCAAACACAGTGGAACATATGGTGACACTAAATTTTCATTTGTCAAACCATAACCAGTATTTACTTTTAGAATTCTATCATTCACAGCTCTATCCATATACACATTCCACACCTTTTAAGGCCACAATATTGGATGATATGACAAAAATGTCAATGATGAAGATCACAGAAGAAGGAAATTCCCAGACCTACAAAATACAAATTTGGATTAAACAAAATAAAAGGGAGCTATAAACTGAAAACGAGGGCATAATGATGGTCTTAGGAGCAGAGTAGACACTAATAATCTTAACAAGAAAGATATCAACTGAATGCTCCTCCATTAGAAAAGATAAAGTACTAGCCAGAAACATACCATCATGGCCATGAGAAAGATCTTGAAGTAACTTGAAACAAGGACTACAAGAACTATCTGTTTCCACCTGTCAAGTTACAAGATGAGTTAATAATTTCTGGAGAGTTCTTTCTAGCAAGAATACGACTAAAATAATTAGAAAATGACAAGCTTATGGAAGGAAGTGACACATCAAAACCGTTTTCTAGACACAAATAATCACCCTACAACTTTGTGGCACATGTTTTATACCCAGTAACATCCTACATGAGTATAACTTCAATAAGTATCAATAGCAAGTTATAATGACCATGTTACCGAATTGAAGACATAAATGCTGACTAATTGGTTGTTTATCCTTGTAGCGAACATTTTCAAGTCCAAACTTGCTGACTTCAGCAAATCTCTCCCAATTCAAAAAATAAAAGCCACACAATGCATGAAACAACTGTGAATTAACCAATTAAATGAGTTCCTTAAGTAAGTTGGAAGCTTCCAAAGAGTATCTAATGATTATGCAAGTTTTCGTTTGCTGCTTTCCACTACTCATGTGGTGCAATTACAATTTGCAACATATAATATATTAAACAATTTCTTCTTCTTTCATAAACTTCAATTATCTTTGGAAGAAGAAAATACAATGAGCAATTGAAGTCACAAACGAAACCCTTTCACTCCTGATAGTAATAGTACTTTATCACATGAACTTAGTGAAATAGATGGGCAATTACATTTTTGGTACTTTTTTGTCCTTAATTGAATTTCAATCCCTCAGGCAAACCATCTTCAAGTTTAGTCCTCCTAAATGGTCCTGACTATTTGAACTCCGCTAAGTCCTAATAAAACCGTTCATGCACAATGCACATCAGCATTAAAATATTTAGTTTTGGTATCTATGTATGATCTTTTTACAGCTTTGGTTCCATGAGTTTTTAACATTTTAAAAAATTAGTTTCTCACATAGCAATGAATGGAAATTAACAGCAAGCATTGATCTGTCAACAAACTGAAAGACTCAGGAACAAAATTGTTGAATGCTAAACCAAAGGGATTGAAACTGAAATTTAAAAGATGACAAAGATGACAGGCCAAAATGTAATTATCTCCAAAATAGCCCCGCTTATTAAAGAACGCCTCAAAATGTGGATCGACAATTCCACAAACTTATATTCAGAATAAATAGGAAATATTTCGTCTGGTCTTAAGAAATTATGAAGATAGCCTCTATTCAACTTCAACGAAAATATATCCTATATTACAAAATATATAAATGTCTTGGTGAAGATACAAAATAGCAAGAAATCAGTAACTATTTACCCATAAAATCCAGTTGATGCCTTCATAAACTTCCTAGTGGCATGCAATAGAACACAAAGAAAGATGAGGTTCCCAAAGATAACACCAGCCAGCATCTGTGATAACACCCATCATCAAAATGCATACTTTTTTACAAATCCATAATCACTGCCGATATTGAAAGAGCAAGGCTAACCAATAGTAGAATCTCGGAATCCAAACCTTTCCAAATTCCAGTAGCAAAGAAGCAACACTTGCACGAGAAGGCCATTCCTTTTCATTAGTGCTCAACACCCACATTCTGTCTAGAGTAGCTAAGGCAATGTATATACTACATTGAAGTGCATGCAGACATACAGAAACTTTAGATTAACATAAAGAAAACAGGTGATAATTTAGTGATCAACGGATACAGATATCCAAAATAAGATAAGCCAAAACTGATTTCCACAATAAGCTCTGCAAAACAGAAAATTCATTTATACATGTTGTAAGTAAACCTAAATCCACATCTGTGCAGAAAGGTAATCAAATTAGTGACAATGTCAAGGAATAATATTGTACCTCCAAATTGACAGTCTCTTTACTGAACATATTGTAGAATAAATGTCTGTATGCTTTGGGCTTGTGCAAAATCAAATCAATTATGAGGATCTAAATAATCAAAAAAAAAAAAAAAAAGAAAGAAAATGAAAAAACTTATATAAAAAAGAATAATCAAATGTGAGAATTTTATAATCTAATTTGCTTTGTTTCTATTACCATTACTTCACACTCAATGTACTCATCAGCAACGGCTTTGCAGTTTCCCTAAAATAAATTCGTGGCATTAGAGAGAAATACTATAACTGAAAACGAAGATGGAAACAAGTAAAAATAAGTTGAAGAAGATGAAGAATTACGCATTTCATGAGGCGAATATTTCCTGGAGAATACTGAATGTATAGTGTCTTGACAGGGAGTCCACACTGCACGCACCGGAAGTCAGTGGTACCTTCTTCTTTGCTAGTAGTACCACAGGTCTCCATTTTTTGCTTTTGTTTTCTTTTTTTTTCTTCTCAGTTTTCTCTGTGACGGAGTTGTAATATAGAAGATAAAAGCAGGTAAAAAGAGTTCAGCCCCAATCTCAATACCACTTAAATTTTTGTATGAGATTTAGTTTCACGGTAATCTGAAAATATTATCCAAGCAAAATTACAGCAGCAGCTCCTAAAGTTAGATCTAATTACACAAACACCCTTATCCTTCGGAAAATTACAAGTACACCCCCTAACATTGCAGTTGTAATTACAAGTATACCCCATATACATATATATATCAAACTCTTTTCTCCCACAGTCAATTATAGAAATTAGTGCAATTTATATTGATGTATCAAGACGACATAAAGTACTAAAGCTGAGTTCCACTACAAGGTTGCATAGAAATTGACAATGCACATGAATGATTAGTTGATTACACAAGTTAAATAAGATACATCACATCAAGCATCATAGTTGAGCAAATCCTTATTTATGTTTATTAGTTTTATCCACTAAGTGAGAACCCAAACTGCAAATGTATGCTCATAAAAGTATCACGAAAAAATTTCACATAAGCTGGTGTCGCGTTCAGATTCCTATCAAATGATTTCTTTTGAAAGTTCATTTATATAGGTAACATCTACCTCTTCATATGCATCAGAAAGGTCTTCTAAGGCATGCCCTAGACTCCAAAATCAAGTAGGTGGAATTCTACCGAGAAGATACATGGGGAGAATTTTCTTGATTCTAATCCTTCTTCAATCTCGCCAAAACTCTAGCTTCTAACATCAGCACCTAATGGCACCAAATTTTGCATATATACTCCCAGTAATATTGCACACACAATTTCAAATTATTCCAAAACATGGCCAAAATTGAGGCCTGAAAAAGACAAAGAATTTTGGAGAAAATGAATAAGCAATATGGAAAATAAAGGGAAGAAGCAAACAATCACAGGGGGGCACAAACTCAAGTCTAGACTTTTGTTTTATTCTAACACTAAGAGAGCAAAAATGTCTTTATACAACCCAAAAACGACCCCCTTGTCACACTTCATGCGAATGCGAAACACGACTGAGATGAAAATTCCTAATAAATAATCTTAAATATTTCAAGAAAATTTTTTAATTTACTAATGCATATATAATGACATTTGATGATAAATTTTCACATGAACTAGATATGAATAATATATAAAATATGAAGCTAAAAATTCAAAAGATTACAAAACATATCAAATAATAAACATCATAAACTGTAAATAGAAAATCATCAATCTTGTCAAATTGGAATTACTCTGGAAAATTTTAAATGGGTGAAATCTGATTAAATTGATTTTACATTAATTAGTATTGGATAAATGTTTGAATATTACATTTCTACTTTAATGTTAAATACTTTTGTCACAATATCATGAAGGTAAAATACTAAATAATGCAACTTGGACAGTAATTGTACAGACAAATATACTATTAACAGAGAAAATAGTACCAATTTGAGTAATGTATAATAAATATTAAAAAAGTAAATTAAAGAATGTGAAATACAATTGGCAACAAAAACTTGGATATCCAGTAACAAACTTGTCCTCACAAAAGCCTATGCAGTTGTTACAAAAGAATATATTTGTTACCAAAAGTATGACTTGTAATAGTATTTTCGTTACAAATACTTATTATAACAACGTAGTGTCCTTACTAGAACTGATCAATAATATGTTTTAAATTTATTTATAATAATAAATTTGTCATAAAAAGTTATTGTGAGAAATTTGATTCCTCACTACTAGAAAATTCTAGTAATTTATTTTTCTTTTTTGTTGAAAAATGGTTATAAAACCTAATTTCAGAAATTCAATAGAGGCACCATCTTGCAAACATTGAAATACAAGAATAATTGTCCATAATAAACATAAGGAAAATAAACTCAACACAAAGGAATCCCATAATAACGTCATAGCAAAGCGAACAATTTATATAATACTTCAATACGAAATTCCAATTTAAATGTTGAAAAACTGCATAATTTTCTTGGCATTTTCTTATCTGGCATGAAATCATGTCAAAATTCATATGTTTCAGAACCTACTCTTGTAACATGAGAAGGTGATGTTCTAAGGTAGATATTCCTAAACTAAGGCAACTGGCAAAACAAAGGCTTCTAATTCACTTAAAACACCCCTCAAACCGCTAGAGTAACCACCAGCTTCCCCTCCCTGCCTCCAGCCACCCACCCACCTAACCCATTCAGATTACACAATCCACCCTTCGACCTCGTCTTCTACAGTAATGATAATTAAACAAACGAAATAATAGTAGTGAGTTCAACTATTAGTATACATATAATACTAATCGTGAATAGTTTTGTAAACAGCCAAGTATTAATATATTCTGCTATATAATAGTTTTGAGCAAGCACTGCTACTATTAAAATGCAGTCCTAAGTAGAAAACTCAGAAAATATGTATTATTTCCTTCAGTAGTGTCAAACCAGCAGCATGGCTTCCTAGGGGTTCTTGGACCTCTTAATGATTTAATCATGAACTGAGAACATTCCATGACCCAACTTACAATGTCATGATCTTCCTGCATTTACATTTCTTATTTTATTTATTTCTTTCAGCTCATTTGATGTATTCATCTCATTAAGATCACCTATACATATCCAAAAAAAAACATACATGACTGATCTCATGGCTACACTGAATGATTTTAAAAGAACTAATGCAAGCAAGAAGCAAACAACATATCGGATAGACAACGAAGTAAAATGAAAAATTTCCCAAAGAGGCATTGTAATCATTGTAAATTTCCTTTTCTTTTTTCCAAAAGAAGTAGCAGAATAGATCAAAGCAATCACTGAAGAACACATGAAAAAGAAAGATTGATAGAAAGCCAATCATTTTTTAGTAGAAAGCTCAGCATTTTATTAACAGCCACATACATAAAGTACGCTGATACGAGCATAGTTGAGAACTTAGAATCTTACCCAGGTTTAACCGCTGAGGAAGGATTTTCAGATTTAGTTAGTATATATCTCTGCCACAAAGATAATATGTTCCAGGTGTGAGCATGAACTTACTTTTGTGGCTCAAAATGCAAAATGAATTATCCAAATTAGAGATATTTGGTAATGAAAAACTCAAAACACATAATAGCAGACAAAAGTATCCTACAAGCTGCAATATTCATTTAAAACTCTGCATAAGGAGTTGAAGAAGTGCACTAGTCTTACATTCTGAAAGTGGGTCATGTAAACTGTATGGATTTGTAGGGAAATGCTACACCTACACATATCTATTTAGAGCTTCGGGGTAAAAAAAAAAAGCTAAACTTGAACTAGAAACTTCAATGAATCAACTGAAATTTCCACCAATTGCTCTCAGTTTAGTTACGAAAAAATGGCGTTTTTCTACCCACTTTCAGCCAATTTAACAATCTTATCGACAGAAATAACAACCCAAAATATTAGTTAATACATCCCAAGTATTGATTCAAAAATTAAAATGTCAAAACGGTAATATCAATCACAAAAAAGCAAGAAAAACACAACTGGAAAGATAAACAAAGGGGTTGAGGTTGCTTTGCTCTTACAGCCTTTGGGCAGGCGGCGACGGTGATGGCGGGGCGGGGGGCCGCTCGGAGATGGCAGGGCAGGGGCCGCGGAGGAGAGAAGAGAGAATAGGGGGCGGCAGAGCGGAGGAGGAAAAGGGGGAAGAAAAAGCAATGTTGTCAGAACGGATCGATTATGTAACTCGATCGGCAGGAGCGGAACAAAAAAAATCGGTTGACTCGAACTTTATTATATATATATATATAATATATTAATACATTATATATCAATATGTTAAATAAATATAATTTATAATAATATTTTATAAAATCGGTACAATTTATATATAAATACAATTTATAATAATTTAACAATAAAAAATCAACAAACCTCTTGAAAGAAACAAATTAAATCAAATTCAAACTAACAAGAATTTAAAATTTAAACCCCTCAAATATATTATTTATGAATTAATAAAATAAATAAAATTTATATCGAAATTTTAACAAATTGTTGTCTTCATATATTTTTTTAATAAAAAAGTCCAAAAAATATTGAAAAAATATAGAGAAAAGAAGAAAGAAATAGACAAAGAAGAAAAATTGGTTTATTTTCTCTCCCACATTGAAAAAGTATAAGCAAAGTTTGGGCACTTTAGTATAATTTAAGCACTTTCTCATGTCCCACATTGGAAAAAGATGAGGCAAGCTCAAACAATTGAGCCTATAAATATATCTCTCCCACATTGAAAAAATATAGGCAAAGCTTGGGCATTTGCTCATAATTTAAGCATTTTCTCATGACCCACATTAGAAAAAGACAAGGCAAGCTCAAACAATTGAGCCTATGAATATGTGATATTTTATTTGAGTAATTGTTCATGAAACACTTGCCAATATATTTTTTTGGTATTTGTTTTATCTCTTTGTGTATTTCACTATATTATTTTTTAGTGAAATATATGTTTGATTAGTGAAATATTAAATCATAATTTTTTTTAAAAAAAATAATAAAACCGGGGTGACCGGCTATTGGGCGAACCGGTTTTGGCCGGTTCGTCCCGGGTTTGATCGACACGGTTTTTAGCCCTTGAATCGGACCGGACCCTTGGCCGGTTCCTGGTCGGACCGGTCGAACCGATCAGTCCGATTCGGGTTTGAAAACATTGAGAAAAAGAGAAAATCTATATTTGTGCTCTTGAATAAATTAAATATGTGGATATTCAAGTTGTTTGATCTCCAGCGTCAAAATATGAATATACTTTTATTTAAATATTATTAATTATTATATTATAAATTCTAGAATTTTTAATAATTTAGAATTTTAAATATTCTATACCTCTTCCTTATAAATTTAAGATAAAAAATTTAAATCATGAATAAATCCATTACACGGAATTTTAATAACCTGCTTCTAATCGTAAATCATGAATGATTCCAATTACATAGATCTGTAACGCATTAAGTTTTAATAACATTTACAAAAAATTATATTATAAAATTACTTAGAGAATGAATAACATATTCAACTGAAACAAAATTAATATGCCAAATAATATTTAAACATAATTACTTTGCTGGAAGAAATCGTAATTATATTAAAAAGTGTTAGTTTACCATGACACATTAAAATTTAAAATAAACTATACATGAATAATATATAAAATACTAATCTAAACTTAAATATATATAATAACGAATAAATATCAAAATTTAATTATAAATTAAAATTGATATATGGATATGATATTATTAAATTGAAATTTCTTGTGAAAATTCAACTATTGAGTGAATCTCTTAGTACTTGACTTTTTTAGTATTGGATAATCCTGAAATGTTTTACTTTTACCTATTATTTTTTCTATTAATTAATAGAATAAAAGTATTACAACAATAAATGTGACATAAAAAATTAAGTTGTAACATAATATATTATTGAATAAGAAATACATTATACCAGTCGGTGCATATGAAAATAAGATTAAGAAGTAAATTTAATTTAATATCTTATCTCATTGAGTAGTAAATTAACTAACATAATTGTAGGTCCTAATATATAACTATTTTATGCTTTAAAAGATGCATAAAAGTTGTAACATTTGGTCCCCTTGTATTATTATACACTTAACGCACGCATGGCATTTTTTTTTTGAATATCCAGAGGTGATGTGTACGGGAGTCCAACAACACCACAAAATATGGAGGGATCTTCTTGAAAGTCCCAAGATTGTAGGGGAGACTAACCTGCAAAGAGGGATTAGCACTCCGATGCTTAAGTCAATAATGTGCGACTTGAAAATAAATAAAGAACATTTGAAGGGGATGGAAATCATGTTGAAAATGTGATAATTGGTGTATGAATATTCTGAAAAGTGGAGAGAAATTCGTGTGCAAAAGATAGAGTAGAGGTTACTTGAGAGTTCTCAAAGTAGTGAACTTGTGAGATGTTGAAGTTCAAGTTGAAGTTGCTAAATGACTGCACAATATGCTCCTATTATAGCCAGTGTTGAACCCAATTTTCTAGGAGATTTGTTAAGTTTCATATACCGTTGGAAAGCCTAAAGAGTCAGTTTCCTAACCCAAGAAGCCGCGCATGAATCGGAGTTGAATTGGTGGACATATATCCATTTGAGTGGACCTTGCCACATCTGCCAGATTTTCCGGGAAACAGTTACTTGCTGAGAAACATCCGGATTCTAGCCAATCTACTAGAATCTGGATGAGATCTCTTAACATGATGTGGCTTGAGGTGTTGGCTAGCTGTGTGATGTGGAATCCGAGCTGTTTGATGACTAGGCTTGCTGTACGAGCCTTTTCCGTGGGTCTGCCAGATCAATTATTCGAAACAAGGCTTATACATGAACAAAAACCTAACTTTTGGGCCTGGTGGTGTCGGCCTGTTGGGCTGCCCGGCCTGGAAGCCTACTCCTAGCTCTTGGGCTGGCCCGGTGGATTTGAGGGGGCATCATCACTCCCCTTACTCCGGTAGTGCGAGACTTGTTGTCTGACTGGTGGAGTAAAAAATAAGTAGCCCTGTAAAGGTCAACAGAAGAGCTATATACCTGATCGCACCAGCAGGTCATACCCTACTGTGCTGTTTCCTGCCTGCTGTGTTGCGTGCTTCCTACTGAAGTTTACCCGCGCAACACCAAGTGGATTTTGATTTGATTTTGAACTTATCTGCAGAGAAGATTTAGCAGGATAATCATTGCTAAGATGTTTTGTCTTACCCTTTTGCGTGATCCCGAGGACTCCAAGCGAATCACGTTATTCAGAAGTTAGACCCGACCCATCAGCCTAATCATAGCACTCACTGTTGCCCCCACGACTCGTGAGACGGGAAATAGGAGTGTATTCACTTCATTCACAATAAATGTGCAGCTTATTTTTAGGACAAAAGACGAGCCACGACTCGTGAGACCACGCAATTGACTGAAACTAGCTTCCTCACTTTTGTCATGGATGGAAGACTTGGACGAACAACTAAGGTTCTAGTCCATTTATTAGGGGTCTAATATTTTAGCTTGGTCCAACCAAGTGAGAGTTTTAATAGACCGAGACCTCATCACACAATATATATATATATATGCATATATAATTTGCATGCTTCAACAAGAACATGATAAATAAATTATTCACCATCATACATTCCGCATGCAAAATAAAAACCTAGCACGCCCCTGTTGGCTGATCACAAGCCTAAGTCCTATGTGACCCACTATGCCTGCAGTGGATCTATGGTCAATCTAGGGTTGGTCCTACACTATTACATTTAATAGTAGAAACCCATCAACACACTGATGGGCCTTGCCTCTTCATCCATCGGGCCTCCAAGGCTTTGGATCTCCTTGGACTCTTCCTTCTGGGCCTCATTTGGATTCTTCCTTCTCGGTCTTCCTTCATTTACAAAAATTAAATGAAAACCACCTCACTTCTACCTACTCTCATTACAATTGAAAAAGAAACCCCGTCGAACACCCGAGGGGAATACATAAGGAGGGAGAAAGAAAGCCTTATTATTCCAAGGCAACCAGAAAGAGAGAGGGAATAATTAAAACGAGGCACACACACGCCCAACAGAAAATAAAGGATACATTCGGTCTAAGGGCTTTGTGATCATCCATTTGTCAATCTCATCAACGCAAATAGTAATTCACGTATCCAAGTAAATATGCTATTCACATCACATGATAACCAATACCATACATTGCATAAAATAAACCCAAAATTTCAACCCAAGAAATTCGACTGTTGGTGCAACCATTGCAATATTTCTTGCTAGGAAAACCTTTCCTCATTATTAAGATAATATTAAATTTTAGGTGGTTCTAAACCAAATCTAAAAAAAAAAAAATTCAAAATAATATTCTTCAGAAAATATGCAGGAAATAAATCAAAAACCCAAAAATAACAATTCCGGAAAAATAACACGAAGACGAAAAATGGTGATGGCTGTCGCCACCAGCAGTGCCTGCCCGCGGTAGGCACGCATGCATCCCAGCCTGGCTGGCAGGCCGCTAGGCGGCAGGCAGAAGCCCCCGTTTGCACGCGCGAGCGCCCAGCGCCTGGTGGTCGTGCCTGTGCATGGGCGGCCCAGCCATCGCCCGCGCGTGCTGGTTGGGCGCCTCGTGCTTAGGCTACCTCTTGCCTGTGCGCGCGCACCTGGTTGTTGTCCTACGCTCGCAGCCTGACTGGTCGCACCTATCTTCCGCACGCGCTGGGTGCGCAGGCTACCCCTTGGCCGCGCGTCTACCGACTATACATGCTGGGTGCGCTGGCCGGGCGGTAGCCTGCGCGCGTGCCTGGCCCACACTCCCTGCGTGCGCGGCCGACAATCCGTGAGGCCGATCTGTGAGCACTGTGCACGGGGAGCCTGCGCCGCCATACGGCCGTGCGCACTGCGCATGCGGTCGACTGTCGGTTGTCGCCGTTTATGTTTTCTGTTTTTCCTGTTATTTTCTACATGTTTTCCAAGAAAGCAAGAACATAATTCAAGAACAACATGAATTCCATGATGAATATTTCTAGTTCAAAATGAACGCGATAAATCATAATATACGTGATAAGTAGGGATTTTACGTATTTGTGAAGGGGATACACATGTATTTTTCCGTCCTTTTGAGCAGGATTCCATGTAATTTACTACTTTTCTATGCCAAACTTTCTGTTGGATACTGCTTTTGGTTGTTTATCCTTTTTTAGAAATAATTCAGGAGCAAAATGGACTAAACAAAAGAATTCGCCCATATTTGATAGAACACGACCGTGTGGTATCCTTGCACATGCCCGTGTTTTGCAGAATCAAATCACCAGCGAAAATCACTCGAACAGAACATGGCCAGGCCGTGTTCCATGACATGGTCGTGTCGGGGTTGCCGCAGAAACACACGAGAACACGGCCGGACCATGTTCACGCTACACAGGCGTGTAATTCACTTGGAAACAGAATCGTTCGAATTTTCTGCCTTTTGCTCCAATATGACTATAAAAGGAGGAACTAAGAACGTGAAAAAGGATTTTGGGAACGCATATACAAGGCTTGAAGAGACACGAAGAAGTCAGGGAAACTTCAAGACAGTTAGGATGATCGGATTATAGTTCTTTTAATCCTTTTTCTATTTTAGCACTTTGCTTGATACATTCTCCGAAATATTTATTTAGCTTCTTCGTTAACTTTATGTCTGAGTAGAATTCTTGTTTTAGGATCATGTTGAACCCTTTGATAGATTAATATTTATTCTAGTTTTCTTTTTGTATCTTGTGTGGATTGGGGATTTAATTTTCGAGCACTTATTTGTCTTGTGAATACATTGGCCATGTGTTTGAATGTTTTAAACATCGAGTGAAGTACTGAAAGGTGAAATTCCATTTTAGAAAGTTGGAGATTAAACCTAGGAATTAACCGCGAAAGCATGCTTAATTTCTATGAGGATCTCATTAATAGGTCTCAATGGGTTTGATTTAATTATATCTTCATGAAAATAGGTGGATTAATTAATCAAATACGGCTTTCCACATACTTGAAAGAGGGTGGTAACGACATTAAGACAATTTCCTTCGGATTAATCACATTAAGTAAAAAAGAGTTCTTGATAGGTTCGTTAATCGATCATTTCCGAGGATACTTGATTCTAGACTATCACACCTTATTATTTACCCTCTCGCTTCAATTTATTTGCTTTTCTATTCTAATCAATCATCCCACTCGTATATCTCGGTCTGAATAATCAAAATTGAGTAAATATGGTAATGACAAGTCCTTGTGGGATCGACATCTTGAGTACTACACGATACATCGTGCACTTGCGGTTTTGGTTCATCAAGTTTTTGTGCTGTTGTTGGGGACTAATTGTGATATTAGAATTATACAGTTTAATTATATCTTTCTTTATTTTCTCCGTCTAGTCTAGCCTATTGATACCGTTTTCTACTTTTGCTCTTTAGGCTTATTGATGCGAAGAACTCGTAGCAGTGACAATTTGATTGCACTTGATCTCGAGATTGAACGAACCTTCCACCAAAGGAGACGCGAGCAGCGATAGTAGATCGTTGTCCATATGGCGGGCCAAGACAACGAGGAGAGGGGCCTAGCAGAATTCGGGATACCTATTGCCCAATGTCTACTCCTGAGTATTGCTCGACCCACCATAGAGGCCAACAATTTCGAGCTCAAACCGGCTCTTCTGAATATGGTACAACAGAATCAGTTTGGGGTTTTAGGCACGGAAGGTCCTAACTTGCACTTATTTATCTTTTTAGAGTACTGTGATACACTTAAGTTTAACGGGGTCACACCCGATGCATTTAGACTTAGGTTGTTTCCATTCTATTTACGTGATAGGGCTAGAGTATGGTTGCATTCCCTTCCCCCAAACTCCATCCAATCTTGGGATGAGATAGCTCAGGCCTTTTTGGCTAAATACTTTCCCCCGAGCAAAACTGCTGAATTGCGCATGAAAATTCAATCTTTTACGACAAAAGAAGGGGAATCTTATATTGAGGCATGGGAAAGATTTAAGGACTTGCTTAGGGTGTGTCCTCATCATGGGTTAGAAAAGTGGTTAATTGTGCATACTTTTTCCAATTGTCTAACCTATAGCACTAGATCCTCAGTTGATGCAGCTGCAGGAGGATTTCTAATGAGCAAGAGTGTTCGGGAAGGATACAATCTACTGGAGGAGATACCTCTACACCATCACCAATGGTCCAACGAGCGAGCAGTCCCAGCAAAGACGACGTGTAAGTACGAGGTAGATGCTTTCACAATGCTTAATGCTAGAATGGATGCACTCGTTTCTAAATTTGACTCCATGAATGTGAATAATGTGCATGCCGTGAATTCTCATACCAATGTTACCTGTGAAAACTGTGGGGTAATTGGAGATGTGGCCAATGAGTGTAAACTTGGGAACTTTAGTCTTAGCCAAGAGGAGCAAGCCAATTTTGTTAACAACCAAAATAGGGGAAATAATCCGTATTCTGAAACATATAATCCCGGTTGGAAGAACCATCCCAATTTCTCCTACAAAACAACCAACCCCAGCAGAATGTTTGCCCCCCAGCCCCTGGTTTTCAAAGATCATTTGATCCAAATTCCCCTCAACCAAAATCTAACTTAGAGGCTGTGCTTGAAACCTTTATAGTTGCCCAAACTAAGACGAATTGAGGAATTTAGGCAACAAGGACAATCTATGGGTCAACCTTTAAGATAACTAACGTCCAAGGTAGACTCTCTAGTTACCCACAATAAGATGTTAGAACATCACATAGCCCAGCAAGCCAGCACCTCTATTAGGCAACCCGGTATGTTACCATGCCAACCCGAGACGAACCCAAGACGAACCCGAGAGAATAATGCAAGGCCATCGCCTTAAGGAATGGGAAGGTGTTAGGCAAAGAGAGTGAGGATCCACGCGTCGAGGTTCCTAAAGAACAAAACTTGAGTGGAAAACTGACGAGGTGAAGGAAAAAGACAAGGAACATAAGTATGAGCTGCCTAAGCCACACCAACCTCCCGTCCCATTTCCAAAGCGGTTGGCTAAGGCCATGTTAGACAAACAATTTGGTAGGTTCTTCGATGTGCTAAAAAAGCTTTATATCAATATTCCCTTCACAAAAGCCCTTTCACAAATGCCCTCGTATGCCAAATTCTTGAAAAATATACTGTTAAACAAATGAAAATTGGAAGACTATGAAACCATGGCTTTAACTCAGGAATGTAGTGGTTTGTTGCAAAATAAGCTACCCCCTAAGCTGAAAGATCTTGGTAGTTTTTCTATTCCTTGTTTAATTGACAATATGAATTTTGATCGTGCATTGTATGATTTGGGAGCTAATGTCAGTTTGATGCCATTGTCTATTTGTCGACGATTGGATTTGGGTTAGTTAAAATCCACCAGTATATCTTTGCAATTGGCTGATAGAACTGTGAAATATCCTATTGGTATTCTTGAGGACGTACCAATTCGAGTGGGTAAGTTTCTCATTCCTACTGACTTTGTTGTTCTTGAGATGGAAGAACTCGAAAGACCTTTCCTAGCTACCCCGGTGCTATCATCGACATTAGGAACAGAAAACTCTACTTGCATGTTGGGGATGAAAGGGTTGAGTTTCAAATGCTACTAAATATCCTCTCTGTGGTGATTCAATTTGCAGGATTGACGATGTAGATGTCGCAGTCAAGAAGGTATTTTTGAGTTTTGGACTAGATGACGACTTGCAACATGTTTTGGTCCAAGATGAGGCATGAAAATGATCGATACATTGTGCTGAAAAGACTCTTGGACTCGACAGATGGGGAAGAGGACAACAAGCAGACGAAGCAAAGAAATCGTGTAGAACACGGCCAGGCCGTGTTGAGCATTACGGCCGTGTTGTTGTGTTTTCCTGACGAAGACAAGATCGTGTTTCAGACCACGACCGTGTTGTCGAGTGCTTCTGATGAAGATCAAGTCGTGTTCTCCAACACGACTGTGTACTCAGAAAATTCGGAAAAAGGTACGGAGACACCTAAGCCCGCAACCCAAGTTGAACTCAAATCCCTTCCTTCCACACTCAGGTATGAATTTCCTGAACCCAACCAACGTATCCTTTGATAGTCAATGCCGAGTTGAATGAATATGAAACATTGCAATTGCTTGAGGTAATTACGTCTGTATAGGAGTTTTATAAGCTATACAACATCAAAGGCATAAATCCATCTATTTGCATGCATCGTATTCACTTAGAAGATGACTACACTCCTCCTGTTGAGCCTCAAAGACGATTGAATCCGAATATGAAGGAGGTTGTGAAAAAGGAAGTCCTTAAGTTGCTAGATGCCTGCATAATTTTTCCAATCTCTGATAGTTGTTGGATTAGTTCCACACAAGTAGTTCCTAAGAAAGGAGGTATCACAGTCGTGAACAATGAAAACAATGAATTGATACTTACTAGGACAGTTACGGGATGGCACATTTGCATAGATTATAGGAAGTTGAATAAGGCCACTCGTAAGGATCACTTTTCATTTCCCTTCATTGATCAGATGGTAGAACGATTAGCCAAGCATTCTTATTTTTGCTATCTTGATGGATATTCTGGATTCTTGCAAACAACCATTCATCCTAGTAATCAAGAAATGACCACTTTCACGTGTCCCTATTGCACGTTTGCATATAGGATGATGCCTTTTGGTTTATGTAATGCTCCGGCTACTTTCCAACGATACATGATGGCTATTTTTTCTGAGCATATTGAGAGTATAATGGAGGTGTTTATGGATGATTTTTCTGTGTATGGACTGATTTTGATGAATGTTTGCTCAATCTAACGAAAGTGTTGCAACGATGCAAGGAAGTCAATCTCGTGTTTAATTGGGAGAAATGTCACTTCATGGTAAGAGAAGGTATTCTTTTAAGGCATTTGGTGTCCGAACGAGGTATCGAGGTCGATCGAGCAAAGATTTAAACAATTCAGAAACTACTTCCCCGTACCTCGGTAAAGGGCGTTCGGAGCTTCATCGGTCACGCCGGATTTTACCAGCATTTCATTAAGGACTTTTCGAAAATTGCCAAGCCATTGACTAATTTGCTCATTAAGGATGTCCCTTTTGATTTAAACAATGAATGTCTTGATGCATTTAATCAGTTAAAGCATGCCCTCATCTCAGCACCTATTATGCAACCCCCTGATTGGTCTCTCCCATTTGAAATTATGTGTGACGCAAGTGATTTAGCAGTGGGGGCTGTTCTCGGGTAACGAAAAGAAAAAAAGCTACACATAATTTATTACGCAAGTCGTACTCTCTATGATGCCCACATGAACTATGCCACCATTGAGAAAGAATTACTTGTCGTCGTGTTTGCCTTTGACAAATTCCTTTCATATATCATTCGTTCTAAAGTGATTATTTTTGTTGATCATGCAGCTATTAGGTACCTCTTGAGCAAGAAGGATGCGAAACTACATTTGATCCGATGGATACTTCTACTGAAAGAGTTTGACCTAGAGATACGAGACAAGAAGGGGACGGAAAACGCCATGGCAGACCACCTATCTCATCTACGGTTTGAGAACCAAATGGGTAACGAAATTCCAATCAATGATTCTTTTCCTGATGATCAATTGTTTGCTTTAATGTCTGCTGAAGCACCTTGGTATGCTGATTTTGTGAAATATTTAGCATGTGGCATCCTACCCCCTGATATGACTTTCCATCAGAAATATTTTTTTCTCTAGGATATTTGTTATTTTGTTTGGGACGAACCGTACCTCAATAAGCATTGCGCTGATGGAGTGTTACGGCGATGTCTACCAATAGACGAAATTCGAGATGTCATATATCATTGTCATTCATCTTCATATAAGGGTCTCGCTAGTAGCTCTAAAACCACTGCTAAAATTTTGCAATCTGGATTTTATTGGCCATCAATGTTTAAAGATGTTCATCAATTTGTGCTTGCATGTGATAACTGTCAACAAGTTGGGAACATCTTGAAGTGTCATGAAATGCCTTTAAATTACATACTTGAGGTTGAGATTTTTGATGTTTGGGGATATGATTTCATGGGTCCTTTCCGCCATAGTTTGGGAATAAGTTCATTTTGGTTGTTGTTGATTATGTCTCCAAATGGGTAGAAGCCATAGCATCCCCAACTAGTGACGCCAAAACTATGATTAAACTTTTCAAAAAAAATTATTTTTCCACGTTTTAGTGTCCCTAGGACTGTGATTAGTGACGGAGGTTCCCACTTTACTGAAAAACAATTTGAAACCCTCCTCAAGAAATAGGGGGTCATCCTTAAAATTTCCACCCTATACCATCCCCAAACTAGTGGGCAAGTCGAAGTGTCGAACCAGGAAATCAAGTCCATTTTAGAAAAAACTGTGTCAACTTCCCAAAAAGATTGGTCCTCTAAACTTGATGATGCCTTGTGGGCCTATCGAACTGCGTATATCACTCCGATCGGCACTACCCCATTTCGTTTGCTTTATGGAAAACCTTGTCACTTGTTGAACTTGAGCATAGAGCTTTTTGGGCCATAAAAAATGAATTTTGACCTCAAATCGGCGGGTGAGAGACGAAGTCTCCAATTGAGTGAACTTGACGAGCTAAGGCTTGATGCTTACGATAGTGCCAAACTCTACAAGGAACGCACCAAAAAGTGGCACGACCAACGCATTCTTCCAAAGGAATTCAGAGATGGTGATATTGTGTTGCTATTTAACTCTCACCTCTGCCTTTTTCTAGGAAATTATGCTCACATTGGTCGGAACCCTTTGATGTTTGTAAAGTTTTTCCTTATGGCTCAGTCGAGGTTTAGAGCAAAGCGACAAGCGCATTTAAAGTCAATGGTCAACGGTTGAAGCACTATGTTGTCGGGACTCCAATCGAAAAGGGGGGCAATTTGCAGCTCCACGAACCGTCAGCTTGAACGCCCGCACCACAGTCGAGCTAACGACTTAAAACAAAGCGTTGTTCGGGAGGCAACCCCAATCCCTTCTATCTCTACTTTTCCCATTTTTATTTTATTTTATTTTATTTTTCTCCTTTATAAATCTACTTACTCCATGCCGTTGCTCTATATCTCTGCAGATTTGCCCGGACGACGTGCATTTCGAAAACATGAGCATGCCGTGTTACAAAACACGATCGTGTCATTTCCTCGTCGATATTTTCGAAAACACACCCTGGCCATGTTGTAGAGAATCGTCACAAGCAGAATTACCCGAGAAGAACTCGGTCGGGCCGTGTTCTCCAACACGGCCGTATTGCGCAAGTTTCAGATTTTAAACCCCCCCTCCCAAAACGATCATGTTTGCTCTTCCACTTCTCAAACTTTCAAATTCCCTCCCCTACTTCTCTCTCAATTCCGTCGAGCCACCCTAATTTAGTGCAAAATCTCTCCCATTAGACGATTACCCGTCACTTTGGCTCTCCAAAAACACCAATTTCTTCAATTCTCACCGGTTATATCACCCTACATGGCACCAAAGAGAGCAAGGATGAGTGGAGCCTCTTCTCCCCGAGCACAACACGACGCTCAACACATGGCTCACCAACCACAACCGAATTTGTCGTACATGGAGATCGCCGATCATAACAGGTATGAAGGTCTTCATTCTCGTACTATTACTAACACACGTTACATTGATAATGAAGTCTTTGATGTGCTTGGAATTTCTGATGATGCTGAGTATCTGTTTGGTAGACAAGGATGCCATTATTTCATGCTTACTAGATGGCCCACGTATCCTAGGCTTGTTCGTGAGTTATTTAGTTCATTACGAGTTTAAGGGATCATGTCTGGTCCCCATGTCGATACTGCTCTGATTACTTGTCGATTTAGGCACATAGAATTCATCGTGACCCTGACTGAGTTTAATACTATCTTTGGTTTGCCTGTCGGGGGGAGGGAGGGGGGGGGGGGGGGGGGAAACGGCGGGAACCTCCTGTTTTTAGGCCCGATGAATTTTGGTATGATCTGACCAGGCAGGCATCATATGATGCGACCCGCTCTAAATCATCCGCCATTATCAACCCTTGTTTTCATTATTTGCATCGTGTTCTTGCACACACTTTATTTGGTCGGGGTGATAGTGAGGGCATTGTACATCGTTCTGAGTTGTTTGTACTATGGGCCATGGTTAATGAGTTGATATCGGCTTATTTCTGATTCATCAATTTTCTAAAATTGCTAACTTTGAGTCGGGGGCCATATTACTCGGGGGATTCGTTACCCCCATTGCCTTGCGAGCTGGTCTTCTTTGCAGGGATACGAAGAGGCCCAGGGCAGAAATAGGGTCGACCTCGCCACATGCCAAGCTATGAAGATGATCACGAGAATGGGCGACCAGTACCACTTGCTCATGCATTTTGTGTTCTTTTTGCTGCTTTTTTGCCAAATTCACGTTGTGGAACATATGATCCTTCGACACTTTATGTGGTTGTTGCTTACATGTGCTGTGAAGTAATTGGGTTCTAACGCCACACACTTTGAATCGTTCCGAAGGGGATTGAGTTATCTTGGCTTATATTAACTTGTAGTGTCTTCTGTGAAAGTCATTTTGTTGTTTAAATCCCGCCTGATCGAACTTTTTATACACCTAAAGTAGGACGTATGCCCTTTTGTATAGTGGGAAAAAAACAAGAGAAAGAAAAAAATTGGCAGAAAAAGAAAAAAAAATGAGACAAAAAGAGGCACAACGCACCTACTCCGCTGGCTTCGGTTGCTTAGTAACCGGGTGGCTTCATCACAAATGTTGTCATTTGTGTAAAACGGTGACTAGGGTCATGAGTATGCAAAGCACTTTAGGGAACGTATTTGATTGAGTAACCGGGTGCCTTCATTACCAATGTTGTCATTCGATTAAAAAGGCCAAAAATACGACCTAAAGAACGCGGTTACTCAGTCTGAGAAACAAATAAAAAAATAAAAGGGGAATAAAGAGAGAGTTATCGAGAATAGGGACGTCTGTACTTGGGTAGAAAAAGAAGTGAGAAAAGGTGTTGTGTTGAAACGGCGGAATGACTACACTAGAGACCTATAGGTTTAACGGGGATTTGATCACTCTGTTCTCTATAAGGAGAAATGAAGTGTTGTGTTGTGATCAACCCCCTACTCTCGTTAAATGAGTTAACTTTCACATAATATGTCGGTGAGCTTGTGTTTTGTGACTATGTGTTTCTAAGTTTTGTTTGTTATTAGGAGTCGTTGCCACAATGTTGAGAAGGCGAGTTCTAAACTCATTCGAGGTCATTGCCTATGGACTTTTGTTGCTTAAGGACAAGCAACCGTTTAAGTTTGGGGGAGTTTGATAAGTAGGGATTGTGCGTATTTGTGATGGGGATACACATGCAGTTTTTCGTCCTTTTGAGCAGGATTCCATGTAATTTACTACTTTTCTATGCCAAACTCTTTGTTAGATACTATTTTGGTTGTTTCTCCTTTTTCAGGCATAATTCAGGAGCAAAATGGACTAAACAAAAGAATTCGTCCATGTTTGACAGAACACGGCCGTATGGTATCCTTGCACACGCCCGTGTTTCACAGAATCAAATTACCAGCCGAATCACCCGAACAGAACACGACCAGGCCGTGTTCCACGACACAGCCATGTCGGGGTTGCTGCAGAAACACACGAGAACACGGCCCGACCGTGTTCACGCTACACGGGCGTGTTCTTCACTTGGAAATATAATCGTTTGAATTTTCTACTTTTTTCTCCACTACAACTATAAAAGGAGGAACTAGGGACGTGAAAAAGGAGTTTTGGGAATGCATATACAAGGCTTGAAGAGACACGAAGAAGTCGGGGAAGCTTCAAGACGGCTAGGATGATCGCATTACTGTTCTTCCGAATCCTTTCTTCTTTTTAGCACTTTGCTTGATGTATTCTCCAGAATATTTATTTAGCTTCTTCGTTAACTTTATGACTAAGTAGAATTCTTGTTCCAGGATCATGTTGAACCCCTTGATAGATTAATCAATTTATTCTAGTTTTTTTTCTATCTCATGTGAATTGATCCGATTTAATTTTCGAGCACTTATTTATCTTGTGACTATGTTGGCCACGTGTTTGCATGTTTTAAATATCGAGTGAAGTACTGAAAGGTGAAATTCCATGTTCAAAGTCGGAGATTACACCTAGGAATTAACCGCGAAAACATGCTTAATTTCTATGAGGATCTCATTAATTGTCATGATCTCAATGGGTTCGATTGAATTATATCTCTATGGAAATAGGTAGATTAATTAATCGAATACGACTTTCCACATACTTGAAAGAGGGTGGTAACAATATTAAGACAACTTCCTTCAGATTAATCACATTGAGTAAAAAAGAGTTCTTGATAGGTTCGTTAATTGATCATTGCGGGGATACTTGATTTTAGACTATCACACCTTAAAATTTAACCTCTCGCTTCAATTTATCTGCTTTTCTATTCCAATAAATCATCTCACTCGTATATCTCGATCTGACTAATCAAAATTGATCAAATCTTGTATTCAAAATAGTCCTTATGGGATCGACATCTTGAGTACTACGTGATACACCGTGCACTTGCGGTTTTGGTTCATCAATACGACATGCTTTAATCCAAAATAAAGTTCACGTAGCGTATGCTTATACACGTATAGCACATAAAACCCAAAGCCTATACACCGAAATCGGCTCTAATACCACTGCAACACAAAGTGGATCATCCCGGGAGAGGGCGCGTGCGAAAGCGTAATATAGAAAAGCATAAACATAAATAAAACAGGCATAAACGACAGAATTAAAGAATCATTCAAGGGGCGTTCCCTTGAATCTCCCCGGCGTTTGGTGTATCTCATGAATAAAAGTAAATAAGCATGCTCGATTTCATGGAGCCCTTAGGGTTGGAACAAAAATAGATACTACAATCGTCACTTACCCGTTGTAGACTTCTTCGTTCGGCTACACGCATTGTTCCACGTTTTGTCATCGAGATCCCAATGTAGGAATCCTCTAAATCATCCATACAATTCACCAGATCTTTATTCCTCATGCTAGCAAGAGATCAAGAGAAAAAGGAGTAATAATCGATCAAACGCTATTAGATTAACGTGATGGATTGTTAAACGTTTCCTAGTATCAAAAACAAGAGAACATTAAAGCTCGTTGAAGTGGTGAGAGGGTGAGACTTGGACGAGAGAGAGAGAGAGAGAGAGAGAGACGGTCGTGTGTGTGTGTGTGAGAGAGAGATGAGCATAATGTAGAGAATTAGTGTGTGTGTGTGTGTGCGCGCGCGCGCGTGCTTGAGTATTTATAAGGAAGTCCTATTCCTAATCCTACTTAAACTCTTCAAAAGAGGTACACCTTAGACAACAAGGACTTTGACCTAGTCAACCTAGGGTTTGATTAAGTCAAGCTTAATCCTAATCCTTCACCTCACCCATGATTCGATCTCGTCCGTCCATCCCTTCATGGGCTTTATGGAATGGACTTTTAAATCCTATTTAAATAGTCCAACAATTCCTAATGGGCTTCTAGTAAATACTTAAGCCCAAAATTAATATTTCCATCTTCATTGTATTAAAAGATAGAAATGGCCCTTCTCTTTAATTCATAAAATCCAATTCATGAACCAAGCCAAATTAATCCAATTAATATTTAAAGGCTTGACACTCCAAAAGAGAACCAATTTAATCTAATCAAATTGTTCGATCCTCCGGAATTAATTCCTAAATAATTCCTCCGCTTCCAGTGAATTGAGAGTGACTCTTTATGTTCACCTTCAGCTAGACTTAGGCGAATATCCAATCATCTTATGATAGGAGTTCGTCCGTCACCATGGGTGGCCATCTAGCAACGGTCCATGACACTAGAGATTAGGTAAAATTATGGCGTGAAGATTTAGGTCCCGAATGCGTATGAGCATTGTCCTTCCATCTACTAAGTCACAAGCTATTAGTCTAGGGTATGGATCTTCGATGTCGGTACCCATCCTTGACTTAAGCTTATACTCGTTCACCGACTGAAACTTCACTAGGATCTTATCCCACTGTTCAGTCACTGTGGCCACAGATTTTATAAGAAACGAGTCTTAGAGTATAAGTGAGACACTACTGTTAATCGTTTGACAGGAAACGGATTCTGTCTTAGGACCTACTGTCCACACTACACATCTTGATTGCACTTGATACGGCTTATAGCAACCAAGTCTCTCGACTTGGTAGCCTCTTGCCAAACCTGAGATACAGACATGGTGTGCATGTGACTACAGTAGTCCCTCAAGTCCGAGGACCAATCTCGTACTGTTGGAATCGGGAGTGTAAGTCATACCGACCAACTTACTCAAGGTTTCCCATGTGACGATTCTCGTGAGTCGCCCCAGTCAGCCGGCACTGAGCTGGCTAACCCACTAATGTTGCATGGATGATCCTCTTCACTTGTCGATGAAACGCGCCTGCAATTATTTAGTGCATGTCTCAAATGGACCCTCGATACCCAATCTCGAGGTCTTTTGACTTGGAGTATTTTAGACCGATCCATAGAAACTAATTTCATGACTGTCAACCTATGCGCAATCCAGTTTCTTGGATTAAGCTTTTTGATTTGTGGGCTTTGCTTGTGCATTGAACAGTTATAAATATTAAGCAGCAAGTGAACACAATCAAAGTATTAATGTCATAACTGAACATCACTTTTATTGAGAATGAATTTATTTACACCACAAATGTTAGAAATAGGTTACATAAGCCTAACAAGATTGGCTTCACGGTCACCTATTCTAACACCTTGATGGTGAGTTCATTTTGAACTATTGGCATGAGTCGAAATCGGGTGAGATGTAAAAAGGGGATGTTCTTTTGAAAGTTGATTGCAGTGCATTGTTATATGCTTGAGGACAAGCATGGTCTAAGTGTGGGGGTATTTGATTAAGGAAAATTATACAATATATTCTTGTGTTTATACCTTATTTTCTCTTGATATGATTCTTGTTGTTGGGTACATTTGTAACATTTAGGAGCTTTCGTGGAAAAAAGACAAATTCAAGCAAATAGCTCAAACATAAAAGAAAGAGTCTAAATTCTGCAGAACCGAGCACAAGTTAGCCCGTGACCCATGCGCTATTAGAGATTCGTGTGACAGAAATGGAAATCACATAACTCGTGACCCACGGGTTATCAAATGTTCGTCGGGTGGAAATCACGACGCGTCTGTAGAATACTTAGGCTGTTTGAAAAGAGTTTTTATTTTCTTTTTAATCTCCTTTGTAATTAGGGCTAGACGTTTAATAAGGCAAGAGTTAGAAAAGGAAAAAAGAGTTTAAGGTAGGTAGAATACTTTCCTTTCTTACCGTAGCTAGGGCCTATTATTAGAGGAGGAGAAGACGGAAAGGAGGATGCATTCAGCTTTCAGAAATTCGCAGAGACATAGATGTTTTGAGAGCAAATGAGAAGGTTAGAAGCATGTGAAGAAGGAGATTTGGCGTTGGAGTGACGACCATCAAGCCAATCCACTACCCCATGAGTTTTTCTCAATCTTTCTCTTTAGCTTTAGTTAGAGTTAGGATGAACTATCTTTTTGTGCTAAGTCTTATGGAAAGCCTAATTGATACGATGTGTTAAATTTTTTGGATTAATCTAGTTGTTATTCTCGCATAACCATGAATTACTATGTTTGTTGCTATTATTTGAGAGATTGATCACCTCTTAGATTTTATTAATTATGTTGATGAACCGAGAGGGAATTTAGCATAGTGGACAGAATAATTCATGGTGTGGATTGAATGATGTGTGTATATACATAGGCATGATCCATTTGATTCCATAGGTTTTTCATAGATCCTAATGCATTATTGTCACGAGTTTTGGAGAGGAGAGATCCCGTAATTCCTTGATAGTGATAGGTTCGGTATAACTCGAGAGAGTATATCGGATTAAATTAGGAAAAATCTCAGTGTGTGAAAATACTCGTTTGTTCGATTAATCCGTTAATATTGAATTTGTTGTATCGATTAGGTGGACCTATAGCCGTAGTACTTCTCTCTAAATCTACGTTTTTTTGTCTCTAACGTAATTGCTTGCCAAAGTTGATTTTATTGATTTTTTGTAGCTTCCATAAATCATCCAAACTTTCGATCCTCCAAATAATTAGAGGTTAGTCACAGTTGTGGTAATTACTTCATTAAATCCTCGTAGGCTCAATATCTTTTATACTACTTGATACCTAGTGCACTTGCTAGTACATATTTTGCAATCACCTGATGTGAGCTAAAAGAGCTTAATCAAGTTGATTTTCTTGGACTCAAACGAAATGGTCTTAGATCTTTGCAATTTGGGAAAGGGGACTTGCAAAACAAGTGTTAGCACTCCGACTCTCAAGTCAGTAAGCAGTTATGAAGAGAATAAACTTGAATGTAATGCGAAAACAAGAATAATTCGAGAGAAGTGAGGATCAAGTGTGCTGAGAGTGTAATTCAGGAGAAAAATGCGAGAGCTTAGAGTATGAAAAAAGGTTACTCAATTAGCCTGGGAGGTTGGTATTTATAGAGGGAGTTCCTTGAGGAGGAGGAACTCTTGGAGGGCTATACTCTCGGAAGATCAGCGGGTATCCCTCTCAAAATCTTGCGGATCAGGACCTCCTAAAATTCAGGAGGTGGTTGAGAGAATCCTGTCCGGCTAAGGATAGGGTCGGATAACCCTTATCCCTCCTTGGCTGGGTCAAAACTCTTTCTATTGGCCTTTCTTTTGGGGGTCGGCTAGCCCCCTACACCTTACTTGGGATTTGTCTTGCTCCTTTTCGGGAGGCCTGACCGGATCCTTCCTGTACGTTGGATCAAGATCTCCTTGGACCACCGTTTTGGCCTTGCGTTTGAGCCGGTCCTTTTGTAGCATATCAAAACCAATAAATTTTGGGTAGTATATATGTTTAATATAATTTTTATAATAATTGAAATTATGTTTTAGGGAATAATTGAAATAGACATACTTTAGTGGTGTAAATATAAAACCTTGATCCATATCATGAGGGAGCATTTTTTATAGTTTAAAAGAATAAATGCACTTCATGCATAGTTCAGGGGTGGAAAGTGTATTTAACCCTAGTTTAATATGGCTATCTTTTATCGAAAATTATATACATGTGTTATTAGTGGGAAAAGAAAAAAGGAAATGGTGGAAAATTATATGTATAGGTAATAGAGTAAATGAAAATAAAGTATGTATTTTTTTTTTTATTTTGTTGGCCTTCTATTCACTTTTCTTCCCAATTTTGGATGGAAAATAAATTAGACTCAAGATGAGTTTCATATAAATTCAGTTTTACTCTCCTCCGTCTATTCTCCCTAATCGAACACCAAACTTTTTATTATACATGACGTTTTACTTTCAATTTTCTTATAAAACCATTTTTCCCACCAACCAAATGAACTCTAACTCTCAACTATTATTTTTAACGAGATTACAAAATTATTCAATATCTTTATTTTGCCAAATCTCATCAATTATGTGGGAAATAAATTAATTCATAATTAGCAGTGTGTGCAAACCTGATGTGTACAAAAATATTTTGAAGTATAAATTACTAAATACCGTTTAATAAAATTTTAAGTTAAATGCAGACACCCCCAACGTATGGGTCATTTGAACTTTGCCTCCTAATCGTTTTTTTACACTTTACCCCCCAACTTTTTATTTTGTTACACTTTGCACTTTCCCGAGAGAATAATAATGAAATATTTTGGGGAATAATTTTGGGTTGGGTAAAATTGTAAAGGTTAAAAGCAGACACCCTCTCAACGTACAGGGTCAGTTGCACTTTGCCCCCCAACCTTAAAAAAATTAAAAAATGGAGAAAAATTACAAATACTAGGGAAAAATTAAAGGGCAATTTTGGTAATTTTTCAAACAACGATGAGGTATTTGTAATTATGTCAAACCTTAGGGGAGGCGGTTGTAATTTACCCAAAATAAAAGTTTCTTCACACTTCGAGTATTTTGGCAATGAACCTGCATGTATTACAATCCAACTTGTCAATTTACAATCCCAAATAAACAACTCCACATCACATATGTGGGCAAAATACATACATTACATGAATAAAAGAGGCGAAATCGAATCTAAAAAAGAAAGAAACAAAATTATGTATATTTTTGCCGGCGCCACCATTAGGCAGATGTGTGTATTTCTGCCAGCGGCAACACTATATTTTGGTTTATAATGAAGTTGTTTATCTGTAGATCAGGCTTTGAATTTTTTGAAATTTTTCATCATTTTTTCCATTTTTTTTATAAATATATTTATTTATTGAAAGAAAAAAGGTGGGGGGGGGGGGGGGGGAGGTGCAACTGGCCCCATATGTTGGAGGTGTCTGCATTTAACCCTAATTTTTTTTTATGTGTATTTATTTGATTGACTTTTTCATAAATGAAGAAAGTTGAATATAATATTTGAAATAGAAAGATATAATAATACTGAAAGGATTAACATAAAAATAAATAATTTTGAAAGAGAAACTATGATAACAAAAAAGAGGAAAAAAATAAAAATTAATTAAAAATATATATACTAAAATAAAAAGGGCTACACACCAAGCAACACTTTAGTATATACCAAAGATTGGGCTTAAATTTTTATATTTATAGTCTCAAGTACTTAAACTTGGCTTATGATTTTTCAAATGTGGGACAATAATCTTGTCTTAAGTTTTTTCTGATTTATAGCCTATAGTTTTTAAGTTTGCCTTATACTTTTCCGATGTGGGACAATGAGTCACTTCTAAGAATTTTTATTCTATTCCTCATTTACTCTTTTTTCCTTTTCTCTAAGCTTCCCTAATCTTGTTTGGGCTTTTCTTAAAAAACAAAATTATATGGAGACATCGGTTGCTACCTCTATTTGATTAAAAAAGGGGAAGCAACAAAGCATTCAAGTTTTTCAAGAGTTTATAGGTTTTAAATTTTATATATTAGTTAGTTTGAATTTTCATTCAATTAGTTTATTCCTCCAAGAGGTTTGTTGGTTTTTTATTGTTACATTGTCATGGATTGTATTTATTTATAAATCGTCTCATTTTTATAAATTATGATTATAAATTGTATTTGTTTAATCAATTGATATATATATATATCGATATGCTTCAAATATATATACATATATATAACATATGTTGGGTCAATCGAATTTTTCAATTCGATTCGATCGACCAGACCAGTGACCTAATAATTTAATAATTTATCAATTAAATCACCGATCCAATTTTTAAAGCATTGACTACATATAAATGGAGAGGCGGAGACCTCATTACATAATCCTACAGGTAGTTTTGGCACATATTTGGCAAAGGGAGGGATTTCAGAATGTTAGCAGCACCCGCACGCACGCAATTTTGAGGCTTTCATTGCAGTCATATGTATTGTATAGATTATGGTATGGAGAATGACTCGTTTTGAGCTTTTCTAATGTAATTGTACATTATGGGTGAAAAACAAAATCATATTTGGCCTACCCAAAATATCTTGTCTTAGTATTTTGGTTGGTTTTGTCCAAATTCCTATTAGGTTCTTAATTTCATACAAATATATATATATATACACAATAATATATTATATAATTTAATCCACCCACAAACAAACGAATATTATTATATACATATATACGTTTATAAAAACATATAAAAGAGACATGATTTGATAATGAACACTGTTTCTTGTCTCCCAATATACAATGCAATACATACACCATATTTTTTACACTATTTAAAATTATCTCCAAAAACAAACCCAAGCATTCACCCTATTTCTACCATACACTTATTTATCTTTATTTTTCTTTCTCTATCTCTATCTCCACAAAACAAAATAAAACATCCAAAAATAAAAACCAAACACAGTATTATCTTTTTCCAAAAAATCAACATTATAAGTTTCACAGTAGAGGAGAAAAGCTACAAGGATTTTCATCACCTCTATGTTCATAACTTTCTTATCTTCAATAAAATTAGGCCTGTTAATGGACCCTACCCAGACCCATACCCTAAAAGACCCAATAGAATAATTAATGTATAGACCCAGACCCAAAACGTTTTATGAAGACCTAGATTTTCGGGTCCGGGTCCGGACCCGACCTGATATATATATATATATTTCATTTCTTTTTGCCCCTTTTTCCACTCTTCTCTCTCCTTGCAACTTTGCACCACTTTTTATGCCAAGCAGAAAATAATCATTTTAAATTAAAAAAAAAGTAAATAAATCTAGGAAAAAAATAAAAATAAAAAATATAATTTAGAAAAAAAAAGATAACAAGTGATTTTTTTTAACCAACTAAAGATCAATAATTCCTCTTATAGCCCCAAACAACTCAAACAAATTTTTATAGTTCCGAGGAAAAAGAAAGCATTATTTACAAACTCAAAGAAAATCAAAATACAAATTGTACAGTAAATGTGTAAAAGCCCGCAAAAGTTCGACTGCAATATGATGATCTAGGCTCATGTTTTGGAAATCTATTCATATTGGCATTCAAATCAAAATAGAAAAAGAGGTATCATCATGAAAAATGTCCACATCTGCTTCAAAATCAAGAACATATTATTTTTCTTCATTGTACCCATCAACAGTAACTGGACGTGTTCCTTGAGGTGGCGCGGCGGCAGCGGCGTCACGGAGAGTTGAGAGAGGAGAGAAAAGGGTGTGGGCGTGGACGCGGTGGAGGCGGCGACAATTCCTTGAGGTGGGTGTGCCGGCGGCGGCGTCGCGTTCCTTGAAGTGGGCAGGACGGCGGCGAGAACACGTTCCTTGAAGGGGCATGGCGGCGGCAGCTCTTTCCTTGAGGTGGGCACGGCGGCGGCCGCTGTTTGAAAGATGAGAGTAAATTGGAGAGTTGAGAGAGGAGAATAAATCGGAGGTGGGCACTTTCCTTGGAGTTGGAGAGTTGGAGCCTGGAGGCTTGGAGGTTGGAGCAGTAGAGATTATTAGGTTAAATTTGGGTCTGGATCCAAATGGGTAAAACTAGGTATATTACCCGACCCAAACCTAATTATTTTACTTTAATGGGTCTGGGTCTGATTTAAAATTTTGGATCTGGGTCTGAGTCTGGGCCTGTTACAATGGCCTGGGTCTGGGTAATGTTGGCTCATTGATAGGCCTAAGTAAAATTATGACAAGAGGAATTGAGAAATTAAGAATAACTAATTCCCATAAAAGTTTTTAGATTAATAGAATAGGAATAGAGAGTTTCAAGAATAGCCTATTCCTATCAAAATCTGAAAGAAAGAACTCCTCATTCAACGTGAGCAATCACATTCCCAATTTCCCATCTAATGTTTTAATAGGAGCAAAAATTAGCTTAGCTTCCAAGAACTACAGTATTATCAACTAGAATTTGAACGATTTCAACACAAGTAGCAGATACAGTTTGATTATCAACCCTTTTCACCTCTGCCTGCGGAGCAGATATACCACACGAATAGATTACTTTTTGTAGCTTAGTTGGTGAAGATATGCGGCCACAGTTTGAAGGTCCGTATAGCCATTTCCAGTGGAATTAATGAAAATGAAGATAAGTCGAGAAAGCTCACCTTTTTACTACTAGTTTATGTCACCATAGTAGCAGAACATAGACGACAAATGTCAAGAAACAAGCAACAAGAAAATGCAAACGGTACATGAGTGCTTGCATGAGTGTTATAAAAAACATATATCACTCACAAGAGAAGAGGAGGATGAGAACTCACAAATATACTTCTAAACTTTTCACTCGTTTTTGGTGTTCTACAAATGACTCCAACATATGGGATGTTTATACTTACACAAATACACTATTCAAACTCTTCTAATAAATAAGTTCATCAAAAACTAAAAGACATACATGCATTACATTAATTCCTATGCATGTATTATATTGATTCATCTAAATATGAAGAAACACATTCATGTATTTTATCCAAATACATGAATAGCATATTCTAGACTTATGTATCTAGTTTATATATATATATATATATATATATATATATTCAATACTCCCCCTTAAACTAGATTCATCACTCCAAGTAAAAAACGCAACTTCTTGAAAACATCAAACTTCAAAGCCTTCGTGAAAATATCCGCAATTTGATCTTGTGACGTCACGTACTCAAGCTTCACTTCCTTCTTTGATATGCATTCTCAAATAAAATGATACTTCGTATCAACGTGCTTGCTCCTATCATGAAATACCGGATTCTTGGCTAATGCTATAGCCGACTTGTTATTCACATAAATCTCTGTCGGATTCTTTTATTGAAAATTAAGTTCTTTCAACAAACCTCTCAACCAAATAGCATGACAAACACAAGAAGTAATTGCAACGTACTCCGCTTCGCATGTTGAAAGAGTCACGATAGGTTGCTTCTTCGAATTCCACGTAAATGCCGAATTTCCTATAAAGTACACGAATCCGGTTGTACTTTTCCAATTATCAACATTACCTGCCCAATCACTATCACAATAGCCAACGAGCTCAAAATCTTGAGAAGATTTATAGAAAATTCCATGATCAATTGTGCCTTGAATATATCGAAGTATTCTTTTGGCAACTTTCAAATGAGATGTAGTAGGAGCTTCCACGTGACGACTCACAAGTACAACACCAAAAAGAATATCCGGCCCTTGTACAAGTTAAGTACCTCAAAATTTCAACAAGACATTTAAAATATGTGGAATTAATTTTCTTACCATCTTGACGTGAAGATAATTTGATTCCACATTCCACCGGGATGCTTACGGGCATGCAATTTTCCATCTCAAATTTCTTGAGAATTTCTTTGGCATATCCTTCTTGAAAGATAAATATTTCGTCATCTTGTTGTTCTACTTCAATGCCAAGATAATAGGACATTCAGCCAATGTCCGTCATCTCAAACTCCTTTGGCATAGCTCTCTTAAAATCATCAAACATCTTCGGATTGTTTCCTGTAAAGATCAAGTCGTCCACATATAAACAAACAAATATCACATCACCTTTTGAGTTCTCATTCACATAAAGAGCATGTTCATTTGGACACTTGATAAAGCCTTTGTTTTGGAAATAGTGATCAATTTGACTATTCCAAGCACTAGGGGCTTGTTTCAAGCCATAGAGAGTCGTTTTCAATTTCAACACTTTGTCTTTTTGGCCTTTCACCACATAGCTCGGGGGTTGATCAACATAGACTTCTTCCTCCAAAAATCCGTTCAAGAAAGCAGATTTTACATCCAATTGGTGAATTTCCCGACCGTTTTGAGCTGCAAGAGAAATAATCAACCAAATTATTTCAAGACGAGCGACTGGTGCAAATACCTCGTCGTAATCAATTCCGGCTTTTTGCTTGCCACCAATCTTGCTTTGTATTTTCTATCTCGCCTTTAGCATTTCTTTTAATCTTGTACGCCCATCTTACGCCAATCGTGTTTTTGCCTTTCGGTAATGATTCAAGCTCCCATGAATCATTCTTTTGAATTGCTTTAATTTCTTCATCCATGGCATTTCTCCACTTTTCATCACGAGCGACATCATCAGAATCTACAGGCTCAGTTTTTGCAAATAAGAAAAATTGAGTAAAGCCACTCAAATTTGTTACCTCTTCCGTGACATCATATAATTCACGTAGACCCCTGAATCCTCGAGGGCCTTCACTTGAGCTCGCCTTATCAACTTGAATATTTTGTCGCGACGGAGTTAATGGCGATGTAACGGGTTGTGCCATGTCTTCATCATCATCTCAAATAATGGACTATAATGATCATTTTTGTTTTGATCATTTCATTCCCAATGCCTTCTTCGTCAAATTCGACATCACGACTTATCACAATTTTCTCGTTGCTCGGATTGTACAACTTGTACCCTTTCGAACTTTGGTCATAACCAATGAATACATACCTTGCACTTCTATCATCAAGTTTTGTACTTTTTTGATCCGAAACATGCGTATAGGCAATACTGCCAAATACCCGCAAGTGGGTTATAGTTGGTTTATACGCACTCCAAGCTTCTTGAGGTGTGACTTCGGTTCATCAAATAAACTGCACAAGAGACAACTTCAGCCCAATATTCCTTCGGCATATTTTTGCATTTCAATATACTCGTTGTCATGTTGAGAATGGTCCAGTTCATCCGCTCGGCTACTCCATTTTATTGAGGTGAATATGGAGTTGTCATGGGACGATGAATCCCATTTTGTTCACAAAAAGCCTTGAATTCATTTGATGTGAATTCACCTCCTCTATCCGACCAAAGAGCTTTAATACGGTAGCCACTTTGGTTCTCCACCATCGCCTTGAACCTTTTAAATGTCCCAAACACCTCCGATTTCTCTTTCAAAAAATACACCCAAGTCTTCCGAGACAAAATAACTATTTTTACCCAGTGAACACGGTGTAATAGGTCCACAAACATCCGAGTGTATTAGCTCCAACAGGTGTTGAGCCCTTGTCATTGATTCCTTCGAAAAGCTCTTTCTTGGTTGTTTACCATAAAGACATCCTTCACAAAGTTGATTAGGATGGTTTATGGGAGGAAATCCTTTCACCATTCTTCCTTTGCTCATCATTTTGAGAGCATCGAAGTTCAAATGTCCAAACCTTAAATGCCATACCCAAGATTGTTCTTTGAAACATGACTTCAAACACATAGGAACGTCACTTTGAATGTTTAGCAAAAACATTCTAATTCTCGTCATGGGAACTTTGGCTAACAATCTACCGTTTTCATCTTTCATCGTCAAGCTTTTGTCTTTCAAGTGTATATCATATTTTTTCTCCAAAAGTTGTCCCAAACTCAAAATATTACTCTTCATGGCAGGAACATAAAAAACATGGGAGATAAATTGATGGCTTCCATCTTTTGAGCGAATCAAAATTGTATCTTTCCCCTTGACTTGAACCTTGGAAGAATTTCCAAAAGTTATATTGTTGTCAATTAATTCATTGAGATCTACAAATAGATCCTTCTTGCCACATATATGACTGCTTGCGCCAGAGTCAAGATACCACCGACTGTCTTTCTCCTCTTGATTATTTCTGTATGCAAGAAGCAAGGTGGGATCCGTTTCTTCTTTAACATTGCTTTCCACAAGATTACTTGTCTATTTCACATTTGAACATTCCCAAGCGTTTCAGCGTAATGACCAAATTGATGACAATTAAAACACTCAATGTTTGATTTGTCATACCGTGATTGATTTGGTTTATATGCACCTCTCCAACTTCTGCCTCGTCCACGACCTCTTCCAAAATTCCTATTTGCACCATCTTGGGGTGAGATTGGTTCACTTTTTTCTTGGCCTCGACCTTCTCCTCTTCCTTGACCACGACCACAGCCATGCCAACGACCTCGGCCTCTACCACGAGCTTGACTTCTTCCTCCTCTATCGGAAGCATTTCCTTTAGGATTAGAGGAAAGTTTTGCTTGCAAGATTTGCTCCACCGGCACCTTTTGATTTCTTTTCATTCTTTCTTCATGAGCTATTAACGATCCATTTAGCTCGTCAATAGTCATGTTATCGATGTCTTTTGCCTCTTCAATAGCCACCACTATATGATTGAACTTCGCATCAAGAGACCGTAGAATCTTCTCAACTACTCTCACATCCGTCAATTTTTCACCAAGCCGCTTCATTTGATTTACCACCACTAAAACTCGAGTGAAATAATCCATAATGGATTCATTCTCTTTCATAAAAAAAGACTCAAACTCAGCCCTTAGAGTTTGGAGCCGTACCTTCTTCACTTTATCAATTCCCACGACAGAATTCTTTAGAATGTCCCATGCATCCTTGGCTTTTGACTCATTGGCGATTTTCTCAAACATCTCGTTATCCAATCCTTGATGGATGATGCTGAGAGCACTTTGATCTCCACTTCTTCTTTTCTGCAACGCGGTTAGTTTGACTACAGAAAGAGCACTCGCATCGGCGGGTTCATCATACCCGGTCTCAACAAAATTCCACAAGCCATGAGCCCCAAGAATAGCTTTCATTCTAATTGACCACTGATCATAATTGGTTTTGGTCAGAGTTGGATATTGGAAGGAGATATGTGGAGTTGCGGTGATCATTTTAACTAGGCTCTTGTTGTTAGAATATAAAAAACATATATCACTCGCAAGAGGAGAGGAGGATGAGAACTCACAAATATGCTTCTAAACTTTTCACTCTTTTTTGGTGTTCTACAAATGACTCCAACATATGGGGTATTTATACTTACACAAATACACCCTTCAAACTCTCCTAATAAATAAGTTCATCAAAAACTAAAAGACATACATGCATTACATTAATTCCTATGCATGTATCATATTGATTCATCTAAATATAAAGAGACACATTCATGTATTTTATCCAAATACATGAATAGCATATTTTAGACTTATGTCTCTAGTTATATATATATATATAATTCAACAATGAGCAGCAAGTTACTAAAAGCATCGATAAAATTCTTTTAGTTGGTCAACTCCATAATTGCTGAAACTATATCTCCCTCAGCAGCTTTGAGACCCTTGACGGCCTTCAACCTGGACACGCCAGCTTGGGTCATAACCAACTCAATATCCTTCAGCTCCACTCCCGTCTCATCCACATCTTCATCGTCCTGAGCGATAGTTGATGGTTCAGGCTTTTGAGTCACATTGCTCAAATCAGGAGCTTTAAATTTCTCAGCAGCCTGAGTTTGCAATTGTAAGCTCAAGTTTTCTATCCTTGCTTCACCAAAAATAACTTATGTATCTGATGTTGGGCTCTTAAAGACATCGGGTTTTGAAATGACAAACAAAATCTAAGAGAAAATAATGAGCCCCATTCAAATGTTAGATACCAATCATTTATAGAAACAAGAACAAACATATCGTCAGCACCGTCAAACAAAATATGAAAAGAACCTACATTCTTTCTTTTCACAGTAACACGACTAACACCAGGTATAGCCTTCATTCCTAGCTTAAGCATTGCCTTGCGACTCTTCTTTTCACTTCTGCTTTGCTTTGACCTTTGCTTTGACCTACCACTTGCATCTCCATCTTGTTGTCCTGGATCAAAAACTAATCATTGGAAACAGTCTGCTTTATAAATCTGCTTTCAATTACCATCCCATCCATTCCATACTGAAGCCTACACCTGGATATTTTAACATTGAACAGCTAGGCCAAAAAGACCAGAGTTACAGGCCAAGCAAACTAAAGGTTGAAGAGCAATCTTGCTACTCCCGAATCGAAGGAAAGATCACTTAAGTATGAGGCAAAATAGTAATATTTTACTTATTGTAAGACCAACCTCCTGCTGCTTCATAGATAGTTAGTTGAGCAAATAATTATATTAAAAAACAAGTCAGTGGAAATAAAGGAAACGGATACAATGATAATGGATTTGTTCTGGAATTATGAAGAAGAAACAGGCAGTTAAGGTCAATTATAAAACTTATCGTGACAATCTGAGAGGACTATGACTTACTTTGTGCAGGAAATTCAACGACATTGTCATACTTAAACTTTCTATCCAATTTTGGAAGGAAACAAAATCGGCCTCCAAAAGGGTTACATATGCAACCTATTTTACTTTCTCTACATTTATTTTTCCAAACCAAACACAAAAGTTTTTCCAATGAAGTTTCTAATGAAACACAGGAAAATGAAATTATTTCCAAAAAATAGTGCAATATCAATAATTCAACAATCAGAACACTAGAGAAACTCAGTTCGAAAGAACTGACAAATGGCACTCAGGGAAAAATGCAGGATTGTTTTAAACAAATGCCAGTTTAAAGGCGCACAATGAAATTTGCCAAATTACACCAGAACACACAGTACACATACACTCATTTCATGCCATGTTTATTGTTAACATCATACATGGCACATAAAACAACATGGCAGTTGACCTTATCACAAAGTGGCTTTCTCCAGCATGTTCAAGCAATGCACGGAGAAATGTATCCTCCATTTCCTTACTCCATCTCTAACTGTAGAATAGCCTAGCCTGGTACACTAAAAAAAATATCTTAGCTATATTTTTAATGACCATAGCTAAAAATCGTGGTAAATAACTATTATTAACTACGGTTAAATAAAAATCGATGCAAAAACTGTTATTTGCCATGGTTTTTAGCCGTGGTAAAAACATTCACCATGGCTTTTGGCCATGACAAATGTTTTAGCCACCCTCACAAAAATCACGACCGACAACCGTTACGTGGTCGTGGTCAATGACTATCCACTACGGTTATTTAGTATTAACCACGGAAATTAACCATGGTTAAACGTCATATTTTTGGTAGTGGTAGTAATATCCATTGGGGACCATGGTTGACTTGTTTATGGAAATGATTGGGTGTAAATGGAAGCAGGAGATGATAATGCAAAGGGTGTCCACTAATACATACAAGAAGTAAATTATTTGTGGGATTACATATAATTTTCGTCCCATATCTTTTATATTTTGGCATTTTAGTTCTTTACATATTTAGGGTAGCAAATAAATCCTGTAATTTTTTCTATTTTTCGTGATTTTGGTCCTTCAGTTGCCGGATTTTGCAAATATTGCCGAATTTTTTTTTAATTTGGGGCTTTTGTTTCCATTAGTTATTTAATGGGCCAAAATCGCAAAAAAATATAAGTCACAGGACCTATTTGCTACATTAAAAAGATAAAGGACTAAAACGCCAAAATATAAAAAATATAGGAGGAAATTTTGGTTCCATGCTGGCAGTAATTTGACTAATGGGAACAAAAGCCCCAAATTACAAAAAAATTTCGGTAACATTTACAAACTCTGGTGATTGAAGGACCAAAATCATGAAAAATTAAAACGTTACAGGACCTATTTGCTAACTTAGAAAAATAAAGACTAAAATGCCAAAATGCAAAAGATACAGGACAAAAAATGCATTTAAGCCATTATATGTGTATTAGGATTTCTTAAGTACCATGGATTATATAGTAGTTCGTGATAGTGTGGACCAACCAAGGAGTTACGTGGCGGAAGCGTGGAAAGCAAGAAAATCATGAAAAATGGAATTTAAAACAACATTGAATACCGGATCAAGGGGTGTACCCTTGATTCTCCAGGACGTTCGGTGTATCTTATGAATGAAATAGTAAAAGCATACAATCCATGGAGGCCCTAGGGTAATGAAGAGAGCAAGAGATGTAAAAGGAAAACTTATCCTTGTAGTTCTCTTCACCTATACGTGTGTAGTAGATCTCCACCTCCTAGGCTCTACGTAGAGCACCTCCAAAGAATATCCAATCTATCCAACGGAATTCATAGAAACCTCCTGCTAGCAAGAGATCTAAAAACGAAGAGAACAATTGACCAAACATTACGATTGACGAGATTAATTGTTCATAGGTTCTCCTTGAATGAATCAAGAAAAACTAGAGCACTTTTGGAGGAGAGCAAAAGAGACAGGGATAGAGAGAGGAGGTGGAGAGGTGGCAGTTTTTGTGTGTGGGCACAAAGCTGATCCTTCATGTATGTGTGTGTGTTTTTAGTATTTATGTGACTAGGTCACATGACCTACTCAAACTCCTCTCAGGAGAGACACATCTAGCAACTATAATAGATTTGGCCTATTCAAATCCTCTTCTAGGATGAATCCTAACCATCCATCTCAAACCCTCTCTGATCGAATCTCGTCCATCCATTCTTGATGGGCTTTATAGACCAGACTCATTTAAATCTAATTTAAATAGTCTAAAGGTCCAATGGACTATGTATTAAATCCAATTTTATACTTGAACCTAATTAAATAATTTCAACCTTTTAATCTAATTAAAAAGGGAAAGCCAAACCTCTTAAATTCATAAATCTAATTTATGAATTAAGCCCGATTAATCAAATTAATCGATAACGGCTTGACACTCCGAAAGATTAATTCAATCCAATTAAATTATCTCATCTCCCGGAATTAATTCCAAATCAATTCCTTCACTTCCAATGAATTATACGTGACTCTTTAGGTTCACTCTCAGCTAGACTTGGGTTAATTCCCGATTATCCCATAACCAGAATTCGCCCGTTGGTGACCGTCTAGCAACAGTCCATGGCACTAGAGACTAGGTGAAAATACGACGTGAACATTTAGGTTCCCGAATACATACGAGTACAGTCCTTCCATCTACCGTCTCCCAGCCATAGTCTAGGCCATGGAATTCGGTGTCAGTTCCCATTCTTGACTATGCAACTATACATAAGGCTCGAGACACTCATTTACGCCACTGATACATCACGGGGATCCCATCCCACTGTTTAGTCACTGTGGCCACAGATTCTAAGGGAAAACGAGTCTCATAGTGTATAGGAGACACTATTGTCATATCACTGACAGGAGATAGATTCTTTCTTGGAACACACCGTCCTCACTACACATCCTAACTGCATTAGATAGGGTTTATAATAACCATGTCTTTCGATGCAGTAGTTGCTTGCCAAATCTAAGACACAGGCATTGTGTGCATGTGACTGTCATGGTTCCTCAAGTTCGAGGACTAATCTCATACTATCAAAGCCAGGAATCCCAGGCATACCGACCAAGCCCCTACAGGCTTCCATATGACGATTCTCGCGGGTCACCTCAGTCAGTCGACTGTCGAGTTGGCCAACCCACGAAGATTGCATGGATGACCTGCGTATCCTGCCAATGAAACACGGTTTTGATCCTTAGTGCAAGTCTCCCTCGGACCCTCGATACCCAATCTCGAGGTCCTCGACTTGGAGCATTTCAGACTGATCTACAGAAGCTGGCTTCATGACTGCCAACCTATGCGCAGTCCAACTTCTTGGATTTCACAAATTCAGTTTGGGGGCTTTGTTGTGCAGTTAATAGTAATGAACAAAATGGAAGTGAACACAACAAAGTACGACATGCCATGAAATTGAATGTCACTTTTATTCAATACGTAAATTTCATATTACATAAAAAATTGTCAGAAACTGGTTACAAAAAGCCCAATCTAATTGGCTTCACGGTCACCTATTCTAACAGTTCGGACATGAAAATGCATCGAATATCATTTACTCTCCCATTTCAAGAAGGATATCCCAAACATTGCAGCAGTCCTATTTACCTTAATGGTTGGTTCGAAAAATCGTATTTGATAAGGTAGGACAAGACTTGACTGTCTTTGCAGGTGCAGATAAATAGCGAAATTGACTAGTATTCATTTTATTTCTTAATTCAAATTAGTTTTGTATAATATCTACCAACTGACAGAATATGGTGGGTCTTTATAGCTAAACAGCTCCCTAACTACCTTCATTTATGCTTGTAGCAAAGCAATAAATAATATGTCGCCAATGAGATATAAATGCATTAATTTAGCTTCATTTCAGAGGCGGAAGAGCATAAATTTGGTCACTGCACAAAGCGCACCTACGTCATCCATAAATGAACCGGGAGTTCACTTGAGTGCCACACCATGTGATGAAACCCTCTTTAATGCCCAACTTCCACATTTAGGCAATGGCGTAAGCCCTATTTTTTGCACTTCCTAACATAAAGCATTTGGTCATCAGTTTGCCCTGAATTTACATATGTAGCCAGGTCCATTCAATATACTTCGATAATATTTATAAGAAATGATTAATTGTAATAGCAATACAATAAAAATTTATATAGACATATTTTCTATGGAAAAATTAAAAATTTGGTTCTAATCGATCCATATTAATTAAATCGATTATTGATAATATGTACCAAAAAGTATTAAGTTTATTAGCAATTTATTTAGATAAACACTGGCATGCACAATATATAGAAACTGGAATAATTCAAAAGATCTCATTATTCCAAAAACCCATACGTAAATTATATTTTACATTTATAATACAAATAAATAACACTTTCAGAGGGCTTGGAATAATTTGTTAAAATGTTAAATTAGATTAAATAAAACACAATGCTATCATATTACATCACCTATTATTATTATGCACACAATTTTTAGATAACATGATCAGAGGTGTTATTTATAAAAAGTGAGAAACTTTTGGAACATAGCATTATCCCCAAAAAAATCACAGAGATTATATGTTACAAAAGATAGCATATTACGAAAGTATTAATTATTTTTCTAATATTAATAGATAAAGATATTTGAAATCAGTAAATGTTAATTGGACAAAATCAGTTGATTAAACTATTTGACTTTTATAATGTTTTACACTCCATGTTTATATTAATAAATTACACACGATAGTATTACTCTATACAATTTTTGGGGTTGATAGCATCTACATATATATGAGTTTTTCAAAAAGTGGTAAAAATTAATTGAGTACGGTTGAAGACACATAACTATTTGGTAGATGGCGTTGATTAAAAAAATTTCAAGGCAAAATTGCATTGGGACTTTTTCCACCAAATTTATGTTTTAGCAGACAGTAAATGATACATATTATTATATTAGTCAAACACATGTCCTTTAAGCGTCGTACGTAATTCATCCCGTTAGAAGCTTGATAATTGCAAAAAAGCACAAGTGTTGGTAAACGACAATCTCACATTAACAAGTTCTTAAGATTCCATTGAAAATAGAAGAAAGCACAAAACATTCAACAGTTCACGCCATTCATCCTAGCATTGGCATTTGGGTAACTAAACGACCATTACAAAAACCTTAAATCCTTCGAGATCGACCGCCAAGAAGATAACCCCTTTCATAGAAAAATATTAAGAAACCCTAAACTTAAATGAAAAACACACAAACATAGTAGCAATCTTAAAAACGTAGAAGCTTAATACGTAATAAACTAGATGACGGTTCCGTCAGGCTTGTCCACCGAAGTTTTCTGAAGAGATCGAGCCTTCATCATCAGATGATATGAGAACCACACTGGTATCAGGGGTACGACAACCTGTGCTCACTTCTTCATCGCTTTGGTCGTCTTCATCATGTAGGGATTCACCAAAAATAATTTTTAGTTCATCCCAGGTTGGCTCGCTTTTCCACCGATAAGCCAATGCAAATGGTTTTTCTTGCAGTAGGGTATTCATGTTAGCTTAATGATAAAAACATAACAAACGATTATTTCTACAGGAAAAAAAAACACCTCTTTGATTACAGACCACAAATCTTCATCAACCCAAAGAAGCTTATAACGCGAGTAATAAAATCCCTTCTAGTTGATAAGCCATGAGAAGGTTTCATGGTGTTCCTACATGTGGTTAACCCTGTTCAAGGCATAACAGTAACAAAGCAGTTTACCAAAATGGTTGCTGACAATTGCTATTGCATTCATGATAGCACGACGTGGTGGATAGTCACCTCCTTTATTTCTAGCTAAAACACTTGAAACTAGTGTGGAAATGAACACTTCATCCATCTCCATGGTAAAATGTGTGCATACCTTTTCAACTGCCAAGCAACACAACCAAAAGCATCAACCATCAAGTGCCTCAAAATGTCCTCTCATCAAAACAAATATTTGACTGGTAGGTAATATTTATATATATTACACTTGGCAAACGCCTAACATACTTGTACTTAAATGTAAAGTTTGATTTAAAAAGTCGACTGCTGTTGAAAGTCACTATTCTTGTTTGTTAACCTAATAATGTTGGAATAGGTGACCAGAAAGCTAATAGGTTAGGCAATTTGTAACCTATTCGACAACTTGATGTAGATGTAATATTATTATGTGATGAATAAGATGAGTGTTCGTCACCAATGGTACTTTCTTTGTTGCGCTCATCTTACATTCATTAAAACGATGTTTAACTTATATCGCAACAAAACCCACAGACCATAACAACTCGTGCAGTTGGGCCACGCATTGGATGGTGGTCATGAAACCAACTGATTAAGAGTTGGGTCTGAAACGTTCCAAGTCGAGGACCTCGAGACAGGGCATCGAGAGTCCTATTGAGACTTGCGTCAAGAGTCGTGTTCATTGGATGAGTGTCGTGTTTCATGGACGACAGGCGTGGGACGCCTACACGATCTTGATGGGTTGGTCAACTGGGGTCGAGCCGACTGGACTGACTCGCGGGGATCATCATATGGGAAGCCTTGAGGGCTTGGTCGGTATGATTGGTTTTCCCCGGTTCCGATAGTACGGGAGTAATCCTTAGACTTGAGGAATCATGGCAGTTGCGTGCACAGGACGACTGTATCTTGGATCTGGCGAGAGGTAATCATTCTGTAGGATGATTATCATAAGCTTTGTCCAGTGCAGTCGGAATGTGTAGCGAGGACGGTGGATTCCAAGAAGAGGATCCGTCCCCTGTCAGTATGTGACAGAGGTATCTCCTATGCACTCGGAGACACGTTCATGCTGTTTGAAGCTGTGGCCACAGTGGTTGGTCGAACAGGATATGGTTTCCTGTGTCGACGCAATGAAGCATACGTAGTCTCGAGTATTAAGCATAGATGCCTAGTCGAGGATGGGAACCGACGCCTAATTCCATACCCTAGACTAAGTTCGGGAGACGGTAGACGGTAGACGGAAGGATCGTACCCGTACGGAATCGGCGCCTAAATGTTCACGCCAATTCACCTAGTCTCTAGTGCCATGGACCGTTGCTAGACAGCCACCCATGGTAACGGGCCCTTGTGGGACACGGGCCCAAGTCTAGCTGAGGGTGAACCTAAAGGGTCACACACAAATCACCGAGGAGGTTGAGAGATCGACTTGGAGTCAATCTCGAAGGATAAAATAAGTAATTGGATTACTTAAGGGAAAGTCCATTGGATGGACCGGCCGATATTGTATCGGGCTTCCGTTTAATCGGTAAATTAGATTTTCGATTAAATATGGAAAGTTGAGACGTTGGATCTTTTAATTGGATTAAAAGATCAACAGGAATAATTTAAATGGACATTAAATTGGATTTAATGTTGGGTTCGTCGTAATTGGATTACGATAAAACCCGGTCCGTTAAATTATACCCGAGAGGAGAAATAATTCCTATTTTGGAATAGGAAGAAGTTGGACTTCTTCCCTTAATTAAACATGGCCGACATGCTCCCTTGGAGGAAGCAAAATCAGCCATGTTTCATGCTAGGTGGTATGTTGACTTATCTCTTTTGGAAAGAGATAAATCAACTCCAATCAAGCTCTTCCCTTTTGGTATGATTTGATCATACCATAAATTTTGGTAGGCCTGATTGAAGAATTGATGGTGATTGATTGGAATGAATCTAGACATCCTTGGATGAACCTAGACACATTCCAATAATCACATTAATTATGTATATATATTAGAATATACAACACCAAGCATAAGTGATTCATTATTCATCTTTTTCTAGGAAAAAGAGAAGACAAAAATCCTCTCCTCTTTCTCAAACTCTTGGCCTCTCTCCCTCTCTTACACTTGTGTTCTTCACTTGATTTTGAATCAAGAAGAAGAACAAAGTAAGTTTAAGAGAGCACTAATTCATAGTGTTCTTCTCTTAAACCGATTCCTTCTTAAACCCGTTCTTTTCTAGCAAGAAGAACATGTGTTTCTTCCGGTGTGGTGTGGATCACCTTTGGAGAATCCATACATTTGGATTTCGTGAGCATTCTGGAGAAGGAACAACGCTAGTAGCCGGGAGCATACGCTAAACAATCAAAGGTAACGGTTTTACTACGCTTTGATTGATTTAATATACATCTATGCCCTATGTGTTTAAATATATATTTCTAATATTTACACATCCTACATCGAACGCCCGGTTGAGCACCCAAGGGTACACCCCTTGGGATTCGTTTATTTAAACTAGAGTTAAATTTATGCACTATTTCCTCGCTTCCGCTCGCGCTCCCAGGCGGATCCGCTTGTCCTTCAAGTGGTATCAGAGCCCGGTTCGATGTAAGGGGCATAGATCTATGTGTTTGGCATGATCTACTTGCTTTTAATGGCTTTATTGGCATGTTAGATTACATAAATATATGAATAATATGATGATTCAATTGTTTGGATTTAATGGACTTTTGGCATGCTTAATTTTGTTAGATTGGATCTAAAACGCAGGGGCGCGCGCGCTGTGCGCAGCGGGCTGCTGCTGGCCGAGGCCAGCGCGCGCGGCCGACCGGCCAGCACAACGGCTTGGCCGTTTTTTGCCGTTTTTCGACTTTTTCCGAAAAATTTGATTTTCTGTATTTTCTGCACAATATTCTGAAAATATATTAATTTTGCATTTTTGATTTTTGAATAATTAGATTATTCCTTGAATTACATTTGCTTAATTAATTTGGGATTAATACATGCATTGGATGGATTGTTTAAAATGTCCATTAAATTTGAAATTTGAATTTTGCATATTATTTGTATGTTTATGCTTTTGTGATGTTGGACATCACTTGGGTATTTGGAATACCCATTGGTTATTTATGCATGATTATTTGGAATAATTGTGTTATGTGAGTTGATGGAATCAACATGGGATGATCACAAGAGCCCTAGACCTTATGTATGGATGAATGTATGATCAGTTATTTTCTGTTGGGTGGGGCCTGCGTGCCTCTTGTTTTTGGGACTATCATCTCCCGTATTTTTCAGCCTCATGATGTTAAGGCTTGTTTTCTTTATTACCGATGTATTACTTTCAGTTGTAATGAGAGTAGATAGGACTGGTGAGGTTTTAATTTTAACAAGCAATTGGAGTCGGAGACCCCAAGGTGAAGCATCAAGGCGTGAAATAAGAAGCACTTCAAGGCCCATTGGAATGACAATGGGTTTATTATTATAGTAATAATTTAGGACCACCCTAGACAGACCATAGACTCACTGCGGGCTCAGTGGGTCGCATAGGTTGGGCTTGTGATCATCCTAACAGGGGTATGCTATGTTTTATGCATGCGGCGTTTTTATTTATCGCTTTAAATATTGGATATTTATGCATGCTAAAACACCATAATGTGATGAGGTCTCGGTCATACACAAACTCTCATTTGGTTGGACCAAATTAAATATTAGGCCCAGAACGGACTTGGACCAAAATGGTATTTTGGTCTGTCCTAGCCTTCCATCCACAGCAATGTGGTGAGGAAGCTACCACTACCCAAGTGTGGTCTCACGAGTCGTGGCACACTTAGACTAGGGGAAAGTTGCACCATTGTTGTGAACAAAAAGACTGCGCTCGCTGTTTCCCTATCTCACGAGTCGTGGGGGGAGACAGTTTGAGGCATGATTTGGTTGATGGGTCGGGCCCAACACTGAGTAACATGGTTCGCTTGGAGTCCTCGAAACCATGCGAATAGGTGAGGCAAAATATCTTGGGAATTTCATTGGATGAGAATGATATTGGATATCTCCCACGAGGTCTTCTTCATGTGAATCGTAAAAGCGGGGCATGGAGATTACGCTTGTGGATCCCAAGCCTACTAGGAAATGGTTTCCCGAAACTCCGCTTGAGAGTGGCGGACTTTCGTATAAATAGTGGGAGGGTTAAAGACTAAAAGACCAAGTCTTCAACTTGAACAATAATATTACCATCATCTGCTAATTTCTGCTTTACATTTTCATTAATGTAGATATGTCTAAGAACCCATTAACCATGATTCTCGAGACTAACAAATTCAACAGAACGAACTACTCGGACTGGCTGAGAAACCTGAGGATTGTCCTCGGTTTCGAGAACCAAGGCTACGTCTTGGACGAGCCGCCACCGAGCGACTTACCGGAAGGGTCCACACCTGAAGAACGTTTGACGTTCGAGAAAAGGCATGAGGACAACCGGAAAGTACGCAGTATCATACTGGCTTTGATGTCTAACGACATACAGAAGCAGTATGAGAGGCTGGACAACGTCTCCGCCATAATGCTCCGCATGAACGAGGTTTATGCGGTTCCGGATAGGCATATTAGATATGCCGCCACAAAAGCATTCTTTGGCACCAAGCTTGCTGAAGGAGCGTCTGTACAAAGTCATGGGGTCAAGATGCTCTCCCTAGTGGAGAAACTCGAGGACCTTAAAGCTGGGCTTAACAATGACACGTACATTGACGTGATCCTCCAGTCGCTTCCTCCATCCTATGACCCGTTTGTTGTAAACTATAACATGAACGGACTTGAGAAGTCTATTCATGAGTTGATCAACATGTTGGTCCAATACGAGGCAACGACCCACAAGTTGGCGCCGGCGGTATTGATAGGAGAGGCTTCAACCTCCAAGGCGAATGGCAAGAGGGCCGGACGCTGGAAGAGGAAGAAGGGCAAAGGGAAGACGGTTGTGGCCCCTGCTCGCGCTCCGGGCGTCCCTGTTGCTCCGGTTGGACCGAGCAAAGGGAAAGGGAAGGCCCGTGATTCTCAGCGGTCCAAGGCAAATGATGTCTGCATGCATTGCCAAGGGAAAGGGCATTGGAAGAGGGAGTTCCCACAACTCCTCTCCAATGCAGGTATGTTTGTGGTTGAAGTAAATATGATAACTAATTCTGCTTCGTGGGTATTGAATACCGGGTGTGGTGCTCACATCTGCAATGATTTGCAGGCACTGCAAAGAAACAGATGGCTAACCAATGATGAGATGATCCTGAGGCTAACCGATGGCAAGGCCGTTGCTGCGGAGGCCGTAGGATCACTAGAGTTAGCCATTAGTAGTCATGTTAGGATTGTACTGAACGACTGTTTCTATGTACCTAGCATGATTAAAAACATTGTTTCCATCCCGGTCCTTGATAAGGAGGGATATGAATTTACCATCAATAAAAACGGTTTTTTCATTATCAAAGATGGTATTTCTCATCTGCTTGGTACATTAGTCAACGGTCTGTACATACTTCAACAGTCTAATTGGATTACGACTGCAAAACACAAACGAAAACGTGATGATCATAATAACGCACAGATATGGCATACGAGGTTAGGTCATATCTCTAAAGATAGGATAAGAAGGTTGGTGGACTCAAAGAGTCTAGAAATAGACGATTTGGACAACCTACCGACCTGCGAATCCTGTCTAAAGGGAAAGATGACCAAGAAACCCTTTGTTGGACAAAGTACGCTAGCCAGTGGTTTGTTGGATTTGATCCATACAGATGTCTGTGGTCCACTAAATACTCAGGCTAGAGGTGGGTACTCGTACTTCATAACCTTTACCGATGATCACTCACGGTATGGTTATGTTTACCTGATGAGGTACAAGTCTGAAGCCTTTGGAAGGTTTAAGGAATACAGACTTGAAGTAGAGAACCAAACCGGTCGAAAGATCAAAGCCCTTCGGTCGGACCGAGGTGGAGAGTATTTTGAGTGGTGAGTTTACTGATTATCTAAAAGAGAATGGGATTCTCTCTCAGTGGACTCCTCCTGGAACACCGCAGCTTAATGGGGTGTCTGAAAGGAGGAATCGGACCTTGTTGGACATGGTCCGATCCATGATGAGTTTTACCGAACTTCCCCTTTTCTTCTGGGGATACGCTCTTGAGACGGCGGCCAAAGTTTTGAACTTGGCGCCATCTAAAAAGGTATCCCAGACGCCATATGAGATATGGCATGGCAAGCCTGCCTCCTACAAATACTTGAAAGTGTGGGGTTGCCCCGCATATGTCAAGAGATTAGTGGGAGATAAACTGGACTCGAGGTCTAGTTTATGCAGGTTCATCGGCTATCCAAAAGAAACTGCGGGGTATATTTCTATGATCCCTCCGAGCAAAAGGTTTTTGTCTCGCGAAATGCAGTGTTCTTGGAAAAAGCTTTTCCATCGGATAGTCGACGCGATGAGGTGCTCCTTGAGGAATCAAGTAAGGCACCCCAAGAGGCGGCAGTGACATCTGAGCCAGAAGTTCCCACTGATATTGTTCCAGTCCTCCATAGGTCGGCCAGAGTATCCCATGCACCTGATAGGTATGGATTTCTGGGCCTGACCGATCAGTTGGATAATGATCCGAAGACGTACGGAGAAGCGATGTCGGACATCGATTCGGACAAGTGGCTTGAGGCCATTAAATCCGAGATGGACTCGATGGGTACAAACAAGGTTTGGACCCTAGTAGATCCACCCAAAGGGGTTAAACCCGTAGGGTGTAAATGGGTCTACAAACGTAAGCTTGGAGCTGACGGGGAGGTTACAACCTTCAAAGCCAGGCTTGTGGCGAAAGGTTACACTCAACGACCTGGGGTCGATTTTGAGCAAACCTACTCGCCCGTAGCAATGGCCAAGTCCATTCGGATACTGCTTGCCATAGCAGCATGGTATGACTATGAAATATGGCAGATGGACGTGAAAACAGCTTTCCTCAACGGTTTCGTAGAGGAAGAGATCTATATGGATCAGCCGGAAGGTTTCACAACTGTTGGAGAAGAGCAGAAGGTCTGCCGTCTCCAAAGGTCCATCTATGGCTCAAACAAGCTTCCCGAAGCTGGAGCATACGTTTTGATGAAGTCATACGGGGATATGATTTCATCAAGAACGAGTCCGATCCTTGTGTATACAAGAAGATCAGTGGGAGCTCAGTTGCGTTTCTGGTGCTTTACGTGGATGACATCTTGCTCATTGGGAATGATGCTAAGATGTTGGGTACCACTAAAGCTTGGTTGTCAACGCAATTTTCCATGAAGGATATGGGCGAGGCATCCTACATCCTTGGCATCAAGATCTACAGGGATAGATCTAGAAGGATGTTAGGAAGGCCCAGTCCTCGTACATTGAGAAAGTCTTGAAGAGATTCAAGATGGAGAACTCAAAACGAGGATTCCTTCCTATGAGGCATGGAATTAAGTTATCCAAAAAGCAGTCTCCTAAGACTGATGAGGAGCTTAAAAGGATGTTAGACATCCCCTATGCTTCAGGCGTAGGCATCATACAGTATGTTGTTCAGTGCACTAGACCTAATGTGGCTTTCGCTTTGAGCGTAACAAGTCGATATCAGTCGTGTGCCGGGGAGGCACACTGGAGTGCAGTCAAGACTATCCTGAAGTACCTGAAAAGGACTAAGGACATGTTCTTGATCTACGGCGGTGGAGAGTTGATACTGGAAGGCTATAGCGACGCTAGCTTCCAGTCGGATGACGATGATGCCAAGTCTCAGTTTGGTTTTTGTATTCAGACTTAATGGTGGCGTGGTTGCTTTGGAAGCTGCTAAGGAGTGGTTTGGTTGATGAGCTACATCCAAGGGTTGGATGTAGCACCTAGCATTGCTAAGCCTGTAATTATCTTTATGATAACAACGGGGCGATGGTGCTAGCAAAGGAACCGAGATCTCATCATGATCCAAGCATATTCTTAGACGCTACCATCTACTTAGAGAGATGGATAGCAGGAGTGACGTTCGGTTGGACCGAATCAGCTCCGCTAGAAAATATAGCAGATCCACTTGCTAAGCCCATGTCGCAAGTTGCCCACACTCACCATCTGAATAAGAGGTTTGAGATCAATGGGTGATTGGCTTTAGGTCAAGTGGGAGATTGTTGGAATAGGTGACCAGAAAGCCAATAGGTTTGACAATTTGTAACATATTCGACAACTTGATGTAGATGTAATATTATTATGTGATGAATAAGATGAGTGTTCGTCACCAATGGTACTTTCTTTGTTGCGCTCATCTTACATTCGTTAAAACAGTGTTTAACTTATATCGCAACAAAGCCCACAGACCATGGATAACAACTCATGCAGTTGGGCCACGCCTTGGATGGTGGTCATGAAACCAACTGATTAAGAGTTGGGTCTGAAACGTTCCAAGTCGAGGACCTCGAGACAGGGCATCGAGAGTCCTATTGAGACTTGCGTCAAGAGTCGTGTTCATTGGATGAGTGCCGTGTTTCATCGGCGACAGGCGTGGGACGCCTACACGATCTTGATGGGTTGGTCGACTGAGGTCGAGCTGACTGGACTGACTCGCGGGGATCATCATATGGAAGCCTTGGAGGCTTGGTCGGTATGATTGGTTTTCCCCGGTTCCGATAGTACGGGAGTAATCCTTAGACTTGAGGAATCATGGCAGTCGCGTGCACAGGACGACTGTATCTTGGATCTGGCGAGAGGTAATCATTCTTTAAAATGATTATCATAAGCCTTGTCCAGTGCAGTCGGAATGTGTAGCGAGGACGGTGGATTCCAAGAAGAGGATCCGTCCCCTGTCAGTATGTGACAGAGGTATCTCCTATGCACTCGGAGACACGTTCATTCTGTTTGAAGCTGTGGCCACAGTGGTTGGTTGAACAGGGAATGGTTTCCTGTGTTGACGCAATGAAGCATACGTGGTCTCGAGTATTAAGCATAGATGCCTAGTCGAGGATAGGAACCGACGCCCAATTCCATACCCTAGACTAAGGCCGGGAGACGGTAGACGGAAGGATCGTACCCGTACGGAATCGGCGCCTAAATGTTCACGCCAATTCACCTAGTCTCTAGTCATGGACCGTTGCTAGACGGCCACCCATGGTGACGGGCCCTTGTGGGACACGGGCCCAAGTCTAGCTGAGGGTGAACCTAAAGGGTCACACACAAATCACCGAGGAGGTTGAGAGATCGACTTGGAGTCAATCTCGAAGGATAAAATAAGTAATTGGATTACTTAAGGGAAAGTCCATTGGATGGCCCGACCGATATTGTATCGGGCTTTCGTTTAATAGGTAAATTGGATTTTCCATTAAATATGGAAAGTTGAGACGTTGAGACGTTGGATCTTTTAATTGGATTAAAAGATCAACATGAATAATTTAAATGGACATTAAATTGGATTTAATGTTGGGTTCGCCGTAATTGGATTACGATAAAACCCGGTCCGTTAAATTATACCCGAGAGGAGAAATAATTCCTATTTTGGAATAGGAAGAAGTTGGACTTCTTCCCTTAATTAAACATGGCCGACATGCTCCCTTGGAGGAAGCAAAATCAGCCATGTTTCATGCTAGGTGGTATGTTGACTTATCTCTTTTGGAAAGAGACAAATCAATTCCAATCAAGCTCTTCCCTTTTGGTATGATTTGATCATACCATAAATTTTGGTAGGCTTGATTGAAGAATTGATGGTGATTGATTGGAATGAATCTAGACATCCTTGGATGAACCTAGACACATTCCAATAATCACATTAATTATGTATATATATTAGAATATACAACACCAAGCATAAGTGATTCATTATTCATCTTTTTCTAGGAAAAAGAGAAGACAAAAATCCTCTCCTCTCTCTCAAACTCTCGGCCTTTCTCCCTCTCTTACACTTTTGTTCTTCACTTGATTTTGAATCAAGAAGAAGAACAAAGTAAGTTTAAGAGAGCACTAATTCATAGTGTTCTTCTATTAAATCGATTCCTTCTTAAACCCGTTCTTTTCTAGCAAGAAGAACGTGTGTTTCTTCCGGTGTGGTGTGGATCACCTTTGGAGAATCCATACATTTGGATTTCGTGAGCATTCCGGAGAAGGAACAACGCTAGTAGCCGGGAGCATACACAAAACAATCAAAGGTAACCATTTTACTATGCTTTGATTGATTTAATATACAACTATGCCCTATGTGTTTAAATATATATTTCTAATATTTACACATCCTACATCGAACGCCCGGTTGAGCACCCAAGGGTACACCCCTTGGGATTCGTTTATTTAAACTAGATTTAAATTTACGCACTATTTCCTCGCTTCCTCGCTTCCGCTCGCGCTCCCGGGCGGATCCGCTTGTCCTTCAAATAATACTTTTGTTAAGAAAGGTAATGCTTTTGGAACATGGATGCAACCTGCATTAGATTCCTAATTAGCAAAATTAAGATTTCTGCAATTGCAATGTAATTTTTAGATTGTCATGCTCATAATGTTCGGCTTACTAGAAACTTTAGGTTGGGAATGTATATTGTGGTAGAAAAATTTAAGGTTAATTAAGGCGTACAAAAAAAGGCACTAATACGTATAACAACCACCGGGGATGGACATCATAATGTTACCAAACACAAAGTACAAGTATACATATACGCTGGTCTACCACAACGTACACTAAATATTAGCCCACAAAAACAACCATTACATCCACTATTAACGATATTACAAGTCAATCCAAGAACAATCAGCCAGGTACTGCTCCAATTGTAGAGCACAATCGTCAACAGGGTCAACAACCAAGTTACAATAAAAACTTAAGACATGTAGTAGCCGGGCACAGACGTGCGTCGGCAGATGCAATACGATGTTCCAATTGATTAAGATGATTACTGTAACGCGTTATGAGAGTAAGTAGGCTAGGAATGATCTCCTTAGATCGAGGACATATGGGAGGGTCTATCCACTGAAATGATCCACAATATGAGACCTACAAATAAACAGGAATGAATCAAAAAATGTAACTTGATTGGGATTGGGTTTATATAACCCAGTACATAATGTGTAACTCACCCCATTGCCTGGGCATTCATGGAAGCGTCTACCAGGATTCAAATTCCTCCCAGAAGTTCTTGTAACAACTTCATGACCACACTGACAAATTCGAAGAGTAATTTCAACATTTGATGAATACCTAGTGCTTGAGTGTGAACGGTTGTGCTGATGACTGCCGTTGCTGCTGGACTATTTTCCCCAATTATCATGTTTTCTAGACATGGTTTCACAAAATCTGCCAAGTTAATACTTTAGTTTACATGTTTTTAGGAAATTTTAAAAACCAAATTGATAAACATTTCGTTTGTTAACATCACTTTGTTCAATTATGTTTGTAGGATTGCTTGAAAGATTTTGTAAATCTTCCAGAATATACATACTATTTACTATTTTTAGAGGAACCAATCAATTTTCCCATGTCATTTGTTACGAATCATTACAACAAGAATTCCAACATTAACCAATTCACTGTAAATACTATATATGCATGCAGGCCTCCACATAACCCAAATATCATTCCCAATTTAACATGACGTCAAAATGTGTACCAAAATAAAATTAATAAAAATTACAATAATACGGGAAATATATATACTTATATACATACACACAATATCCTCGCCTTCTTACAGCACATTTCCGCCAACCAAGTAAAAAGTATTTCATGGGTACCTGGTTGAGATACGACAATGATAAAACACCAATGTCGGTCGCTTAAGCTTGAACCTGAAAAACTATTCGGGGGAATTACTTTTCAGAAAATACAAGTCACAAAAGCCCTTCAAATTCCAATAATACAAAAGATTCGGGTAAAATGCAATTTATCCCCCTGTGTTTCTATAAATATTTAAAATACTTCCTTGTGAAAAATAAAATACTAAAGAAACCCCTGTGATCTCCAAAATAGGGCAAAACACCCCCTCGGACCCGGCGGTGTATCTCACTCGGCCTTCATGCGACTGGGGGTTCACTTTTACCAATAAATTTATTTACATCTTTTTTTGTAAACCGCTAGATCATGCTTGTTATACATCTAACGGTTGAAATTTAAAAGAAACCAAATTAATAGTTAGATTTCATTAGATTTGAACCAAAGGTCCAGATTTATAAGCAATTCAATGGTCCAAATTTCACTTAATTTAAATCAATGGTACTCCAGATTCAATATACAAATATTTATATTACTTTTATTTATTAAAAATAGGAATAAAATAATTAAATATAATACAATATATTTAAGAAAATGATTTAAAAAAAGTCTTCTTCCCCACCACCACCACCACCACCTCCCCCCACCCCACTAGCGCTCCCTCGCCACCGCCGACATCGTCACAGTGCGCCACCCCTCTCCCCTCCTCCCCTCCGCGCGCCCCACCCCCTCCCCTCCCCTCCCCTCGCCTCCTCCGCGCGTGCGGCGACCCACTACCCTCCTTTGTCTGCGCGCGCGCGGAGGCCCTCTCCTCCCATCCGCCTCCAGGCGCGCTGCCCCCTCCCCACTTCTAGGCGGCGCGCCCCCTCCCTTCCCGGGCAACGGCCGACGCCTCTTTGCCTTCCATTCTCTCTCTCTCTCTCTCTATATATATATATATAGATATACACATAACATATAATATATATTTATATATAAATAATATCTATAATTTTTAAAAATTTATAAATTATATTTAAATATATATAAATATATTCAATTTTAAAATATACTTTTATAATGTTGACAAGATCTGAACCGTCAATTTATAAAAGATGAGATCCAATGGTGTATAGATAAGGGTAAAAATGACATTTCTCAATTACAAAATTAAAAAAAAAAAAAAAAAAAGAAAAGGCGCTTGTGGTGCACCTAATGCATGGAGGGGGTGTTTTGCCCTATTTTGGAGATCACAGGGGGGTTTTTTAGTGTTTTATTTTTCACAAGGGGGCATTTTAAATATTTATAGAAACACATGGGGGGAAATTGCATTTTACCCCAAAAGATTCTGACAGTGTCTTGGTTTTTTTAATAATGGTTTACTATATTCAAATAGATGTTGTTGCTCCTCTGTCTACGTCTACTTCAACAATGGAGAAGTTCAAAGCTCAAAATCAGGGAGATGGGTTAGTAGAGAGGAAAAGAGAAGGAGGTTGAGTTGACAGTAATGACAGGCTCTTTTTTCTTACCTAAGGGGCAACAAGGTCAAAGAGCATGATAATCAAAACTAGTCCCAAATCGTAATAAACAACCCACGAAAAAAAGAAAAAAATATCCACTAATAACTAATTTTCATCTTGTCTAATAACAAGTTTTACACTAATCATTTCTCAACCAATCACCAACATAATCACTCACTAACATAATGCATCATAGTCCAAGAAAATTAGTAAACACGTCCTTAGAGTTTATAGTCCAAATTCTTACTTAGGATCTTAATTATAAGTGTAATCTAGTGAGACAAGACCGTATTACAACCAAATCAGAGCTGTAAAGTTTGTATATATGAGATTCAAATTAGTCAATTTCTTCCAATGAAGTAGTTTGGAATGGATGTCGAGAGCTTTTAAAAATACTGAATTACTATAAAAATTCTTGATGTCATTTATTTTCCACACTTTACATTTGTTACTTCTATGTTGCATTCAACCAGTCACAATAGATGTGAAATTTTGCTTGAGCATTAAACATTCATAATTGCCACATAGTCATAGAGATTGAGAGTTGAAATGAAATTTTAACTCATTATAACGAATAATCGTGAATTTGAAAAAAGATAAACATTATCTATCTTTAAAACACAAAAGATTCAAATAAAAAAATGACCCCGATCTATAACTCTTTTCGTATAACCCTTTATACACATGTGGATTATCAATATGTGGTGGATCAAACTTTATAATACATACAAATTTACATATATTTTAAAGAATAAAAGAATTGTTGAGGCCACTATAAATTTATTTCAACCACGCGTATAAAATTTTAGGGACAATGCAAGCAACCTCATGTAATATTGTAAAAGAATACATCACCCCTTATAAAAAATAAAATAATAATTTATATTCTTATATTTTTTAAAATAAATTAATTTATCTCCTGTCTGTTTTGAAGAAATGTAAATTGTATTAGTCCGTTACCTCTAGCAACTTCGTGACGCGAACTGTACTATATCCACCTAGTTCCAACTACAACTTCAGTAATCAGTATACAAGTGTCCGACGCCCCAACGTCAAACATAGACGTTACGTTGCGCTATTTCAAGCCATCAATCGATCGCTATTACCTACTGCTTCGAGTCTTCCATCTTCGACAACCTTTGAGAATCATCAAAAAGCAAAAGCAAGTAACTCAAATTCTTGAATTTCACATGAGCCCCAGTTGGGTTCTCCTCCACAATTCTGAAAAATGATAGTGTTAAGAAGTCGTGCTTGCATGAAAAATCTCGCTCGCTTGTCAAATTTGGTGAACAAGAAAGGAAGATTAGCCTTCGGTTCAAGTTTTAGAAGATGGGTTTCTGTTGAAAGTGGCAGGAGCGAAGGTTTTCCTGAAGAATTGAGTAATGGGAAGAGGTTTGCCGCTGTGTGGGGGAATGGAGATTTTGGCAGGCTGGGATTGGGCAATTTGGAGTCACAGTGGAGGCCTAAGCCTATTTTCACATCTGCTTTTGATGATCAGAGTTTGAAGGAGGTCGCTTGCGGGGGTGCTCACACTCTTTTTCTAACTGGTGAGTTGCGTAGTCCATGATCTGGAGTTCTCTGATATTCTTTTTTGATGTCTTGGTTTTGTGATTTTTCTGCTTAAATATTACTGCAGTGTTTCCACTTTGATTTGACATACGTGCAATTAAGGATTTATTAAATTTCTGTATGGACTGTGTACTTGTGTGAGTGATCAGGAATTCAGGACTGACATATATGCATTTTTTCAAGCATGTGGTTTACACATGGAAAAGGTTGTAGGTAGACATGCTTTAGAATGTTGTGTTTTACCTGCGGTTGCTGTTGTTCTTCAACTAGGGAAGTTGCTGTATTATTTTCCTTACTTTCTGGTGCAAATTTTTGCTACTTCAGTTTTTCGGATCCTTTGAGGCGGTGGTGGTGGAAATCGCTAACTTCAGGCTTAAATGAATTAAAGGTCATAAGCTTGCAGTTCTGGAGTAAGCCTTTTTTATGAAAAAGAGAAATATCTGTTGAATTGTGAATTGGTTGGTAGGTTTGCTGGAAAAAAGAAGGCCAGTTTTTTGAATCAATAGATTTCATAGCCAACTCATTTCCCTTTTTGCAAATTGTATAATATTTTTGCATTATAGATGAGGTCTCACCGGCCATTTATTTGTACTTGCTCATATTGACTGTAGATGTCTGACCCTCCAAATATAAAACGACCTACAACGCTGCAAAATGAGAATATTTGTGGTGTTTATCATCAGCCTCTAGGTATAGGCTTCAGTGTTTTATTAACCTCTAAGTTGCTGAGAATTTATAGCAGTGTATGCCATGGCTCATAAATTAAAGATGTTTGCAGTATTACTGGAGTTTGCCTTTTGTTTGTTGTGATTACTCGTGATGGTAGGGCATCTTCTGAAGCATGGGGTACAACCTCGTAACATTGTGCGTGATGCTTTCTATTGTGCTATCACCACTACTTGGTCTGGCTTTTTAATAAGAAAGTTTGTGAGTAGGATCAGAGCTTTTCCTTAGTTTCTTGGCCAAGATTTCACTCTGTTGGAAATGCATTTACTAGCTCTGAAATTTGATGGCCATGCACTTCCGGTTCTGCATAAAATACTGTAAACTTTTATTAGGAAAAGAGAAAAGAAATTTGGGCTGCTAGCATGCTAGTGAAAACGAATAGGTTTGCCAGAAAAATGCTAGCTTTCTTACTAGATTTTCTCAGTTATTCATATATATGTGATGGTTTACGTGGAGTGAATCGAGCCTGGACAAGCATGTCAGATCCTTCATTACTTCATTTTCATATTTATTCCAGACGCATACCCTAGGATTCCACTAATCACCTTACACTGCAAATTGACAACATACGCGGTCCTCATTTATCAGCTTTAGGATACTAGTTTCAATATTTATTGGATATTGTTAATTCTTTGTATTTCATGAGGCTCATAAAATCAAGTATCTTGCATTTGCAGAAGATGGAGATGTATATGCTACTGGACTCAATGACTTCGGACAGCTAGGAATATCAGATTCTCAAAATTATACAACTGTATGCTATCCCAAAAATCACAGCCTTTGACCATCTTATATTTAGAGCTTTATCATCTGATGGTCCATTTCCTATTGGGTTAGCTAAGTCTCAATCAATGTTTGCTTTTCAACGGTTTTGATGCTTTATAGTGCTTCAAATAAATTCTTGATCCTAACTTAATTCATCTTTTCTTTGGTACAAACATTTGCTGGCACATGACCTGTACTGTGCTTTTGTTGTTAGATATATGGTAGAAAAATCTGTTGCACTTGAAGTCGAATTGCTGGTAGTGTTATATGCCAACTTTTGGCTGATATTATGGTTTATTTCTATGAAGATATTTCCTTCCAGCCCCTCTCTATCTCTCTCTCAACATTTTTCTCAGGACAAAGCTCCAATAAGCTTCTGCTGACTATCAATTGTGAAACCATGCATTAGACCAGTACTAGATCGCCAGTTATGAATGTAAGGAGATTTCAAGTGGGTTAGAAGCAGGAACTTGACACTAATCGCAGACCACCAAAAGAGAAATTTACATTAGCCGGGAAATTGCTGGAGTGATAATGATAGAGGGAACGGAGTTATAACAATGAATATAAGGAGTTCATGAAAACCAAGAGAAATAGAAACAAATGCCATTGCTGCTAAGTTCATGAAAATCCATAGCAGCTTTGTTTTTGTTTGCATCATCATGCTTCAAAGTACCTTTTTTCGAGTAAGAGAAGAACTAGGGATGGAAATAGGTTTGGATGGTCTGAACCGGCCTAGGACCCCCTTAATCTAGAAAATATAAACAGGTCTCAGGACAGATCTTATGTTCTAGTTTCGGAGCTTGACCCAATCAAATTAAAATATTATACATTTTTAAAGTCTACTACATATCTTTTTATGTCATGTATATATGTATACATTATATATATACTCACATATAAATCATAAATATATTACTCTTGCATCAAAGTAACAAGACAAATCCTAATAATAATTGCACTTTTAATATATATGAATATAATCAATATGTTTGTCTTTTTAGTGTTTCAAAACCTAGAACATGTATATATAAACTTGTATGTAATTAGGCCTTTGTTAACAATGGTGAAATTATCTTTTTAGTGTTTTTAAAATTATAAGGTGGCTCTAGCGGGTCCAATACGGCCAGATCAAGGTTTGGGCCAGAGTCCAACTTTGGCGGTCAGGTCCTGGATTTGACAAGCCACTCCAGATGCTCCCCAGAAATAACCGATATGCAGTGTTAATTTATGTTGAAATGCTTTAAGTGTCAAAACTTTTGTTTGATATATTTTGACATTTAGCATTTTCATTTAAAAGGATTTACCATCTCTAGCTCTACTACAGTGATTAGGCTCTAAGGATATTAATGAGCTCTACATAGGAAAGCCGTTACATGGTAGGTTTTACTTTTACCTGGGAGAGACACGGAACAAAGAGAAAGGGATGAGTGATTGATGCTTCGGGCTATTAAAAGGTTCAACTAGTTCCAATAATGTTCAATTATGTCGTTTGCTATATTTAAGAAGTCAAAATGAAGATCCTCGGACAATTTATTTCAAGGGGAAATGCTACTTATGCCCTTCAACAAATTGCATAACTGATTACAAGGCCTGAGAGGAGTTTACATCCTTCAGTTTGTGCTGTCAAACAAGAGTTGTATATCACATCTCCATTTCTGAGAAGGAATAATGCATGAGATAATTCGTTATGGTTTCTTCAGTCTTATGTTCTTTCTTATTTGTGTACTTCTATTCCAGAAACATATTCTCCCACGTCTAGTTTCTTCTTGAAGTAATGTGCGAAAATTGTATAGATAAATTGGAGGTGGAAGAAACATAAAATGGAAGTTTTTCTTATTATAATGGTTGATTACTCGTATTCTTTACTCTCAAGTAAGTTATATGTGATGTCTACATCTCTGTGTTTTTGTTTGCTAATGAAATGCTTCTGATTTTATTTTTCATACTTATTTAATGTTCTGGAAAGTTGAATAACTTATTATTTTGTGGGGCACTTGAAATGAATTGTGTTCATTTGGAAATAATTATGCAGGAGCCTCACAGGGTTTCAAGTATTCCTAAAAAGATTATCAAAATTGCAGCTGGTTACCATCATTCTGCTGCTATTACGGGTTTGTTATTCGGAAACATGTTTCCTCTTTTCTTTGAAGGATTGTGATGATCCTCCTGATCTCCCAAAATTTTGTGCCTTTTTATCTTCCACTGAGAATATACATGTACATTTTGCTTGTTTGATTGTGCAATACGGCAAGCATCCAGAGCGAAGTCGGCTCTCTGCATCTAAACATTCTTTTCTGAATGGCAGAACTGTCCTGGTCCAATAATGAAGTATTTTCGTAATACCATGAACAAGTTCAAAGTTAATAATTCTACCCTTACTTCTGGTGGGGAAGTAATTTATATGCATCCGTCTTTCCACATAGATGTGTCTGGTAATTACGATGGTAGTTGATTCAGAAAAATGTTCTCCTTGGATGTAAATTCTATGAATTATTGAAACACTCAGTGACCTATAATATCATACATCTGATATTGACTAAGAATAATGAAACAATGTAAAAAATAATTAAACTCTGCAAGGTAGGTTCTTAAAGAAAAATGTTAATTGCTAATAGCAATATTAGCAAGAAACCTTATCAGTGCAAGGGGAAGTTGTAGCTTCCTAACGAAAAATGTTAATTGTTAAAAGCAATATTAGCAAGAAACCTTATCAGTGCAAGTTGAAGTGGCAGATAAATCTTCAGAGGCGTTGCAGGAACTATTCTTCACCATTATGACGTTCCTCATGTAATGAATCCAATAAAACCTAATGGGTGAAATCGGAATCAATGTTTGTGTAAGCATCAGGTCGAACTTTTCTGGTGTTTAGTTGGTTACTACTTAAGTTTTTTGTTCGAGATATAAGTATACCTTATTCCTCTATGCAAGTGCACTTGACTACTTTTTCTCAGCATCTAGTCAAGCGTTGAATGTTTGAATATACCAATGCTCATCAACCCAATGTGCTTGGCAATTTCACCACCATAAAAGTGCGTCTATGACTTTTCTACTTAACAGAGTAAACACTACTACATTAATACATCTATCTGCTTGCCAAGCTTGTTAGCTTTTGTGGTGCTTGGAGCACCCTTGTGTTTGGGGTTATTTCTAGGGATTTCTAGATGAGAATCCCTGAAAGTTACCTCCTTTCTGAATCTTTATACCCTCTCATTCATATTACCCTGATTCCCTACTCTCTTATCCAATTTGAAAATTCCTCCCAAAACAATATCTGGGAAACTGCAAAAATCAAGTGATTGACCTAACTATGAACAGCTAGAATACTGCTAATGCTTGTTTTTTGTAATGTAAGATACTTCAGTTTAAACCTAATTTGGAACTTCTACAGTCATCTTTGGCAGGCCTGCTGATATGTCTCAGCAGGCATTGTTATTTGGAAGAATAGCGCTGTCATTCATCTTTACAGTCTAAAATCAGTAAATGAGTCTTGATATGTTGATGAGTTTGTTTAAGATATCATAGTTCTCTATTCCAGCATAAAGGCTGATAAAGCAACCAAAATGCTCACCCAGATTAACCAAGCTATCGCTTTTGGACTGAGGAGGACCACATGCTTTTAAGCAAATTTATTATCACATTGTGGGGAAGATATATATACCGACAAAAAGTTGAAACCCTTAGGTTCAATTTTCTAGATAAAATAATCTCAGACAATTCGAAGATCCTTGGCTCTCATAAGATACTCAAGATTTAGTTTTATCAGCTCAGAGAATATTGTTTCTTTTGGAATTCTTTGATCCTCAGTTTATGCTGAGTAAGGGTGGGTCCCGATCCTCCACATCTTCCAGAAAATGTCAAATTCAGCACTTGATTTATCCCTGAACATTTTTCATCAATCTGAAATTTGATATCGTTGAGGACCTATTATTTAGGTTTATGGCTAAACATGTTCATATATTTCGTGATTGCTGGTGATTTTTTTCCCTTTCTTTAGCACAGGTAGTTGTAATTGTTTACTATTTTCATTAACTTACGATAGCTATAATATATTTTCTTCGTTTGGCTGGTTCATGGAGATTTTTTCCTTACAACAGCTATGTCAATGTAGTAGCTTTCTAATCTATATGTTAGAACCTTTAACTTTCATGTTTCTCTTTTTTCCTTTCAACATAGTCTATTTGTCTTTCTGTAGTTGATGGAGAACTCTATGTATGGGGGAAGAATGCAAATGGACAGCTTGGCCTTGGAAAAAGTAAGTAAACGGGCTCAGGATTTCTGATCCTGTCTTATGGTTTTTGGTCAGATAAGCAACTATAAAGGGTAATTCATCCTTAGGCCTGCTAAAGCATTTAAATAAAAATCTTTTGGGTCCCTTGTAATCCATATAAACTGATCATTTTTGTTGTCATCATCATCGTCAATGATACTAATTGCATTGAGAACAATGATTGAGTACTTCCTCCAGAACAGATTGCTCTTCGGATTGTTTCATCCATTTTCAACGCCAATTTCATATCAAGTGTTGATTCTGTAATACAGTTCATTTGGTAGTGCTGCGATTATAACGTCGTGTCAACCACTGATTCTAATCATAAGTCGTTATGGTATCAATCTGCAGAGGCAGAAAAGATTATTCCTCTTCCTTGTAAAGTTGAATGCTTGGATGGAGTCGCCATTAAAACGGTATCTTTAGGATTTGAACACTCAATTGCTGTTACAGGTCTGGATACAATACCTGAAAGTACTTATGAGGATTTTACTTTGTCATATTCTACTCACTTTACAGTTACTGAGGTATTGCTCCGTTGACGATTGTTTTACATTTTCTTTTACCATACATCTGTTGGCCAGATAACGGCGAAGCTTTGAGCTGGGGAGGAGGTGAGTCCGGAAGACTTGGACATGGACACGAATCAAGCATTTTGGGATTTCAAAGAAGTCGCAGGTGAATTTTTTATCTTTTAAATTAGCAACTGATGGTTATAGCCTAGATGATTCTGAAATTCCAAAGTTCTGTTTAAATGCTTGTTACCAGACTTCAACTTTTGCAGACATTCTTACACAATAATGAGTTTGGTTTCTGTAAAACAAACCAAGGGCAAAGATTAAAAATTGGAACGGAAGAGGGAGGTACAGATGAAGATAGAGGATGGATGGGTGGTGGTGGAGATAAGGAGAGGGAGAGTGTCAATTTAGGTTTTATAGGAATAATAGGATTGTACCTCTTGAAATTAAGTCAAAATAGTAAAAGTTGGAATTGAGCTTGTTCTAAAAGTTTAATTTCAAGATCTAAACACTCTTTGTATAGTTGGTCAACAAAATGACATTTATTTAGATATTTTTACTTTTTAGGGACAGCGAAATTTGTATGGGATATGTTAAAAGAACACCTTCAGCTATAAAAGTATTAAAGATATCCCCTTTAAGATGTATAATATTACCAAGACACAGAGGCAGAAAGTCATTCTATAACTGATAATTTGACTTGCATCTAGCCTTTGTAAGGGAGCAAATTGCGAGGCGAGGTTTTTGTAATTATGAAAGATGGAGAAGAGGATATGGAATATAGCTATTTCAAAGTGGGGATAAGTGAAATAAGCCCCTATTATTTCTATGAATCAATTTGTATCAGCTATCAGCTTTTCATTATATATTTGTTTATCCCGATTCTTGTATTAAAATCTTTGTGTCGCTGGTCTCGAATGCAGTGAGTATACCCCACGGCTAATTAAGGGACTTGAGGGAGTCAAGGTACTTGTGTTGTGGCATCATATATTTGGTTCCATATATCTCTCTCGATGAAATCTTCCAGTCTGAGCACATTTTGTTTATCAAATGTTCACAATATTGGTTTCATAATGTTAGGTCAAAAGTGTTTCTGCAGGAATGATGCACTCTGCCTGCGTATGTGGTATATCACTTACGCTTTTATGTTTAATGTGCTCCATCTAATTTGGATTTTTCAAAAACTGCATCCTGACTTCACATTTGTTTGAATGTCACAGAAAATGGTTCTGTGTATTTCTTTGGTGAAAGAGAATTAGGAAAATGGGTAACACTTAAATCCTTCAGTTTTCTAGCAATCTGCTTTTTGTTAGACTCTCTGTTCTTGGTTGTTTTCAATCTGACTGATATTAATATTCTTTTAAACATTAGGGTTTCGGCAAAGCAAAGAGTCTGACAGCGCCAGCTGCAATTAGTGCACTGCCATTTTCAGAAGAAGTGGCCTGTGGTGGTTACCACACCTGTGTTATTTCAAGTAATTCTTTCATCCAAGTAATTTTTTCACTTCAGTTGCCTTTTCCAATCATGTCTAAAATGAAGAAATATTATGATCGGGTTCCTGCCTGCTGGAGCATCTCCATGTTGTATACGGCAGCCGAGGGAGAGATTTCTACAGATATTTTGCTTCTTCGGTTGGTTTATGCCATCTACGCATTTTAGAACTAATATGCAGTATGCACATTTATACTAACATTTCTGATCTTTTCTTTTTTAAATAATTTAGCATTTCCGATCATTTTTTTAATGTAACATTTCTGTTTTGGTTGTTTCAGTTACATACAGATGCATGGCTCTCATTTTTTCAAAACTTTGCTATATGTTAGTTCAGAGAGAGCTGTTCTCCCCTACCTCAGGAAACTGAGATTTTAAATTGCAAATTACTCTTTATGAGGAATACTTGCAAAAAGAAAGTTTTCATCCCATTACTTTACTTGATATATATATAAAAGAAACCTGTTTTTCCCTTCTGAATGAATTTGTATATGTTGTTGGGTAGTTGAAGAAATTATCCTCAGATTTATTTAGATGTTTAAAGTTTATTCTCATAATGGTTGATTCCATGTTCAACGTGTTACTGATTAGTTGTGCATCCGTAGCCTGCTCTTTTCTGGAAAGCTGATTTCTGTATGTAATATATCTTTTTACCAAGCAGACGATGGAGAACTCTACACATGGGGCTCCAACGAGAATGGCTGTCTTGGCATTGGGTATATACGGTTACATATAGGTGTTTCTTTAAAATTTACTGGTTATGTTTCCTTTCCTGCATGCGAACAGTAGATACTTCATTTGGTTGACCTATTTTTGATTGATTTATTCATTTTGTCATTTTGTTGACGTTTTATATATCAGTGGCACAGATATTACTGATTCACCTGAAAGAGTTGAAGGTCCATTCTCTGGGCAGCCTGTTAGCATGGTTTGTACCGACGACTATCTAGAAATCTTATGTTATTGCGTTTCTTCTGCTAGAAACTCTATCTTATTTTACAATTTTATTCTAACCCAGGTATCCTGTGGTTGGAAGCATACAGCAGTAATTTCTGGTAAATATCTGACTAATATTCTGATTAATATTGGTATACTTTGTGTACTATATTGTATGCAAATTAACATACAACTTGATCTACTTTTTATGTTAATAATGTCCATATATATAGTGATGATCCTGTTGTAATTCCTAAACCAAAGACACTTTGTTGTTTGTCGGCACGTTTTGAAACACATTTGCAACCCCGTCTGTGGGAACGCGGCCATGTGCCCATTCCACGCCCCACATTTGGGGGGTTGATGATGTAGGCAAGCGTCCCATATTGGTTGCAGACGAGGAGCTTGAGTGGCTTATAAGTCCCAAGGCCTCCTCTCCTTAGCGAGGCGCCTTTTCAGGATAAAACCGTGAGGCTCATTCGAGCCAGAGTAGATAAATACCTTGCACAACGAGGCACCGATTAAGTCACAAGCCACATCAATAGGGTTTATAGTTTTATATAATTAAGGCTCTACTCAATTCAATATGGAGAAGTAAGCACGTTTTCTGCTATATGTATACTCCGATTCTTAGTGATCCAAATTATTTACTGATGTGTAGGAGGCAGTCTTTACACGTGGGGCTGGGGTGGTTCAAATGGAACATTTAAAGAAGACGGGCATTCACCAGGCGGACAATTGGTTAGCCGTTTATTTCTTTCATATCAGTTGCATAATTTCTTCTCTATTCAATTATATCTGATTCTGTTCAGCTTTTAGAATTTGTTCTCATGTGAAAATCATTAAGGCTGCGTTTGGATTGACGTATTTGAAATTTGAATTTCAAATACTTAGTTACAAATCCTTTGGAGTCGCTTGGGTAACCCTATGTAATAGAAGATTTGTGATTCCATTCTCATTTAGAACTATGTTTTGTGAAATACTGATGGATTTTAAATTCTTTTGATATGGAATCATTTCAAATACTTTCTCTAAATCTTTTCATTAAATTCAAATTCATCCATCAAAATACAACATAAATGATTTCGTAGTCATGATCATTTTACAAAAGTCTGTGTGATATGCCATCGTTTTCAAGATGCTTACACGACTTAATCTTTTTGAGCTTCTATGTCTCGAATTTTATTACTTGGTCTAGAATGTTGGGTAGTTTTCTCTTGGTAAAGTGGATATACTGTTAGCCCATGTTTATTTTGTTTCCAATTTTGTGTTGGGGTTCATACAAAAACAAAAATGCGTGGATTAGTTGATTAGATTGTATCTTATGTTATAAGTGGTGTCAAATCAATATATTCTTTTGTTTATGTACTTAATAGTTACATATTTTATTGTTAGTAGTGTGAATCTATACATTTTTTATTTAATTGAAATTGATAGTTATGTAGAATTGTTAGTGATGTCATGTCAATGCACTATGAAAAATTATATTATTAGTGTATTAAGTTAATGACGGAAAAAAATGACATATGTATGTATATATATAAATTAATGATCGGAATGAGTAAAAACATTTTCGATGAGAATACATATAAACAGACATGTATTCACTCCAAACAAGTGTTTCGAAAATTGAAAACTGTGAATAAAATCTCTTCTTATCTTGTCACTACTGCCCATAGGTGGAGGATGAGATTTAGCAATATGTTTCTTCCTTCCCATTTTAACAATTTTTAGAAAACAGCATATTTTGCCTCCTTTTTAATCTGTGAACAAATTCTCATACATCGAGGATCATTTTCTTTCCTCTTTAACATAATAGTTTAAAACATGATCTCCGTAGTTCGCAGTGCAAAGCAAAATTTAGGTGAATAAAACTACATGTTGAGCTGAACATTGACGTTCAACTTGGAGACTTAAAATTGAAGAACCAAGAGAATTGGAGGGTAAGAGCCGAGTCGTTTATCATTGATGTTCCTAAAAGTGCAAAAACCCATTTGATTTATGAATTAAAGTCAGTTGCAGAACTAGATGGTGTTCAACCAAGGGTATGTAAAAGAACTTATAAGCTATAATGTTAGATTTTATTTTAAATTTAGAACTTAAAGTGTTTTGATAATAAGATCATGAAACTTAAGATGATGTTAGTAATGATGATTTTGTAATTAATTCAATTAAGAAGTTTGTCAAAGGTCTCAAAAATAACTTAGGTACTCGTTCCTTTCCATAAAGGCTGTTGCGAAATTTTAACATTAATTTGGGATTTTATAAGCTACTTTCTTTAAAAGAAAAATGAATACTTTACAATGTTTTATAAGTGTTAAACAAGACAGCATATAAAATTTTATGCAAATTCCCTCTTCGATATTTATCAAAAAGCTATTGGGATTAGTCTGAAGTTTAAATTGACATCTAGGAAGAGACGAGTCGTACTTTAGATGAGAATAGGATTTATTTGTGCAGCAGCATGCAATGGATACCCTGAATAAATACTCCAAAGTGATGATGCATGTTCTTTATATGCTCTAGAAACGATAAGTGTTGTTTGAAATTGCTTCCGGTTTCCATATGTCAAAATTGTTTCTCACTTTAGACAGTTCTGGTGCCCAGCGTGTTTGTCGTTCTTCTCATTCCTTCTTCTATAGTAAGAAAACCCAAAAAGGCCTTTTTTAGTGGCAATCCTCTATGTACCGATCTTGTCTTTAGATTCACTAGAAGAAATATGTTTTTCACTATGGTTAATAACCACGGTTAAAAGTAAAATATCGCGGCGAATACTAATTAACCACGGCTGCGCAACGACTATTAGCCGTTGTTTTTGCAAGCAAGGCCAAAACATTTGCCACAGTTAAAACCTGTGGCAAATATTTTGACTATAGATAAAACCATAGCGAATATTGATAAACCGTGGTCAAAATTTAAGTTTTCGCGTCGGTTTTGTTTGGCCGTGGTAGATAGGATTGAATTACCACGGTTTTTAAGCTTAGTATAGAGCATAAATAAATTTTTTGTAGTGATTTATTGCTGCATTTTCACTAATCTACAACGAAATGAAATTGCCTTTTGTAGGGTCAAGGTGACGACGTCGACTACACTGAACCAATGTTGCTCGACTTTAACGAGAGCGTTAAAGCATTACAAATATCTTGTGGATTTAATCATACGGCTGCCATATTCCAATGTATCTGATGCAAGACCTACATTTTTTGTTCTGTTCCTTTCCTCACTCAACATCAGAGAGATCGATAAGGAAGTCTGCCACATTACTGCAGAAATCTTTTAAGGTTTATGAAAATCTGCAAAAGTGTGAAAGCTTTCTCGACAATACATATGAGGTCAGTAACTGCTAATTCGCTGTACGAACCTCTCCAGATTAAATCATTCGTATATACTTCAGTAAATAAATTATTAGCCCAGATGTTGCAGTCGTGTATACTTTTGTTGTATATATTTTATGTATCTTTCACTGCATAAACAACACAGTGCAATTGAGAGTGGAGACACTTACCATTTCCTATGTCTGCAACTTTGTCGAATAATAAAACTGTTTTATGCTACATCAACATTAAGTTTGCTCATCGTCCTGTCATCGTACTCAGTATTCCACCCGCGAAGAAAAGTTGTGCTCTAACGCTTAAGCACTGCCTGCCGTTGTCTCTATGGTTGTAACATACTGGTACTGTAATTTAACTTTTTCAATTTACAATATGAAGCATTTTTTAGTTCTTATAAATATGGTTGATGGCCTCACTTTATGTTATTGAGTATTTGTTGTACGTCTTATTTCATTCTCCCTGGATTTATTGTTTTTCAAGTCCATCAATTCGAGACCGGTCAAAGTGTTATGCTTAAACTTTTAAATGAGGTGGTTGTTTAATGTACGCGTCTAGTTTGATTTGGTATAGAACTTTAGATGAGAGGAAAAAAGCTGTATGTTTTGGTACTTTTGCATTGTTATTTTTAGAAGTAATGGATGTAAACTAGTAGTGCACAACACTTTTATTTGAGGGAGGGAAATTCTTTTAACAAGCCAACAAATCTTAGTGCTATTCTAGATTTTGTTTGATTGCATATATTTCGAAAGATAATATCTTAGAAATATCAAAACAGAGTGTCTATTTGATTGGATTATAAGTTATGAAGAATGGTAACTTGTCTTATGTATCGTTCAAGGATTTTCGTTTCCTGTTTTATAGGTTAGGAGCCGTTAGGAGTGTTCACAGTTCGGTAAATTGCTTGAATCAAATTCAAATTGAAAATTGAGTACAGACTGAAATTGAATGAAAAAAATTCGGTTGGGAGTTCGATCTTAATTTTATTGAAACTAGACATCGTGGCACACAGTACCTGCGCGCATATTTTTTAATAATATTTTTATTTTATTAAAGCTCATAATTTGTTCTAGTATATTAAAATGTATTATTGTCTTACAATCTCACATATAAAAGTTATCCGATAATTTTTTCTAATGCGTTAATTGTCAATAAATATTTTACTCAAATTAAATTAGAAATTAATTTTTTTTCTAATATTTATTATTTTCTATTTCATCAACAACAAGTTTAAACAAAATGAGAGTAAATTTAATTTTTTTGAGTACATTAATTGCATGGAATTATTTTTTTTTTAAAAAAAATTGATTGAGTAGTTAATTCAATATGAGTGCGGAAGTTGAAGGGTATTTTTGATATTATAATAATTTGGTGTAGTGGTATCAAAATTACCACTTTGAGTCTATAAACCCTCTTCCCTTTATAATAGTATAGATTTAGATATCGTGGCATGCAATACCAACACGGCAACATGTATAATTTTTGGTAATATTTTTATTTTCTTCAAGTTCATAATTTGTTCCTGTATATAAAAGTTTGTTATTGTCTTACAACCTCATATACGAAAATTGTCTGATAATTTTTTCTAATGCATTAATCATTAATACATATAAAAACCCTATTCTCTTTATAATAGCATAGATTAACATTGAACTTAAACAAAATTGGAGTAAATTAATTTTTAAGCACATGTAATTGCACAAAATTAATATTTTAAAGGAACTTGATTGAGTAGTTAATTCAGCATAAGTTGAAAAATTGAAGGGCAGGATATTTTTGGTATTACAAAAATTTGGTATAATGGTATAAAAACTAATACTTTGAGTCTAAAAATCTTCTTCTCCTTATAATAGTATAAGTTCTTATTTAGAATATGGTTGGTTGGGAGGAAAAGTGGAAGTATAAGAGAAGTGGAAGTAAAAGAGGATATATAAGAAAAAGTTTAGTGTTTTGGTATTGGGGAAAAGATGGAGGGGAAGTAAAATTGGATGTATATGAAACCCTTCTAGAGTCTAATTTCGTTTCCGTCCAAAATTGGCGAAAAAGTGAAAGTATAAGGCCAAAAAGACAAAAAAATACACATTTTATTTTTATTTACTCTACTGCTCATATATATATATATATATATTTATATATACTAGGAAGCATGACGTGCGATGCATGTGTATAAATATATTTTTAGAAGTATATACATAATTTATGTTAAGTTTATGATATTATTTATAATTTTTCATTGAAACATTAGTATTATACAATTATATTTTCAAACAAATTGATAATAATTATTTAAATTGATAAGGAAACTATTCAATTCTATTATTTGTAATTCACTTTCTAAATTTAATTGGTACTATTGAATAAAAAGATATTCCCCAAAATTGAAATTTTGTATTTAGTATATTCACTAATGATTATTTCGTTATTATGTATCAAACCAATTAATATGAAAATATAAAATAATGATATTCAAAAAATTAATATTAAAATAAAAAAAAATAATCAAAGCTCCTTATCTTGGATAGAAGAAATTTCAATTTAATAACACAAATTGATCAATTTTATTTGTAGGTTTTATTATGCATATTTTTTATTGTTTAATTTTTTTTATTTTTTGTTACATTTTGTATGTGTGTATTGTATGTTTTCTTTTACTACTATATTTGAATTTCATTTATTTTTAATTTATTGACACTATTACAAACTAATTATTTATTGACTATTGTTATAAAAAAAAAAATATTCAAATTGGACCATAGTACCAATATTTGTATTGTAAGATCCTGTAATGTATGTTAAGCATATTTCAGTATCAACTTTTTTTATATTATCAAAGTATTATTTACATGCTTTATTAGCTTCTAAATTTTGAAATATTATTGTATAAAATTTTATTTTTTCCCTTTATAAAAGAAACAATGGATATAAAAGTAAAACATTCAGGATTATATAATACTAAAAAAATCAAGAGCTAAGAGATTCACACAATAGTTGAATTTTCATAAACAATTTCAATTTAGTAATATTCTATTCATATATCAATGTTTATTCTCTTTAGTCCTCATGATTTTTAAACTTTAAAGTTATTTTTATAAACTTATTACTGAAAAAATATATTAATCTCATTGGCTTATTTATTTATCATCTTTTTTTCTAATTTCAACATAATTAACTCAGTTTTTATTTATTATTTTATTGTACTAAGTTTATTTTCAAAATTTATTAATTTTCTTAATATGAAAATGTAATTGTACTAATGTGTTAGTATATAATTATTTTAAAATTTTTTACTTTTAATTGTTATTGTGTTAATGTTTATGACTTTTCTTATTTTCATGAGGGGAAATAGCATTTTTCAATCCGTAACTTAGGTCCTAATTTCCATTTTAATTTGATCCATTGATTTTGTGATCTCACTTTCGGTCCCGTAAATATTAAAAAATAGAATTTTGGTTCCATAACACCTTTCCCTCTGGATATTAAAAAAAATATCATGTGAGCGTTAAGTGTATAATAATACAATGGACCAAATGTTACAACTTTTATGCACCTTTTAAAGTATAAAAATAGTTATATATGTCTCGCTAGGACCTATGTTACAACTTTTATGCACCTTTTAAAGCATAAAAATAGTTATATATGTCTCGTTAGGACCTACAATTATATTAGTTAATTTACTACTCAATTAGATAAGATTTTAATTAAATTATTTATTATATTACTATGTATACTCTTTTTCAATGTCAATGTCTTTAGGGTGGAGGGGGAGGGGGACATGGTGTTTTTAGCCTATTGATATTGAAATAAAATCAATACGTTAGCTCTTTTTTAAATTTTCAATAGCACTCTAATTTAATCAGATTGATAATTTTTATTTGTAATTAAATTTTGATACTTATTCGTTATTCCATTTTAGAAGAAATTTCATTTTAATAAAATTGATCAATTTTTATACATAGGTTCTATTGTCTCTTTGCTATCGTTTGATTTTTCTTTATGTATGTGTATGTAATATGTTTTCTTTTACTATATTTTGAATGTCGTTGATTTTTAATTTATTGACACTAAATGATTACAAAATTATTTATTGACTACTATTATAAAAATATAATTTAATTGGATAATATTACCACTAATTTGTATTGTAAGATCCTAATGTTAATTATATTTCAGTATCAACTTTTAAATAGTGTCAAAGTATTATTTACATGCTTTATTACCTTCTAAATTTTGAAATATTATTGTATAAAATTTTATTTTTTGTCTTTATATTGCAATTCTTAATTCAATATGTTTTTAGTTTAACTTCTTAAGCTTATTTTCATATGCACCGATTGGTGTAATCTTTTTTATTCAATAATATATTATCTTACAACTTAATTATTTATGTCACATTTGTTGTTGTAATACTTTTATTCTATTAATTAATATAAAAAATAATGGATATAAAAGTAAAGCATTTGAGATTATCTAATACTAAAAAAATCAAGTATTAAGAGATTCACTCAATAGTTGAATTTTCACAAGCAATTTTAATTTAATAATATCATATCCATAATTCAATTTTAATTGTAATTAAATTTTGATATTTATTCGTTATTATATATATTAAGTTTAGATTAGTAATTTCATGTGTAGTTATTTTTAAATTTTAATGTGTCATGGTAAATTAGAACTTTCTTAATATAATTAAGATTTTTAATAGCAAAGTAATTGTGTTGAAATATTATTGGGCATATTAATATTTTTTAGTTGAATATGTTATTCATTCTCTGAAGTAGTTTAGAGAAATTAAGACTCTTAAAAATTTTTCTTATAGAATTTTATTTAGTCTATAACTAATTTTATCATTAATTTTCTGTGAATGTTATTCAAATTTAATGCATGACAGGTCTGTGTAATTGGGCTCATTCATGATTCACAATTAAAAGCAGGTTATTAAATTCTGTGTAATTGGATTCATTCATGATTCACGATTTAGGTTTTTTTTTATCCTAAATTTATATGGAGGAGGTTTAGAATATTTAGAATTCTAAATTATTAAAAATTCCAAAGTCTATAATATAGTAATTAATCAAATTTAAATGAGGGTATATTTGTGTTTTCATAATGGGGAACAAACAATTTGAGTATTCAAACATTTATATAGAGTATAGATGTTTCCCTCCAATTCTTTTTTTCTTCCCACTGATAATACCGTACATAACCGTCAGAGAAAAAATAACCAAATCGTTGGAAAATCTACTACGTTGAAGTCAATAATCCGGTAAACATACTTTGCATTTGCGATTTTTCAGAATTTTTTATTGCTACTTTGCTATTAATCTTGATTGAATAATTCTTTCCCGTAATCGTGTTCCCTCTTACCGCTGCTGGCACGAGTAATTTTTATTTTATTTAAACTGAATATTTTAAAATAAATGAATAGTATTCATTTTGGTCAATATTTTTATTAATGAAAAATATTATTGTTCTTGTTTGATATATATTTTTATTACTAAGGTTTTTTTTATCTTTGATATTAGTATAATATTAACTTGTTTATTTTTTAATACAAAATGAAGAGAAAGGGTCAAACTGTAAAATTACAAAATTAGTCTTTTCTTTTCAATCTAATTTCCTCGTACCAAACAAGATAAAGTCTTTGAGATTTACTCCACTTCCAATGATACCAAACAACTTGAAGGAAAACTATTAGTTTTTCGACATAGGAGACCCCTTTTTCTATTTGATCGACAATCGTGACTGTGGACTTCTGGAGAACACAATCTAGAATACATAGGAGATCACTATCATCTTATGGTGGATGATGAATCCTATCTTGCAACAAATCAAACCTCATGCATGTTCTGATCGCACTAGAACAAGGTTTTTTGGCAACCATGTATTTAAGCAGCCACATTAGCCAAGACTGAGGTACAACCCCCCCATACATAAGACTATTGTAGCTCCTCAAGTCAAAGGACTAATTAGAACACCAACACAACCTGAGAGTTCTAGTCATACTGCCTCGTGGGCTTCCATATGACAACTTCTGTAAGTCAATTTAGTGAACTTGACAAACCCTTGTCAAGCACCCACTAAAGTATATGGACGTCATACGTATGTTGTCAACGAAACGTAGAACTCATCGTATGAATGCATCACTTGGTGCAAGTCTATATAGAACCCTCAAGGCTATTTCTTGAAAGTTCTCGACTTGAAACCTTTTAAATCAACCCTTATAAATTGGTTTCATGGTTGCTATCAAATGCAGAACCTAACTTCATTAGCTCTTATGGTTTAAGGCTTTGTTAGTGACATATAGTAATAATGTATAAATAATGCAGGACAAATGTAAGTCAAAAAACTTATTCTCATCAATAATATTTAATATTAAATCGAAAAAGACTGTACAAAATAGATTAAAGTAGCCAATTGATTGGCTTGTCAGTCACTTATTCTAACACTACCAATTATGATACATATTTTAAATAGTTCAAAAACAAACCACATACTAACAATATAATAATTTCCTAAGCATGATTGTTTGTATTTTCATTTTCAGTTTTTGAAACAGTAATTAAAGTAAAAATATATTTGTTAATATATATTTTTATTGAAAATATATTGATTTGACACTACAGTTTATTATAAAACATAATATCATTAACTAATCTAGACACATTCTTATTTCGTGCGAAAACTTATAAAAAATTGAAAATACATATTTTTTTTACTGAAAACTGAAAATAAAAACACAACAAGGAACCGACCAGCTTCTTTATAATCAAGTTGCGTGTAGGTTCTTCCCATCCAATCTTCACTATCGTCTCTCCAATCCATGATGATCCTCGTAGATAACAGGGAAAGAACCCAATTTATTAGTGTTTTCATTTTTAATTTTTAATTTTTAAAATAATAATTAAAGTGAAAACATGTTTGTTTATACATATTCTCATTGAAAATATACTGCTGGGACACCACAGTTCAAATTAACTAATCCAAACCTATTAACATTTCAAACAAAATCAGTACGAAATTAAAAATATATATACTCTACTGAAAAATAAAAATAAAAACGCAAATTTCTCAAATTAAAATATATATCGTTTCTCAAATAATAATAATAATAATAATAATAATAACAACAACAACAACAACAACAACAACAACAACAACAACAACAACAACAACAACAACAACAACAATAATAATAATAATAATAATAATAACAATAATAACAATAATAATAATAACAATAATAATAATAATAACAACAACAACAACAACAACAACAACAACAACAACAACAACAATAATAATAATAATAATAATAATAATTTTGGCATTCAATTTTGCATGGAATTTTGGATCTTGGATTTCTTGAATGTGTATTTACGTGTTCTTGGGTTGAATTTATCTTGTGGTTCACAAAATAGCATGAAAAAGTCGAAAAGGGTGAAAAACGGCGAACCGGCAGCAGCAGCACGCTGGCCGCGCGTGTAGGTAGGGGTTTGCGCGCGCCCGGCCAGCGCGCGCACTGTGCCGGCCGCGAGAGCGCGCGCGCGCCTGGCTGGGTCGGCGGTGCCGTTTTTCATTTTCTCCCGTTTTTTGGCTCGTTTTTCAAAACTATTTTTTCTGAATTATTTTTATGATATTTTTTATATTTTTCTGAACCCGTTGACTTGGAATATTTATTTTTTGAGATTTGGAATTTTCTAAAATAAATATTGCCTTGTTGATGAGGAAATGGTTTCCTAACAAGATTTAATTCTTGCAATGGTTGCACCAATGATCAAAATTAAAGTGTAGAATTTCGCAATAATTTCTGCGGTTTATGATGTTGGACATAATGGTTATTTTATAGCACGAGCATGAGTAGATCTTGACATGTATTAATATTGCACAAATGTTGGATTTTTGGACTCTTGAATTGATGGTTTTTTGTGTTTCAGAAAATTACTTACAAAAAATATTAAAACATTGAAAATGGTGGCGGTTTATAGGGAGGCCACGCAGCAGGCATCAGGCAGCAGGCGCGCGCTGGTGTGCAGTAGTTGCGCAAGGACAGCACCCGCGCGCGTCCTGTGCAAGTGCGAGCCTGGTCGGCCGTGCTGGACTGTTTTTTTGATTTTTCGTTGTTTTCGTGCGTTTTTAGAAAATATGATTTTTCTATATTATTCTGGGATTTTTTCTGAAATAATTAACTTGGGGCATTTTAATTTTGGTTGAGATTTTATATTTTTTTAGAATTAATATTGCCTTGTTAATTATGAAAAAGAATTTTTCAACAAAAATCATTGTGCATAGGTTGCACCATTATCCAATATTTGTTGTGAATATTTTGCATATAATTTCTTCATTTATTTTATGGTATGAGATATCATGGATGTTTGAATAGCATATTTTACGTTATACATGTATTTGTGCTATTTGCGTTAATTGGATTGACAAAGGATGATCACAAAGCCCCTAGACCGCATGTATGGTTTATTTATATTTATTTATCGGGTTGTGGCCTGTGTGCCTCTTTATATCTTCTTACCTCTCTCGTTTTTGCCTTGGAATAATAAGGCTTTCTTTCTCCCTCCTAAAGTACTCTCCCCAACTGCTAATTGGGGTTTCTTATTTTATGATGTAACGAAAGTAGAATTAGTGGTGAGGTTTTATTTTTTGTAAATAAAAGCTGCAAGAGAAGACAAGCCCAAGGCGTTGGAGACCCATGGAGGAGGCCATCGGATGGCCCATGGAGGATCCATGGAGAAGAGGTCCGGAGTAGGCCCACGATGGAGAGCCCAAGGAGATGAAGAGGACTTATTAGGCCCATTGCATGTAATGGGTTATTAAAATCTTGTAATAGCATAGGGCCTACCCTTAGATTGACCATAGATCCACTGCGGGCTCAGTGGGTCGCATAGGTTTGGGCTTGTGATCATCCTACAGGGGCGTGCAAGGTATGATTTTGTATGCGATGCGTTTTATATGCTTATGATTATTCTATATGCTTTATGTATGTTTATATTTATGTTTAGAATATTTATGCTATAACGCATGCAAAACACTTAATATGTGATGAGGTCTCGTTCCATTAAAACTCTCAACTTGGTTGGGCCAAGCAAAAATATTAGACCCCTAATAAATGGACTAGAACCCTAGTGGTTTGTCCAAGCCTTCCAATCCATGACAAAGTGAGGAAGCTAGTCTCAGTCAATTGCGTGGTCTCACGAGTCGTGACACGTCTTTTGTGCTGAAAAGAAGCTGCACATTTGTTGTGAACGAAAAGAATAGACTCTTGTTACCTGTCTCACGAGTCGTGGGGGTAGCAGTGAGTACTATGATTCGATTGATTGGGTCGGGACTAACGCCTGAATAACGTGATTCGCTTGGAGTCCTTGGGATAACATAAAAGGATGAGGCAAAGTATCATGGGAATCTCGTTGGACGAGAATGGTTTGGAATACCTCCCACAAGGTTGTTTTCCATGCGAATCATAAAAGCGGGGTATGGAGAATTTCGTTTGTGGATCCCAATCCCACTAGGAATCCGTTTCCCAAAAACAACATTTGATAGTGCTGTGTTTTCGTAGAAATAGTGGGAGAAGTTAAGGACTAAAGACCGAGTCTTAACTTGAATATTACTTCATTCTGCTTATTATTTTCTCCTTTCCATATTGTGAATGTCTAAGTATCCACCAAACACATTACTAAGAGGCTTATTAAATGGAACAAACTACACGAATTGGCTATGAAATCTTAAGATGGTCTTAGATTTCCAGAACCTTAACTCACATGCCGGATGAGGACGTTCCTCAACCTTTGCCTGAGGGGTCGACAACTAAAGCAACTCTTGGCGTTCAAAAAGTTGAAGGACGACCACCTGCAAGTAGGATATAATGATGTTGGCTCAACTATGCTTCGTTTGCATCATGTCTATATGGCCTCGGACCAGCATGTAGGATATAATGCAACGAATGCATTTTTGGAGCTAAGATGACGGAAGGGATGTCTGCCAAAGAACATGGATTGATGATGCAATCCCTAGTGGAGAAGCTCAAAAGACCTCCACATCGGTCTTGAAATAGAGATGTACATTGACATGATCCTTCAATCTTTTCCTTCCTCCTACGAACCATTAATTATCAACATGAATGAGCTTTAAAAGGATATTCATAGGTTGATAATTATGTTGGTCTAATATGAGGCAATGATTAGAATCTGCGCCATTGGTACTAGTAGGAGAGGCTTCAACCTCTATAGCGAAAGGAAAGGGTGCCATACGCCAAAAGAGGAAGAAGGCTAAGGTGACATCAACTATTAAGCACTTCAAGTGTTCTTCCTTTTACACCACAAGGAGGCAGTAAAGGAAAGAGCAAAAGGTTCAGCAGTCAAGTTCATAGATTTCTAAGAACGTATGCATTTACTGCCGTACAAGGGCCATTGGAAGAGGGAGTGTCCTAAACCCCTCTCCAATGTAGGTAACATTTGATATTGAATATTAACATGATCACTTTTACTCTATTTGGTATTAGATTCCATTCTTGTCACAAATCTACGGGTGGTTTGCAGAAAGTGATAGGGATTTAAAAGCCAAGAACAGTTCTAGGATTCAACAATGGCAAGGCCCATTGCTGAAAAGGACTGGGGACTTGTTAGGCCTATAATCGTGATCATGTTAGGATAGTTTAAAGGAATGACGTAACCTAGCATGATCAAAAGTATGTCTCTTTGTTGGACAAAGATTTTATTTCATACATATTTGATCAACAAAATTATTGAATATTGATACATGTTTGCTAGTAGTTACACGTAAATTCCTAGAATACCATCCCATAAAAGGTTTATGGATACTCAAAATTCAAATGATCTAAATGGATTAATCTAGACTAACTTACAGATTTGGCATCTGCAACAGCTAGGACGTTTCCTCTTATTAAAGATAAGTAAATTGGAAAGTTCGATGAATCTAGAAATAGATTATTCGAATCGACTAAATTTACAAGTCTTTTCTAAAGAAGAAAGTCCGAAGCTCTTTGTTGGACAAAGTAGGCTTGCCAAATAGTCTATTGGAAGGGATCTAGTAAGACAACTGTAGGTTACTGAATACACAAGACCGTAAAGGGGTTCAAAAGTCTAAAGGTCCCATACGAGGTTTGGGAATTAGATTTGAGGTGGTGAACCATAAACGGTTACAAAATTAAACCTGTTTCGATATGATCGAAAAGGCCGTATATTTAATGGGAGCTCTTGAGCATCTAGTTGAGAATGGAATTCTCAATGAAACGTTTCTCGTAAAGGCCAAAGTATGAGGATCTCTGATAAAGGGAACGATCGAGCCTCGTTGGACGAAGATCGATCGAAGTTCACCCAATTACCTTAGCCCGTGTAGACGTAGACTCGAAAATTGCCAACGTAAGGAACGTGGCACTTTGCTAGGAGTCACGCACAAGGTGCCATGGTTTGGCAAGCCTGTGTCCCAACAAATCCTTGAGCATGTAGGAGGATCCTACATACATCAAAGTACTAGTGGGAGACAAATTAGACTCGGTGTCTGATTTGTACAGGTTTACGTCAGAATAATGCTAACGTTGCGTATAATCGCATTTTTTACTTAAACTGATCATATTCCAGTCCCCTTAAGAGCGAACCCGAATGTCGTAGAGGTACGAGTGATCAGAATAAGTTCGGTCAAATTTGGATAGTAATCCAAACGACCTGCGGAACGTGGTGTTGGACATCGTAGTAGGCTCTATGGAGATGAGCCATAGAATCCGCTAGGAAATTCAAACAAGGTTTCAAATACCTTATAATTGGAATAACCGTTTTGACGAGCTCATACGGAGTATGACTCAGTCTTAAACAACGTAGGTGATCAGTGGCAGTAGTAATGGAGTTTCAAGTGTTTAAGTGTGTTATGTCTTGATTCATAGATGAATTCAAGACATTAGGAATCACTAAAACACAACTGCAACTCATGAAAATTCTCCATGACATTTTAGGGTTCCCACATACATATCATGAATTGAGCTTTTCAAAGTCTCAGTCATGATAGACTGATGAGAAAACTCAGATATGTAGAGGGACTAGTTGTTCGAGACTCAATCACGGTTAGACTGATGAAAAAGCTTAGATACTATGAATAAAGCATCAAGCCATTCAAGACTTAGTCACGGTAGACTAATGAGAAGGTTTGGATGTTGAGTATCCCCTACGTCTTAACCCTAGATAAACATGTGATATGTTCACTCGGTGCATCGGAACCGATATTGAGTGTGCTTCTTGCATGACTCAACAGAAATCGGTAATGCACTGAGGGGTTGAAGATAGCATTCAAGAACAATCCTTAGTACCTGAATAAGGGCTGAAGATGTGTTCTTGATGCACCGTCTGTGGAGAGTTGTTTTGGAAGGCTAAAGCGATACTAGCTTCCAGAGCATAGAAACGGTTAGTCTCAAAGGTATGCACAGTCAAGCCCAATAACGATTGCATAGGATAGTGGTTATGGATGAAGACTGCATCCATAGGATGGACGTGGTGCCTAGCACGACCAAGTCGATGGTTGCCCACATGGTAGACAACCAGACTGTGGCAAAAGTTTTGGCACGGGATCTCATCACAAGATCCACGAAAAATTCTTAGACAACCACCATCTCTAGGAGGCGATGGTGGATGGAGGTAATACGGTTAGCCCGTGTTGCTTCGGCAAGGAAATATAGCAGACTCACGAGACTTTAGTCGGTATCGTAGATTACTCATGCTCAGAGGGTTCTGAACAAAGTGGCTAATTGACTTAATGGTCAAGTGGGAGATTATTAGAATGGGTGACCAGAAAGTCAATGTGGTTGGCTATTCTGAGAACCATTCGTCAATCTTTGAACAAGTAATATTATGTCAATGTATGTAGTAAGGATTCATCATTAGCAATCGATGAGTTTGTTATACTTACTGCTTGCATTGAACATCATTTCAATGTCACAACAAACACCGATAGACCGGATATGAGTCCAAGAAATTGGACCGCGCATAGGTTGGCAGTCATGAAACCAACTTCTGTAGATAGGTTTGAAACACTCCAAGTCGAGGACCTCGAGGGTCCTATGGAGACTTGCACTAAGGATTGCATTCACTAGATGAGTACCGTATTTCATTGGTGACAGACGTTGGACATCTATGTAATATTAGTGGGTTAGTTGACAAAGGTGTCGGCTGACTGAGGTGACTCGTAGGAATCGTCACATGGAAGCCACACGGGCTTAATCGGTATAACTCAAATTCTCGGTTCCGATAGTACGGGATTAGTCCTCGAACTTGAGGAATCATGGTAGTCACGTGCATACGAAGACTGTATCTTGGATCTCGCGAGAGGTGATCATTCTGTAAGATGGTCATTATATAAGCCTTGTCCAGTGCAGTTGGAGTATGTAGCGAGGATGGTGGATTCCAAGATAGGATCTGTCCCCTGTCAAAGATTATGACAGCGAGATCTCCTATGCGCTCTGAGATGGTTTAGAGTCACAAAGTCTGTTGCCATAGCACTTGATTGAGTGGGAAAGGATTTCCTACGTCAATCATAGAGTTAAACTTATCTCAAGTTTAAAGCATAGATGCCTAAGTCAAGGATGAGAACCGACATCCTAATTCCATGCCCTAGACTAAGGCCGGGAGATAGGCGACAGTAGGACCGTACCTGTATGTAACTTGGAGCCTAAATGTTCATACCCCATATTCACCTAGTCTCTAGTGCCATGGACTGTTGCTAGATGGCCACCCATGGTGGCGAACTACTTTGGTTATGAGATAATAAGAAGTAGGTCCAAATCTAGCTGAGAGGTGAACCTAAAAAGTCACACCCGCTACACCAAATGAAAGAGGAATCTAATTTGGAATTAATTCTGGGAGAAGGTTTAATTTAATAGGATTAAATTATACTTCTTGGAGATTCAAGCCTCGATGGGTTAATTGGAATAATCGGGCTTGAGTTCATAAATTAGATTTATGAATTTTATAAAGCATGGGCTTCCCTTTTAATTAGATTAAAAGGGTGAATTAATTAATGGGCTTGGTATATTAAATATGATTTAATATAAAGTCCATAGGACTATTTAATTTAGAATTAAATAGGCTCATTCCATAAAGCCCATCAAAATGGATGGACGAGATTTGATCTAGAGATTGATGAGATGAAGGGCAATGATTAATTTGACTTAATTAAAGCCTAGTTTGACTAGCATTTGACTAGGTCAAAATCCTAGTCAAGTGTGCCTCTTTAGAAGAGGTTGAGTAGGAATAGAAAAAATATTTTCTATAAATACTCAAAAACACACACATACACCTACTAATCTCTACACTTCTCATCTCTACTCTCTCTCTCAATTCACCCACTCTCTCTCACTTTCTTCAAGATTTTACTTTGTTCTTCTTGATTTATTCAAGGTAGAACACAAGAGACGTCGATAGCGTTAATCGATAGCGTTAATCGATGTCTCTTCTCCCCAAATGATTTCTTGCTAGCATGGGCCTTTGTTGCTTTCCGGTGTAGCGTGTGGGAGGATTTAGAGGGTCTCTTCTTTGAGAGCTTGGTGCAAAACGGGGAACAATGTGTGTAGCCGAACAAAGACAAAACTACAACCGGGTAGGTCCTCTTTTACATTTCTTGTTCTAAATTCTATGGCATCCATGTTGTGTTTTATTGAATATGAGATACACCGAACGCCCGGGAGAATCAAGGGCACACCCCTTGATCCATTTATATATGTAATGAATGCTTTAAATTTCATTTAATTATGCTTTGCAACTTTTATTATGCAATGATTATTTTATATGCGTTTCAGTGGTATCAGAGCCAGGTTCGGTGAATAGGCCTAGAATTCTATGTGCTATACGTGTTTAAGCATGATTAATGTATTTTAATTTACGTGCTATACTTTTATTATGCAATCCTTCGCTCTTCCGCTATTCGTGTTCATCTCCCGGGCCGATCCGCTCGCGTTTCAACCATAACCCCCATCTCAACCACAGCCCTATAAGCACTCTTAACCGAAAACAAACCACTCCTCCCCCACCTCCACAATACCCAACCGTCCTCCCCAATCTCACAACCCCCTCACCAATACCTCCTGACACCCCAAGATACTCCGCCACGTGAGAGATAGTCTAGTCCCAATAGTAGCCTCTCAAAATGATGTATTAGGATAATACCTAGCATTAAGTACACGACCAAGAAGTGAGTTCGGCTGAGAAACTACCCTCCAACCTTGTTTCGCCAATAATGCCACATTAAACTCCCTCAAACTACGAAATCTCAAGCCCCCGACTCAACCGGCCGACAAAGTTTCGACCAAGCCACCCAATGAACCCTCTTCTCACCTCGGTTGTGCCACATAAAATCTGCAGCCGCTGATTCAAGATCTCTCAACAACAAATTCTGGAAATCTAAAACATGACATAGCATAAGTGGGCAAGGATTGAAGCACATATTTGATCAATACTCCTTTCCCTGCCTGGGACAACAGTTTAGCATTCCACCCATATATCCTACTCCTAAAACGTTCATGAATGTTCGAAAATAGTGCCCTCCTAAATCTCCCAGCAACAGTGGGTAGCCCGAGATACCGATCATGGCTAGACACTAACCTAACCCCAACCCGCCCCACCAATCCTCTCTTCACCTCCTCCCTTAACCCCCCACTCACCACCATGCTAGATTTAGAGAAATTTACCTCTTGTTTCGATGCCTGACCGTACACCAATAATATCCGTCTAATGATATCCATCTGAGCCTCGTCCGTCTCATAGAACACTAGTGTATCATCTGCAAACAATAATGTGAGATACTTGGTGCATGGACATTTAACTTCACCCCCTCAACTGCCCTTGCCTCTCCGCATCCTGCAACATACATGAAAAAGCCTCGGCGCATAACAGCAAGAGATAAGGAGAGAGGGGGTCACCCTATCTGGTACCCCTCTCCAGACTGAAATAACCAAAAGGAGATCTATTTAGTGTTAATGAATATGATACTGACGTGACCAATAGCATAACCAGACTCACAAAACGACTCTCAAAGCCTAATCTAACAAGAACATGTCGAAGGAAAGTCCATTCGACCCTATCATAGGCCTTGCTCATGTATAGTTTTAAATCAACGTATCCCATTTTTGATCGAGAAGTGACCCTAAGATGGTGATTTAGTCTGAAGGCTAAGAGGAAGTTATTGCTAATCAAACGGCCAGGAACAAACACAGATTGTGTAGGGGAGATAATATCATCAAACACCCCTTTCAACCGGTTAGCTATACATTTAGACGTTATTCTCATAACCACATTACACAAACTAATAGGTCTAAGATGTGATACAACTTCAGGATTACTACATCTAGGAACAAGGACGATATGAGTGTAGTTCATTTTCCGAAGCAAAATATGATCATTAAGAATTTGAAGCACATAATTTGTAACATCCGAACATACTAGTTGCCAATAATGCTGAAAAAATAGGGGGGACATGCCATTGAAACCAGGAGATTTCATAGGATACATCCCAGACGTGGCTACCTTGACCTCGACAGTGAATGGTTTAGCTAGCATTGCATTCATCTCCGGGGTAACACGTCGATGGATCGTAGACAACACCTCATTTATGCACGCTTCAGACGGCCGACAGGACATAAAGGTCAATCGAAATTGCTGCAGAAGAATGGGCTGTATTTTCTCCTCCTTTTCCCTCCACACTCCACCCTCATCCTTCAACCTACGGATTGTGTTATGCCGTTTTCAAGTAGAAGCATGTGAATGGAAAATTTTTGTATTCCCATCCCCATCGACTACCGGTGATCCTTACTTCGTTGTTGTCATTTAACCATCTCCTGGATCTCAATATCCACCATTCGAGCCTGAATTTCCTGCATCTCCTGATAAATCGAATCTCGAATCTGTCCATCATCTAATTGAAGATATCGGCGCTCCAACCTTTTTAGCTCCCGCTTCGGCTTCTCGAACTCCTCCCGATTATATTTGAGCAATGCCACTCGACAAGACTGAATCTTTATCACTAATGAGTTATGCCCATCAGCTCCCCGCCCCGTGTAACTACGCTTCTTTAATCACTCTTTTACATCCCTCAACCTGAACCCACTTTGCCTCGAATCTGAATTGTGACTTTCGTGGCCCCTGCTGACCATCCTGTTGGGAAACTACCTCTATAACCAACAGATGATGGTCAGAATTTCAAATAGGAAGGTGAGAGACAATTGAATTAGGGAACCGCCGCAACAATGTAGAGTTAGCGCATGCATGATCCAACCTCGCCCGTACGTTATCCAGAGCCTAACGTCTATTACACTAAGTGAACCTTGAACTTCTGAAGCCCATATCCATTAGGTCACAATCATCTGACACTCTATGAAAATTATTCATTTGCCACATAGGTCTAGGTCTTCCAATTTTCTCATGATGATACAAAACTTCATTAAAGTCTCCTGCACACAACCACAGATGGTTCGATTGCTTACCAAGTTCTGCCAATGGGTCCCAAGCCAATCTGCGTCTCGTGGTCTCAGCTTCGCCGTAGAACCCCATAAACCTCCAGCTTGCACAATTATCATATGAGAAGATGTCAACATCAATATGGTACACAGAATAAGAACGTAAATGAACTACTACATCTTTTTGCCACAACAGAATTAGCCCTCCTACTTTGCCCACCGATGGAACACAGACACCAAACGTATCAAACCTCTGCCGAATTACCTCAAAATCTTCAAAAACCACATTTAGTCTCAGACAAGAAAACAAACCCAGGACGACGTTCTCGGATTATCTCACCGAGTTTCCAAACTGTCAAGGACGTCCCCACCCCTCGATAGTTCCACACTAAGCAAATCATAGCGACCGGCGGGGCTGCATCGCAGTCACCACCGTCTCAGATGCAGATTCAGACGCCGCCACTAAGACCCGCTTCGCTGAATATTGTAAATGAGCAAATTATCCCCCTATAAATAAAAAATAGTAATGTACCTCCTTATACTTTAAATTGGAGCAATTTACCTTCCTACACAGGGAGGTAAATTGCTCCATTTTTAAAAATACGAGGAGGTAAATTGATTCATTTTAAAAAAACACAGGTAGGTAAATTGCTATTTTATTTTTCATAAGGGGTAATTTTCTCATTTGCAATATCACACAGGGGTTGCTTGTATTTTTCCCGTTGTTTTTACCCTGGCTCGTTATTCGATTTGTTTTTCTTTTTTGCTATTGTGTCGTCCTATTTGGAAGATGTCGGCTAAAATGGTAATTTAAGTATGTTTATCTGTACTGTTATAAAAGAAAATATTTTGTCTGATCAATTTTTGAATACCCAAATTTACCTTTTGATTTATTTCTTCCCTTAGAATTAAAATTGAACAAATAGTAATTTCAATATTTTTTAATATTTTCATAAATTTTTTTTTTTTGCTCTCAATCCACTATCCCACGCTTTTTTCACATCAGTCTATATTTTTTTCTCACGTTTTTTTTTCTTTCTCATATTCTCACACCATAATTATTTTTTTCACATTTTTTTTTCTTTTGCATTTCGCACCACATTTTCTTTATGTGCTCGCGGCAATGCATGTGACTACTGCATGTTTACTTACAATAAAAAAATTATTTGTAGTCCACTGAGTGTTTTTTAGAGATACAAAATTATGAAAGCTGATGAACTTTTGAATTGTGATTGTTTGAAACCTATTATGTACGGACACTTTCAAAAATTACTCGATATAGTGTCGGGCATGTATCGAACATGCTTCGAACACAGCATAGGCGTATACGAAAATATAAAATAAAAAAAAAAAGACATGGTGTCGGACACGTACATTTTGGGCACGTTTAAGATTTTTTTTTATAATTTTAAAATGTATTGGATTGTCTTTTAAAAAAAAATTGGGGCTAAATAAAAATAAAAAAAAATATATTTCTCTCAAACTAAAAGTTTTGGGATAAAATTACTAAAAAAATTAAAAAATTATCATGATAATTTAACTAATTCGGATGATTAGAAAGTTTTTCATTGCGTACTTTTAATATAAACTAATTATGTATATTTTTTAACTCATGTATTTTGGTTAAAAATTTAGATATAAGACATGCTTATTTTATGTATTATCTTAATATTTTTCATATTGCATAATTTTACCGAAAAAATTAGGATATATGTAAAAAAATATATTATATATAGCCGTGTCGTATCCTAATTTTTCTTGAAATTTTTCGTATCATCGTATCCATATCGTATCATGTTCGTGTCGCTATATTCGTGTCCATGCATCATAGTTTAAAACTGATAGAAGTGGTTTTAACTATTGGAGGATCATCTCTAGGAACCTCGCATCATCTCTGACGTTTACTCATTCCATGGCTACTTATTTTTTCAAAAATGGAATAATATTAGCATTGTTGGAATTATTTATGATAACATAACAAAATTCTTTAAAAAGTCTAAAATGATGATGTTAGTGAGTCGTAGCTTAATTTTCAAAGTCGGTGGCATCATTGATTGAAATCTTATGAACTAGTGGATTGCTTTTGTGTTTTAGTAGTAGGACCCCATAAATCTTTACAGAATTATGGTAATTTATATTATTAATAAAAAAAGAGGTACTATACATACAAAATGATAATTTTGATACTTAACAAATTTTTTGTGATCCAAAAATTACCGGCCAACCAATAAAATAACTAATTTATTCAATTTCTCAAACTTTATTATTAACTTAATTATCTAATTAATATATTTTATCTTTATTTATAATATATTTTAAAATATGAAAAATTATTTATTATATATACATATGAACTACGTGCCACGATAACTAATTCTATTTTATACAAGGCATGTGCACAAATTCGGTATTTGATATAGATTACTCGTGGTCATTGGGTGGTGAAGAGTGATGGATTTTGTATGATGCACGTGGTTTGAGCATAAAAATTGCTTGATGGTTTATTTCGTGATTAATTATAAGAATACGGCCTTCTTTACTCTGGAATGATGTGATATAAATGGTACAGATAATTTTAAAATAATTATTGAGATTGAATTAAAAATAATTATATTAAGTAGTTCAATTTTATATTTATTACTATTGATAAAGTGAAGGATATAAGTAATATACTATTTATGTTTGGTTATAATTTGGGATTGAATTGTGTGCTAATTTGAATTTTTTCAAAATACCCCTCACCTTTTTTGGTGATGCATACACTGTATAATAGGTTGTTATTTATTCTCTCTTTCACTCTCTCTTGGTCTGAAATGTTTCTCATGCCTTGAATTTGTCTTTCACTAGAAAAAAATATGAATTATTGTAGTTAAAAAAATTGTTGTAAATACAAATTAATCACGATTCCACAACGACTATTAACCAATATTTTTGAAAGTGAAGCACTACAAGAAATTTGCTCAATAGCTACGAAAAAGATTGATACTAAAATCAGCGTTGAACTAATTAGCAAGTAACTTTTTGTTGCTAAATGTATTAGCATGTAAATTTCTTGTATTAAATAATGTAAATTAAGAACGAGAAGTTTACTTGTTAATTAACTCAACGCTAATTTTTTTTTGGTTTATTAAGCCATTTTCTTGTAGTGAAGCCAAAATATTAGTTATCAACAAAATCATGGAAAATATCGTGGCTACAGCCAAAAATCATGACAAATATTAATAAATCATTGTAAAATTTAAATTTTTTCATTAATTTTATTCGACTGTGGTTAATAATATTGATTTACTGTAACTTTTAAATTGAGAATATTTATAATATAGTGAAAATTCTTTTTTTTTTTTTTTTTAATATTTGCGTGCGGTCTTTTTATGTATACGTGGTTGATGGTGTGTGGTTTTGAGGTAAATTGTAATGCAGATTTTGAAATTTGTGTTGTACGGTATTTGATTATGTGTAAACGGGGATGCACTACGTAAATGACCAATACTAGACAAATCCGAGAGGTAAAGAAAGAGCTTCACGATTGAATAAGAAACGTTTTCTACACATCTTTGATTAATAAGTAAATACATAGTTGAAAAAGTAACATCCGAGGGTTGGCTAGCGCGTAGGTCTCATAGCTGTGTTGAGTGATCCTGAGGTCGAGAGTTCGAACCTCTCTCACCCCATCTTATCTTTTCCCCCATCCATTTTGGAGTATACTTAGAGGGTGTTTGGCTAAACTTATAAGCTTTAAAAAATTATTTGGCAAATTTTTCTTTAAAGAGCTTATAAGATGTTTTGGTTAAAAAGTAAACCTCCTTCAACTTTTTTTTATAAGATCTTATTAACTTTATAAAGTTAATGTATAATTAGACAAAAATATCCTCATTTACACGCACACACTCTCTCTCTCTCTCTCTCTCTCACACACACACACACATACACTTTCTCTCTCTTAAAATTTTAAAAAAATTTATTGATATTTAATTTTTCTTGCAATTAAAAAAGAGAAAATACTTCATTAATTAATAAATTATTATGTATTAAACAAAAATAAGATTGCTATTGATATTATATTTACTTAAAATAATAAACTAACGACATTAAAAATTATACGACTAGAAAATAGTCATTTCGTTAACAAAGAGAATATCAATTGTATATCAATATCATAATATTCGACTAATATTAATGTACAAATATATATTAATTTTATTCAAAAATTTAGGTAATAATTATCATCATTTTCTTACTTTTTCAAAAAATATTATCTATTAGATTTTGTATTTGGAGTTAAACTAATGTGTACTATTTATGAAAGTACTTTTAAAATATTAAAATACAAAATATGTCTAGAAATGACAACTTATTTGATTCTAATAGTAACATGTCCTTTTTGGTCATTTTACAATAAAAGGACCTTATTATGCCAAACACCATATCACCTTATAAGATGCAAAAATATCTTATAAGCTATAACATCTTATTTTATCCAAACACTTTAAGAACTTATTTTTAAAATAAGATCCAACATCTTATAAGTTCCTAAAACATCTTATAAGATGTAGGAGCTTATAAGATGTTTTAAAAACGCTTAGCCAAACACCCTCTTAATAAGTTGCACAATCGATCGAATCGGCATAGACCAACCCGGAAAAGACTGGCATAGAATCGGTCACTCACTGTTCATAGTCATTCTGGGCCTTGCAATGACCCCAATTAGGTTCATTGTTAATCCCAGGCCCAATTCATGGACCAACTTAGAGGGTGTTTGGCTAAGCTTAGAAGCTCTTCAAAATATCTTATAAGATGTTTGAAAGCTTTTAAGATATCACAAATCGGCAATTTTTTGTTTTAAAAGAGTTTATAAGATCTCAAAATAAGATGTTTTGGGTCTTATAAGATCTTTTTAAAAAAGTAAAACTTTTCTAACTTTTTTTATAAGATCTTATAAGCTTTATGCAATTAATAATTGATAAGACAAAAATAACCTTATTGATTTGCTATATTTCAATTTTACCCTTAACATAACAAACATATTTTTAACAACTAAAAATTCTCTCTCTCCCTCTCTCTCTCTCTCTCTCTCTCTCTCTCTCTCTCTCTCTCTCTCTCTCTCTCTCCTCCCCCCTCCCCCTCCCACTTCTCCTCTTTACTCTCTCTCTCTCTCTCTGTGTATATATATACATATAGATATATATAATATCATCTTACATTATTTACATAATTAATATTAATCTTTAATTATTATAATTATGAAAAACATGCTACTGATATTATATGTTATAATATGGTTAAAAATAGTCATTGAAATTAATAAAAAAAATATATCAATTATACATCGATGTTAATGTTCGACTAGCATGAATGTTAATATTATTTCGATGCAAAAGTTTAAAGATAATAATTTTTCAATTTTTTATTTTTGAAAAAAAAATCTATTAATTTTTATTTAGAGTTAAACTGTTGTATACTATTTATGAAAGTATTTTAAAAATATTCAAATACAAAATATGTCAACAAAATAACAATTAATTTGATTCTAATAGTATCATGTCCGTTTTGATCATTTTACCAATAAAAAGACCTTATTGTGCCAAACACCCTAACATCTTATAAGATGTGAAAACATCTTATAAACCTTAACATCTTATTTTATCCAAACACTTCAAGAGCTTATTTTCAAAATAAGATCCAACATCTTATAAGATGTTGGAACTTATAAGATGTTTTAAAAAAGCTTAGTCAAACACCCTCTTAGTTGAGGCTTGGATGTGCCTGCTTTATGTTATTTTACTTTTATGGATTTGACGTGTTATTTTGAACAATTACTTCAATTTACGCTGTCCTATTAAATAAATAAATAAATAAATCTACAAAAAAATTATGAATAGAAAAAAAATAGTTGAGACTATAAAATAGCTTGAATAATAATTTGACTAACAAGATGACAATAAATAAACTTAGATAATAAAAAATTCAAAAAGGACTTAAAATAAAGGGTAAATTACAAGGGGTTCTCCTGAGATTTGCCACAATTACAGATAATCCCTCGTTGTTTAAAAAATTACAAATACCCCCCAGAGTTAACGACCGTTTTAGAAATAGCCCACTCCGTTAGGGTCTATCCATTTTACGTGGTGAATTAATGAAAATGCCCTTTTGAATTATTAATTATAATTTTATTTATTTTTATATTTTAATTTTTATGGACTAAAATGGCGCTACAAAAAAAATGCGGCGATTGAGACGATTTCGTATGACCGTTCCAAATCTCGATCCAAATAGGAACGATAAATGTAACTGTTGTGGAACGGTAACCCATTGCTGATGTCACTTTCGTATTATTCGGAGTCAGAATGTCTAGGAATGGCTAGACCGTTCCTGGTTGTGTGCCAACATATGTGTGCTAATATGTAAACCGAGAGGCGAGGGTCAAGGGAGTGTTGTTAAGTTAACTGGCTGGCATAGAGGAAAGTCAGAGCTCCTATAGCGTGTGGCGAGTGGAGCGTCAACACTCCATTTCACTCGAGGGTAGAGGATTTCACAACGGAAAGCGGCTCAATAAGTGCGAAAGGTTGTCAGCTGGTTAACAAGCGAAAGGGCTCCACCATCAGCTTAGGTCTAGGTACAACGTGAGGCTTACTCTCCCGGTTTAGATAGAGAGGGACGAAGTGTTGGATTTAGGATTTAGTCGTCTAAAGCGAATGAAGATCTTAGTGAATGCCTGAAATGCCTCTCCTGAACACGAGGGCATCCCTCTGCTCTGATTCACCTCCCGGATACTTGACCTGAAAGCGAATTCCGAGTTAGAATCCGCCTTTGAGTTCTGCCAAGTAGTTTTATCCGGTATGGAGCCATCGTCGCTTCGGTCAGCATGGGGCTTCCCTCCGTAGAAGCTAGGAGTTAGATGCCCTGCTAGGTTAGGCTACTCAATAGCTCAAACAACTAACTATTATGGAAAAGGTTTTTTCCAACAAAAATCGTTGTGCATAGGTTGCACTATTATCCAATGTTTGGTGTGGATATTTTACATGTAGTTTCTGCATTTATTTTATGGTATGGATTATCATGGATGTTGGTATAGCATATTTTACGTGGGATATGTATTTGTGCTATTTGTGTTAATTGATTTGACAAAGGATGATCACAAAGCCCTAGACCGCATGTATGGTTTATTTACATTTATTTGTTGGGTTGTGGCCTGTGTGCCTCTTTATTTTCCTCTTTGTCTCTCTTCTAGTGCCTTGGAATAATAAGGCTTTCTCTCTCCCTCCCAATGTACTCCCCCCAAATGTTTAATTGGGGTTTCTTATTTTATGATGTAATGAGAGTAGAATTAGTGGTGAGGTTTTATTTTTTTGTAAATAAAAGCTGCAAGAGAAGATAAGCCCAAGGTGTTGGAGGTCCATGGAGGTTGCCATCAGATGGCCCACGGAGGATCCATGGAGAAGAAGCCCGGTGTAGGCCCACGATGGAGAGCCCAAGAAGATAAAGAGGACTTACAAGGCCCATTGCATGTAATGGGTTATTAAATCTTGTAATAGTGTAGGGCCTACCCTTAGATTGACCATAGATCCACTGCGGGCTCAGTGGGTCGCATAGGTTTGGGCTTGTGATCATCCTACAGGGGCGTGCTAGGCTTTATTTTGCATGCGATGCGTATTATATGCTTATGATTGTTCTATATGCTTTATGTATGGTTACATTCACGCTTAGAATATTTCTGCCATAACGCACGCAATGCAATACTTAATATATGTGATGAGGTCTCGTTCTATCAAAACTCTCACTTGGTTGAACCAAGTTAAATATAGACCCTTAATAAATGGACTAGGACTCTGGGAGTCTGTCCAAGCCTTCCATCCATGGCAAAAGTGAGGAAGATCTTTTAGGTCGATAGCGTGGTCTCACGAGTCATGGCACGACTATCGTGCTTAAAAGAAGCTGCACTTTGTCATGAACGATGAGTAGACTGCTGTTACCTGTCTCACGAGTCGTGGAGGTAGCAGTGAGTCTATGAATCGGTTGATTAGGTCGGGTCTAACGCCCGAATAACGTGATTCGCTTGGAGTCCTCGGGATCACGTGAAAGAGCGAGGCAATTATCTTGGGAATCTCGTGGAACGAGAATGGTATGGAATACCTCCCACGGGTTCTTTTCCCATGCGAATCGTAAAAGCGGGGTATGGGGGAGATCGCTGTGGATCCTGAGCCCACTAGGAAAGGATTTCCCGAAAACAACGTTTGAGAGTGCCGTGTTTTCGTAGAAATAGTGGGAGAGGTTAAGGACTAAAGACCGAGACTTAACCAAAATATTACTTCATTCTGCTGATTATTTTCTGTTTTATATATTTGTGAATGTCTAAGAATCCACCAAACACATTATTAGGGAACCAATTACACGAATTGACTGCGAAATCTTAAGATGGTCTTAGATTTCCAGAACCTTAACTCACATAACCGGAATGAGGACGTTCCTCAGCCCTTGCCGGAGGGGTCGACAACTAAGGTAACGCTTGGCGTTCAAAAGTTGAAGGATGACCACCGGCAAGTAGGGTATAATGATGTTGGCTCAAACTATGCTTCGTTTGCATCATGTCTATATGGTCCTGGACCAGCATGTGGGGTAAAATGCAACGAAGGCATGTTTGGAGCTAAGATGACCAAAGGGATGTCGGTAAAAGAACATGGAGTGATGATGCAATCCCTAGGGAGAAGCTCAAAAGACCTCCACGTCAGTCTTGAAAAGGAGACGTACATTGACATGATCCTTCAGTCTCTTCCTCCATCCTACGAACCATTAATTATCAGCATGAATGAGCTTAGAAAAAATCTTCATAGGTTGGTAATTATATTGGGTCTAGTACGAGGCAACGCTTGCAAAATTTGCGCCGTCGGTACTAGTAGGAGAGGCTTCAACCTCCATGGTGAAAGGCAAGGGTGCCAGACGCCAAAAGAGGAAGAAGGGTAAGGTAACATCAACTATTAAAGCACTTCAAGTGTTGTTCCTTTACAACACAAGGTGGAGGTAAAGGAAAGAGGAAAAGGTTCAAGCAGTCAAGTTCATAGATTTCTAAGAACGTAAGCATTCACTGTCGTAAAGAGGGCCATTGGAAAGGGGAGTATTCTAAACCTCTCTCCAATGTAGGTAAAATTTGATATTGAGTATTGACATGATCACTATTTGGTATTTGATACCATTCCTATCACTAATCTGCAGGTGGTTTGCAGAAAGTGAATAAGGACTTAAAAGCCAAGAACAGTTCTAGGATTCAACAATGGCAAGATCCATTGATGAAAAGGACTAGAGACTTGTTAGGCCCATAATCGTGATCATGTTAGTATAATACGGGAATTGCGTAACCTAGCATGATCAAAAGTATGTCTCTTTGTTGGACAAAGGTTTTATTACATACATATTTGATCAAACAAAATTATTGAATATTGATTCATGTTTGCTAGTAGTTACACGTAAATTCCTAGAACACCATCCCATAAAAGGTTTATGGATACTCAAAATTCAAATTATCTAAATGGATTAATCAAGACCAACTTACAAATTTGGCATCTACAACAGCTAGGACGTTTCTTCTTATTAAAAGATAAGTAAATTGGAAAGTTCGATGAATCTAGAAATAGATGATTCGAATCGACTAAATTTACGAGTCTTTTATAAAGAAGAAAGTCACAAAGCTCTTTGTTGGACAAAGTAGGCTTGCCAAATAGTCTATTGGAAGGGAGCCAATAAGACAACTGTAGGTTACTAATACACAAGACCATAAGAGGGTTCAAAAGTCTAAAGGTCCCATAGGAGGTTTGGGAATTAGACTTAAGGAGGTGAACCATAAATGGTTGCAAAATTAAAACCTGTTTCGATAGGATCGAAAAGGCCGTGTATTTAGTGGGAGCTCTTGAGCATCCAAGTTGAGAATGGAATTCTCAATGAAACGTTTCCTGTAAAGGCCAAGTATGACGGTCTCTGATAAAGGGAACGATCGAATCTCGTTGGACGAAGATCGATCGAAGTTTCGCCCAATTACCTTAGCCCGTGTAGACGTAGACTCAAAATTGCCAACGTAAGGAACATGGCACTTTGCTAGGAGTCACGCACAAGGAGCCATGGTTTGGCAAGCCTATGTCCCGACAAAGTTCTTGAGCATGTAGAAGGATCCTACATACGTCAAGGGACTAGTGAGAGACAAATTAGACTCGGTGTCTGGTTTGTGTAGGTTTACGACAGAATAATGCTAAACGTTGCTTATAATTGCATTTGTATCTTAAATTGATCATATTCCAAGTCCCCTTAAGAACGAACCCGAATGTCATAAGAGGTACGAGTGATCGGGATATGTTCGGTCAAATTTGGATAGTAATCCAAATGACCTGCGGAACGTGATGTTGGACATCATAGTAGGATTTATGGAGAGGAGCCATAGAATCCACTAGGAAATTCAAACAAGGTTTGAAACACCGCATAACTGGAATATTTGTTTTGACGAGCTCATACGGAGCATGAATCGGTCTTAAACAACGTAGGTGATCAGTGGGAGTAGAAATGGCGTTCCAAGTGTTTAAGTGTGTTATATCTTGATTCATGAATGAATTCAAGACATTAGGAATCACTAAAACACAACTGTAACTCACGAAAATTCTCCATGACACTTTAAGGGTTCCCACATACATACATGAATTGAGTTTTTTCAAAGACTCAGTCATGGTGGACTGACGAGAAAAACTCATATATGTAGAGGGACAAGTTGTTCGAGACTCAGTCATAGTAAAACTGATGAGAAAACTTGGATACTATGCATAAAGCATCAAGCCATTCAAGACTTAGTCACGGTGGACTAATGAGAAGGCTTGGATGTTGAGTATCCCCTACGTCTTAACCCTAGGCGAACATATGATATGTTTACTCGGTGCATAGGAACCGACGTTGAGAGTGCTTCTAGCATGGCTCAACATAAATCGGTAATGTACTGAGGGGTTGAAGACAGCAATCAAGAACGATCCTTAGTACCTGAATAAGGACTAAAGATGTGTTCATGATGCACCGTCTGTTGAGAGTTGCTTTGGAAGGCTAAAGCGATACTAGCTTCCAGAGCATAAGTGAAAACCAGTTAGTCTCAAAAGGTATGCACAGTCAGGCCCAATGACGAGTGCATCGGATAGTGGTCACTGATGAAGACCGCGTCCATAGGATGGACGTGGCGCCTAGCACGACCAAGCCATGTTTGCCTATATGGCAGGCAACTTGGCTATGGGAGTATTGGCACGAGATCTCATCACAAGATCCACGAAAATATTCTTAGACAACCACCATCTCTAGGAGGCAATGGTGGATAGAGGTAACACGGTTAGACCGTATTGCTTCGCAAGGAAATATAAGTGGACTCACAATACCTTAGTCGGTATCGTAGATTAGTCATACTCAGAGGATTCTGAACAAAGTGGGTAATTGACTTATTGGTCAAGTGGGAGATTGTTAGAATAGGTGACCAGAAAGTCAATGGTATTGGCTGTTCTGAGAACCATTCGTCAATCTATGAACAAGTAATATTATGTCAATGAATGTAGTAAGGATTCATAGGCATGAGTTTGTTGTACTTATTACTTGCATCGTTGCGATGTCACAACAAACACCCACAAAACTGAAATAACATTTCGGGAAATTGGAACTACGCTTGGAGGTAGGTTCATGAAATCAGTTTCGCCGAATCAGTCTGAAATACTCCAAGTCAAAGGAATCTCGAGACAGGGCATCGAGAATCCATTTGAGACTTGCACTAAGCATCTGCTGTCGTGTTTCATCGACGGGTGACGAGGATCGTCTAAGCAGTGTTAGTGGGTCGGCCTGCTGGGGAGCGGCCGACTGAGGTGACTCGCGGGAATCGTCATATAGAAGCTACTCGGGCTTGGTCGGTATGACTCGTATTCCCGGTTCCAATAGTACGGGATTAGTCCTCGGACTTGAGGATCACGGCAGTCCCCTACATACTAAGGCTGTATCTTGGATCTGGCGAAATTTTGACCGATTATATCACATGGTCATCATAAGCCTCGTCCAGTGCAGTCGGAGTATGTAAGAACGGTGAATTCCAAAATAGGATCTGTCCCCTATCAAAAGGATATGACAGCAAGATCTCCTATGCGCTCGAAGATGGTTTAGACTCACAAAGTCTATGGCCATAGCACTTGATGTAGTGGGAAAGGATTTCCTACGTCGAGTTAAACCTATCTCGAGCATTATGCATAGTTGCCTAGTCAACAATGGGAACCGACCCCTAGACTAAAGGCCGGGAGACAGGCGACAGTAGGACCGTACCCGTACGTAACGAGCGTCGGTAGGACCGCACCAGCGTATAACTCGGAGCCTAAATGTTCACACCATAAATTCACCTAGTCTCTAGTGCCATGGACCGTTGCTAGATGACCACCCATGGTAACGGACTACTTTGGTTATGAAATAACAAAAAGTAGGTCCAAGTCTAGCTGAAAGGTGAACCTAAAGAGTCCACCCGCTACACCAAATGAAAGGGAATTAATTTGGAATTAATTCCGGGAGAAAGGTTTAATTTAATGGAATTAAATTATACTTCTTGGAGATTCAAGCCTCGATGAATTATTTGGAATAATCGGGCTTGAGTTCATAAATTAGATTTATGAATTTTATAAAGCATGGGCTTTCCTTTTAATTAGATTAAAAGGGTGAATTAATTAATTAATGGGCTTGGTATATTAAATAGGATTTAATATAAAGTCCATGGGACTATTTAATTTAGAATTAAATAAGTCCTTTCCATTAATTAATTAATGGGCTTAATATTAAATATGATTTAATATAAAGTCCATGGGAATATTTAATTTAGAATTAAATAGGCCCATTCCATAAAGCCCATTAAAATGGATGGACAAGATTTGATCTAGAGAATGATGAGATGAAGGGCCATGATTAATTTGACTTAATCAAAGCCTAATTTGACTAGGATTTGACTAGGTCAAAATCCTAGTCAAAGTGTGTCTCTTTGGAAGAGTTTGAGAAGGAATAGGAATTCCATCTTCTATAAATACTTAAAAAAAACACACACTCACACCTAGTATTCTCTACAACTCTCATCTCTCAATTCTCCCTCAAATTTTCGTCCACCCCTATTTTTCACTTTCCAAGAATATTACTTTGTTCTTCTTGATTTATTCAAGTTAAGAACATAAGAGACATTGATTGCGTTAATTCATAGCGTGTATCGATGTCTCTTCTCCCCAAAATAATTTCTTGCTAGCACAAGGGTTGTTTGCTTTCCGGTGGAGCGAGTGAGATGATTTAGAGGGTCTCTTCTTTGAGATCTTGGTGCAAAACGGGGAACAATGCGTGTAGCCGAAACGAAGATAAAACTACAACCGGGTAGGTTCTTTAATTTCGTTTTTTCGATTTCAATTCTATGGCCTCCATGTTGTGTTTTATTGAACATGAGATACACCGAACGCCCGGGAGAATCAAGGGCACACCCCTTGATTCGTTTATGTATATTATGCATAGTTTAAATTCCATTTAATTATGCTTTGTAATTTTTATTACGCACTATTTCGCGCTTCCGCTATTCGCGTTAATCTCCCGGGACGATCCACACATTCTTTCAATTATTTCCTCACGAGAAAAAAAGTCATTGTGCCACTGTCGAATGGCAGATGAGGGATTTTAAAAAACATGTTGCTTGAGGTACAACTAGATGATTTGGGTTTTTAGGGCCCCTGTTATACATGTGTAATCGTCAGCTTTCGCCGGCCACTGTTCGGTGCCATTTAGATCGCGCTTTGGGGAATGCGGCTTGGCAAGGGATGTTTCCAACACATGAGGTGCACAACATCCCCTCAGCTTATTTGGATCATTGTCTCCTTCAGATGCAGTTGACTCACCCGCTACAACATGGGCGGATGCCCGAGCTCCCTGTTTTCAATTTGAAGCGGCTTGGGCCCGAGTGGCTGAATGTTCTGAGCTTATTGCGGACGCTTGGCAAGGCTGGTAGGATGGTGACACAATGTTTCTGGCTTTAGAGAGATTATGTCATTGTTCAGAATTCTTAACGGGTTGGAGTCGTGATCGGTTTAAGAGGGTTCAAAAACGTATTAAATGGTTGGAACGGTAAATAGGGGACCAGAGTGATGTCACTGGACCACTAACATTCACCATGAACTCACGGAATGGTGAATTGAGCTTGAAGATCTATTGGCCGACGAAGCTGTTAAATGGCGTCAATAGGCCAAACAACACTGGTTGGTTGTGGGGGATCGCAACACAAAATTCGTGCATGTTCATGCATCCTCCCGAGCCAAAGCAAATCGCATTCTCCGTCTTCGTGATGATACAGACTTTTGGTGCTTTAGCATGGAAGGTATCCAAACCTTAATTTTTGCTTACTTTCATAAGCTTCTCATCTACTTATCCCTCACACGGACTTGCTCATGACGATGAGAGGAGTGCAGCTGAGGCTCGAGCAAAACCAACAGTTGACTTGTCCATTTGAGCCTGAAGAGATATGGGCTGCTATGTTTTCGATGGCACACTCACGTCTTCGGTTCCAAACGACTTTCCCCCATTCTGCTTTTAGAAAACTGGAGTATAGTAGGTACTAAGATTACTCGTTGTGCTTTACACATTTTGAATTCATGTGTGATGCCTCCAAACTTGAACCACACCCATGTAGTACTGATTCCTAAGTTGAAATCTCTAGCGGTCGTTTCTGATTTCTAGCCTATTAGTTTATGTAATGTGATATATAAACTTGTCTCGAAGGTGGTTGCTAATAGGTTAATGGATTTTTAGATTCTGTCATATCTCCCTCTTAGTTGACGTTTGTTAATGGGCGTCTAATTTCAGATAACGTTCTTCTCAAACATCGGAGGAGGGGTAGGAAGGGTTTTTTTTGCCTTAAAACTGGATATGAGTAAAGCTTACGATTGGATTGAATGGCCATTCATTGATAGAATGTTGAGAGACCTTGGCTTTGCTGATGTTTTTGTTAAGTCGATTATGGTTTGCATATCTTCTGTCAGCTTCCAATTTGTTCTAAATGGAGAATCCTTTGGGTTTGTGTAACAAAGCCGTGGATTGAGGCAAGGTGACCCGCTTTCACCCTACCTCTTCATACTTTTTTTGAGGTGTCCATCTTGTTGTTACAGGATGCTGAAATGCGAGGGATGATTCAAGGAATAGTTGTGGCACGCCGGGCTCCAAAGGTTTCTCATCTGCTATTCGTTGACGATTCCTTGATTTTTTTTAGAGCTACGGAAGAGGTGGTCATGGGTTGGGGGTATCCCAAACATCTATGAACAAGCATCGGGACAGTAGGTAAACTTTGCAAAATCTGAGACGGTCTTCAGTCCTAATGTTGATGTTCCAAATCAGGACCGAATGTCGACAATTCTGAATATGGTTGTGGTGCAGAAATCGGAGAAATACTTAGGTCTACCGTCAGTTGTCGGGTGAGCTAAAGCTAAAGTCTTTCAAGGAGTGCAGCGTTGGATATGGGACAGATTGATGGGGTGGTTCTGCAAAAACACTTTCTAGCGCTGGTAAAGAGGTACTTCTCAAGGCAGTTCTTCAAGTTATTCCCTCCTATGTAATGGAATGCTTTCTTTTGCCTGGCTCCTCGATCCGTGAGATTCAGTCTGCATTTGTAGAATTTTGATGGAGCTCCCCGAAGACAAGATATATCCACTGGATGTCTTGGTCCCGTCTTTGCACGAGCAAACACGCTAGTGGGATTGGTTTACGTGATTTACGCTAGTTTAATTTGGCCCTGTTAGCCCAACAAGCTTGGCGCCTCCTTACAAACTCGAATAGTCTTCTTGCAAAGGTTCTCAAAGCACGCTATTATCCGAGGACGACCTTCGAAGCTGCAGCACTGGGGCATAATCTATCAACGACATGGCGTAGTATAATTCCAACCAAGTTTATCACGGATGGGGGTTGCCGATGGCAAGTGGGTGATGGCACTCGTATTATAGTGTGGCGGGATAAGTGGCTTCCACGGCCTTTCAGTTTTCGACCTTTCCCCATGCAGCCACCAGATTTTGTTGACATCACAGTGGCTGAATTGTTGCTTCCACATCAGGGTGAGTGGGATGTGGCGAAATTGCAGTCTGGCCTGTGAGGCGAACATTAGTTGCATTCAATCTATCTTGGCCAATCGGTACTCTGAAGCTGATTGTATAGTATGGCATTATACAAAGAGTGGTGCATTTAGTGTCAAGAGTGCTTACTTGATGGTTGAACGTGAACAAGCTCGACATAAAGGTACGTTAACCGAAACATCTGGTGTTAAACATAACTTTGGTTGGAATTTCATGTGGAAGGCTGCCCTTCCAGCCAAAATTAAACATTTCTGCTGGATATTGTGTAATGAGGCACTGCCAGTTCTTTCGAACTTGAAATGGAGAAAAGTGGAGGTTGAGGTAACGTGCCCTGTCTGTGGATGTGATGGGAAAGTGAAGAGCATATTTTCTTGCGCTGTGATTTTGCTGGGCTTTAGTTGATATTCCATGGAGTGTGACGTCTCTCTGGGTAGGCTCTGCTGAAGATTGGTTACGGCATCTTGTGGCTAAATGTACCGAGAATCAATTCCTATTGGTCGTGACACTTGTCTGGGGTATGTAGGGACATCGAAATAAGCTTATCTTTGAAGGTCAGTCTAGTAGTCCAGTTGCTACCATTCTGTTTGTGCAGTCGTGTTTACAGAGTTTTAAATCTGCTTGTTCACAACATAGTCGCAGGTTTGGGAGTTAGTAAGTGTTGATGGTGTTCAGTATGTAATTGCTGGCCTAGATATGTTTAGAGGCTCAGTGCTTGGTTTCATGGGGTTGTTGTATGACGTTTTTGCTGTTTATGAAAGTTCTTAAATTTTCTGTCAAAAAAAAAAAAAAACAAAAACAAAAAAAGCATATAGTCTAATTTCATTTTTTATCTCCTATGATTACCTAAGTTGCTACTTAAATTCATAATTAATAACATGAGAGTTATCTATTCTATACTATTATAAAGAGAAGGGGTTTCATAAATACAAAATGGTAATTTTTATACCGCTACACCAAATTATTATAATACCCATTGTTATTAAACCCGGACCGGACAGGCCGATTCGACTGGACCGACTGGGAACTGGCCAAGTGTCCGGTCTGGTTCCCGGCATATAATCGGTGTCAATTGGACCAGTGTGGACCGGTTTTATTAAAAGAAAAAAATTACACTAATAATATATATTCCGCTAAAAAATAATATAGTACAATATACAAAGAGAAAACAAATGCCAAAGAAAATAAATAGGCAATTGCTTCTTGGATAATTATTCAAACCAACTATCATCATATTTATAGTGCAAAAAGTTTAAGCTTTCTTATGTTTTTCCTATGTGGGACAAATGACAAAGTGTTCAATCTTTGTTTATACTTTTCGAATGTGGGACAATGAGCATATTTATAGTGTAAATAGTTTAAACTTTCTTATTGTTTTTTTTTAAGTGGGATAATGAGCATATTATAGTGTAAGTGGCTTAACATTCCTTATGTTTTTTCAATGTCAGACAAATGAAAAAGTGTTCAATCTTACTATACAATTTCTAATATGGGACAAATGAGCATATTTATAGTGTAAATAGCTTAAGCTTTATATTTTTTCAATGTGGGATAAATGTGAAAATGTTCAATCTTGGTTTACTTTTTTCTAATGTGGGATAATGAGCATATTTATAATGTAAATAACTTAAGTTTCCTTGTATTTTTTAATGTGGGACAAATAAAAAAGTGTGTAATCTTGATTTATACTTTTTCAATGTGGGACAATGAGATCGTATTTAAATTATATTTAGTTTATAGTTTTCAATATGGGACAATGAACACTTCTAATAATCAATAGAGTTTTTATTTATATGAAGACAATGGTTGCTAAAATGTTGTTATAAATTGTATTTATTAAATCAATTCATATATATATATAATGTATTTTTGGGGTTTTTTAATTTTACATTTTTTAGTTTGAATTTTAATTTAATTTGCTTTTCGGAGAAGTTTGTTGGTTTTTTATTATTAAATTACTATAGATTGTATTCATTAATAAATTGTACCATGTTATAAAAATAGTGTTATAAATTTTATTTATTTAATCTATTGATATATAATGTATTGGTACACACACACATATATATATATATGTATATAATAAGGTTCGGGTCAATCAATTTTTTAATTTAGTCAGACTGGTCAGACTAGTGACCTAATGACCCAGTAACTTGACTGGTTCGATGCCTGGTCCGGTTTTAACAATATTGATAATACCAAAATGCCCTTCAACTTATCAACTCATGTAATTGAATTAACTATTTAATTAAGTTCCTTCGAAAATTGATTCCATGCAATTACATGTACTCAAAAATTTAAGTTACTCACATTTTGTTTAAGTTTATTGTTATTGAAATAGACATAGCAAATTAGTATTTGTATTGCATGTATATATAATCGTCACCATCAATATAACAAATATTTTACAAAGTTTTGATTTTTAATTTAATTTGATTAAAATATTGTATTGATAATTAATACATTAAAAAAATTACCAGACATATTTTATATGTGAGATTGCAAGGCAATGATAAAAATATTCCTAAAAATCATGCACATAGGTATTGCGTGCCACATATTCTAGTATATTATTATATTAAGAATGAGGGATGCTAACTTTTTATTAACAATAAAATTTAGTTATAACTTAATTATAATGGTTAATAGTTCGTTATTTTTTTTTATCTACACAATCTTTTTATTTTTATTATTGACCAAAAAACTTTAATATACTGATTTTACTATAAATGTTTGATATACTTTTAATTCCTAAAGTATCTTAAAAAAATTGGTATTTATATTTTTGTGTTTTCTTTATCATTTTAATATATTTTAATATGTTAATTTTTATTACGACATAATTATGACATCACTGGTTCGATTTTGGGTGATGGTTGAACCAATGATCCTTGACCCAATTACTGGTTCTGGTTCAATCAACAGTCAGAATTTTTAAAACATATCTTCAATTCAAATATAAAAAAAGTTTTAAAAAATATCTTCAATTCAAATCAATTCAACGAACACGGCGACACAGACACGACACGATATGGACATGGCAACACAAAAAATTTAAAAGAAATTAGGACACGACATTGCACTGACATAATTATAGTGTATGTAAAAATCATAAGTACAAATCCATGGAGGGGGTGACATGCGACCTCTAGAAGAAATATTTTAAGGAAAATTACTACAATTGGACATCTCATGGTGAGCCTATACAGATGGACTGTGAGCATCCAATGTCAGCTGACAACTTTGTAGATCGAACGACAAATCAGAATAACTATGAGCAATTGAATTGGGATAAGAGGATGGTGTTTGATGCAGTTGGTCTTGTATCTCATCCACAGGGGAATGTATTTAATAATTTAACATATCCTAACAATCAATCACATGCAAATGGGGCTGGTCCGAGTTCTAATTATGATGGGGTACAGTACGAGGCTGACAATTTAGGAGCATGATCTGAAAAGTTCTTTGATGTCTTGCGCTCTGCAGATCAACCGTTATACGCTGGGAGCGAAACTCACTCTTAGTTATCTACAGTAGCAAGGTTAGTAAAAATTAAATCTGAACACAATGTATCACAGAGTTGTCATGATCAGTATTTACAAGTAATAGGGGAGATGCTGCCATGAGATCACACGTTACCCAATGATTATTATAGTATGAAAAGGTTTACCTGTTGAGAAAATTGACGCATGTAAGGCTGGTTGGATTTTATTCTAGAAAGAAGAGTATATCTTAAATCATTTATCGCATTAAATTTTAATTTTTTTTATCTCATTTATTAATTGAAAAACATATCCTAAATCATTTATCTCATTTAATTTAAAAAATAATTATTAATTTTAAAAATATTTTTTTTAATTGAAGAGTATATCATTTATCTCATTTAATTTTAAAAATATTTATTGATTATAAAATATTTTATCTCATTTATTAATTAAAAAATATATCTTAATCATTTATATCATTTAATTTCAAAAATAATTATTAATCTTAAAAATATTTTATCTCATTTATTAATTGAGGAGTATATCTTAAATTATTTATCTCATTTAATGTTAAGATATTTATTAATTATAAAATATTTTATCTCATTTATTAATTAAAAAATATATCTTAAATAGTTTATCTCATTTAATTTTAAAAATAATTATTAATTATAAAAATATTTTATCTCATTTACAAATTGAAGAGTATATCTTACATCATTTATCTCATTTAATTTAAAAGTTAATTCTTAATTTTAAAAATATTCTATCTTTTTTGGCTATACACACCTTCCCTTCCCATTTTGACATAACCCTAATTCCCCCCCCCTCCTTCCCTCACCATTATTCAGAACCCTAGTCCCCCCCTCCTTCCCTCACCATTATTCATAACCCTAGTTCCCCCCCCCCCCTCTTTTTCCCCTCTCCCCCCTTCCCCCCTTCATTTGCAACCACCAACCCCCTCCCTCCCCTCCTTCCCTCTTCTCTTTCTCTCTTTTGCTTCTACCACGGACTGTCGCCGACCTCCGACCGCCACCGAGCTTCTCTTGTCGCCGCCATGGTTCAAAGTATCGGCCGATATCCGATGATATCGGACGATACTTATCCGGCCCAGCCCTTACCCATCCGAGAAAATCGGGCGATACCCTATATTATCCGAGATTACTTCGTATCGCTGATATTATCCGATGTCATCCGATACTATCACCGATAGAAAGATAATATCGCTCGTTTCCGATAATATCACCACTACTATCCAATGATATCGGCGATATTATAACATAAATAAAATTTTGATGTGAACTTTTATCTGGCTCAGTTTGTGGAGAAATCCAGCACACACAGTCCCAGGAAGAAGATCATTTTCACTGCGTGTCCTATTTAAGTTCTACACACACGTTTTTATTTGTATTACTTGCACTTTTCTTCAGTGGAATGCGCTTCTTGTAGTTAACGTTTTATTTCTATATAGTTGTAGGTAGAGTGAGATTTTATAAGTGGATTCACACGCCTTTTCAGTTTTAGTGTTATCTGCTTAGTAGTTAGCTAACCGAATTCAGTTAGAAGATTCATTTTCCTTTGTATAAATAGCTACTGAGCCTCTCATTTTGATATACAGAAAGGAGAAGTTTTTCTCCCAATTACTCTGCCATGGGTTGTGCATATTTTTCTATAGTTTCTGCTCCTCGATACCTCAGTTTTCTACACAGTTGTTGTTTTAATGTAAATCAAATGAAACAGTAACCAGAAAAGAATATAAACGGACTAAAAAATGTTAGCTGCAGATCTGCTACAAAATAATAATACCATGTGACTCACTTTATGCTCGTATATCTTAAGCATTTTTATAATTAATTGTATCTATGTTTGATATTATAAAACTTTTTCTTTGTAATATTATATAGTAATTTCTAGTATTTTATTGTTTTTGTAATTTTACAAATTTTTTGGGAATATTTTAAGCATTGTATAACATATTTGTTTCGTATCGCCCGATAATATCCCGATATACCACGATCGATGTGGAACAATACCCATCGATATGTAGTGATCATGTTAAGATTGTGTCTGTGGGAATTATGTGACCTAGCATGATCAAAATATGTTCCATTCATTGTTGGACAATTTTGGATACAACAATTTGATCAATAAAAATTACTTTTATCTGACAAAGACTGGGGATTCTTGTCTGCTAGGTTTGGTACATAAACATTTGACACTGTCCCATAATTAGATTATGAGTACTCAAAACAAATGACTAAAATGGATAAAATCAAGATGAACTTACGGATTTTGGCATCAATGGTTAGGTCAGTTTCCTTTAGTTAAGGATGAGGAAGTTGGAAGATTCAAAGAGTCTAGCAATAGATGATTCGGATCTGCTAGCTTGCAAATCATATATGAGGAGGAAAAGACTAAAGAGCCATTTTGTTAGACAAAGTTGGCTTGCCGATAGTCTTTTGGATTAGATCCAAAAAGACTTCTATGGATTACTGAATATACAAGACTAGAAGTGGGTTCACAAGTCTAAGAATCTTTGATAGGTTCAGGAAATTAGACTTGGAGTGGTGAACCAAACTGGTCACCTTTCAATTAGATGGAGAGGGTGTGTATTTAGTGGGAGTGCCAATAGCCTATTGGATTGGATCCAAAAATGATATATGTAAGGTTACTGAATACACAAGACTAAAAGAGGATTCACAAGTCTAAGAGCCTTTGGTAGGTTCGGGGTATTAGACATTGAGTGGTGAATCCAATTGGTTACCTTTTGATTAGATCGAGAGGACGTCTATTCAGTGGGAGTTCTCGAATATCCGAATGAGAATGGAATTCTTAATCAGTGAAATTCTTCTTGAAGCGGCCATGGTTGAATGGTCTCTGATAAGGGAGAAAATGAATCTTGTTGGACTTGATTCGCTTGGTATTTCACTGAAGTTACCTTAGCCCATCTAGATATGGACTTGAAAGTTGTCAGGTTGAGAAACATGACACTTTCTTAAATTTATGATCTAGTTATCATATTGGATATGGTTTGGAAAGCTTGTATCCTACAAAGTTCTTGAGTATGTGGGATGGTCCTACATACGTCAACGGACTAGTAGGAAGACAGACTAGACTCGGTGTCTGGTTTGTACAGGTCTAGTGCAAAATAATGCAAACATTAGGTTATTTCCCACTGACTATATTCCAGTCCTCCTAGGGATGACCAAAATACTTTAGATACCTGATGGGTATAGGTTTCTGGGTCTGATCGGTCAATTGGAGCATGATCCAAAGGACATATGGAGAAGCTATGTTGGACATCGAGATTGGATCAATGGCTTGGAGCCGAGGGATCTATCTTGAAATTCAAACAGGGTTTGAGATTTCATGTAATTGGAATATTCGTTTTGACGAACCCATACGATGTATGACTCGGTCAATAACGAGCATTAGGGTCAGTAGGAGTGTGGTTGTGTTCCGAGTGTTAAGTGTGTAACGTCTTATTCATTTGGAATGAAATTAAGATGTTAGAAAACACTAAAAACATGAGCATTGTTCACACAATTCTCCATGAAAGGAATTGGATTCCTATTCATAGGGCCAAGCTGTCCAAAACTTGTCACGATTGACTGATGAGGAAGCTTAGATGTTTTACATCCCCTACATCTTTGCCGTACGCAACATGGGTATGCTGTTCGGTGCACAGGGCCTGATGTTGTTTATGTATCATAAATAACAATGGATATCGGGTGTGTACCAACGAGGCAATAGACAACAGTTGAGAGCAGTCTTTAAAACCTGAATAAGGATTAGAGAAGTGTTCTCGATGCACGGTTTATGGAGCGTTGATTCTGGAAGACTATAGCTATACTAACTTCTAGAATCATGTGAATAATATTTAATCTCAATACCTATGTATGCTTGGACTTAATGGTGAGTCTGGTAGCTTGCAAAGGTTCCAAGCAGGATACCATGACGTTTCATCATGAAAGTCGAATATATGCCAACTTTAAAAGTTGTTTCTAGAAAGGGGTTTGGATGAAAATAGCACCCATTGGATGAATGTAGTGCCTAGCACGGCCGGACCAATAGTTGCTGTAGGAAATATTGCATATATGTGAAGCACATTAACACATATTGCACATAATCAGTTCCGGTGATTACCTCAATGGTATGATATTTCAACACGCAGCGGAATTAACTTTGACACTCGGATCTTTGTGGCTCGTCTACAAGCTTCCTACGATCTCTTGGGTCTGCAAGCACGCCCTACGAATCCACGTGTCTCCTAGCACGAACCTTCTCGGCCTTGTCACGATCGCCCTTCTCTCGCTCCACGTAGATCGCTACCAGAGCTATCCACTAGAGTTTACACGCCTTAAACCCCCGGAGACTTGTGGTGATACTCCAAGAGAGAACAGAGAGAGTATTTGGCGAGAGGCTTTGGGAGAGTGTACGTCGAATAGTATTGTATTTTTCATTCCATAGAACCACCCTATTTATAGGTGTGCACGAGAGGAGTCCAACCCTAATACAAACTGTAGGGGACTACAGACTCTTCACACAAGAGGAGTCTTCCCTAACCACAAGTTTGGGAGACATCAAACTCTTTAAATATGGATGATATTTAATATCTCCCACTCATACATATTTGACATAGCCTCTCCAATCCAAAATATCTCATCTCCCATCCCCTCTTTCATACAGGGAGTAAGGCGTGCGACCAAGCGAGAAAAGAGAAAAACATGAGGAGAGTTATATTAAGTCATCACCAATACTAACATAACTCATCAACTCCAAAAAAAACTCGCTGTGTACCCCAAACCTCGTGGACACACTTGATCAAGCATCTCTAGATCCCTCAACAAATAGAGCATGCTTGACCCTCTCAGATATGCTTCTACGTTCATGACTAGTCAGACATATTCCGACTAAGTCGCCCGGGCTATGAACAATAGAACATAAGTGCGTCACCAACTTGGTTCTTCCTCGGCCTCTCACATCAATCAGTTTGGCCTTGACAGCTTTCCTGGACATGCTCCGACAGACCGCATCACTCGTGGCCATTGGAAAGCATGCTAAAGTAGCATCATCAAGCTTACGCCTCATGACATGGTCCTGAGTCCCAAAGGGTACAAGGGATTGTATGGGCTCACACAGTGACGAAGCAGGGACCTATTCAGTCACTCCCCATTGTAGGTCGTCTTAACGCACATGTAGTATGATCACATGCTATGATGGAGCTCCCACTCAACTTGGGCATGTCACAGCTCTCAACATCATATGAACCTAAGTCCAGTCGCTATCCAAGCGCCTAACTTGCGCACTACAAGACAGTCACTCTCTTAATGCCCTCTAGTAGTTCGCACGTTCAGCTCAATAATAGGCCTTTTATGAAGTTCGGACATACTTCATAATCGATCAAATATGTGATCTCATCTTAGCTTCTCTAGCCAAGGCGACTATTCATTATACATTGTCCTTCCCCACTTCTCAAGTGCGAAGGTGATCATTCGCATGACTCACTAGTGCGAGATGATCTTTCAAGTCTCATCCTGCTCGCTATCGCAGCGCCAGGGCGATTACCCGTGTGAGAGGGCCAATCAGGGCCTAGTGACATTTCATAATTCAGTACCAATCTTATGTTCTCACAAGTCATAAGAATCAAGTTCTACATGATCCTTTACCACTAACATGCCTTCATCAATACCAAGGCTTGGTAAAAGGGATGAGCGCTCATATCGCTCGTAGAACATGTTGGAGAACAATTGATTATGCGCATCAATAATATCTGGCATCTGTATACTAGGTCCTCCAACAATACTTGGCGCCCAAATGTATACAGAGTTTCGCTATGTGCATTACATATGTATCATGACCAGATAGTTTTTAGTCTGATCTTAGATTACTTTCATAGATCACTTTGTTGCATCACGATATGTGCATCAAGGATCACTTTGATATCTACTCACCATTCTAATTATTGAGCACAGGACTAGTTGTGCGCACATATTGCGCATCAATCATTCTACAGCGCCCACGAACACATCATTTCTTTTCTTCTTTCAATTTAAGGCATCTCCCTTAACTAAGAACACTGTGGTTATGGAGTATCAATTAGGATAGTACGATATGTATACAACTTTAGTGTCTGAACACTAAGTATGCATCATACTTGCTCCATGTCCATGCGAAAGACTGCCACTCTATTTGGCGATATCTCCACATCACTTCTAGCCATCAAACTTATTCGCCCGCATCGGATGAGAGCTAATTCTCTCACAATTTTGACATATCTGGTGGTCATCTCGATCATCGTTAAGCCTATCAAATGATAGCTCGATGGAATCGATATTATCACTACATGGGCAATAATTCAAGTTATAAATGGAGCTTGCAAGCACCAAACTTGCGCTTGCCCCACAACTAGAATTAACTAGAAGATCCACATGATCATCATGTCCACTACTTAATTGGATATGTCAACTATCATCAGCTGGGAACACCTAGGTGAAAGTGGCGATAGAGGCTATGGCGAGTTCAGACAAATCTCACCATCAAGGAGAATGTCTCAAAACTACACCCCTCAGTGGGCGTAAATATTTCGCCGTCAGTTGACCTTTATACGTATCTACTTTGCACTTGACCTTTTAGAAACCACATGTTTCAAAATGATCTTGCACATAGATAGAAGATCAACCTTGTTCTTAGTCATTAGGCTTATCAATTTTAAGCACTTGTCCACCAGAAGTGTTATGTGAAGTCAATTCTTGACTCATCAATATCCATCAAATACTTGTGGAGGATACCCATTCAGTCTCATATAGACGAGGGGGAACATTATTAATGTTCACTCCTTATTTGTGGAATTTGAGAATCCTTTCTCTAGTCAGACGTTCCCACTGACTTTTGAGTCGCTTCGATTATTTCTTGCAACTAAAGATGAATAAAACATCATCATTGCAGAGAAATGAGCGCCTCTCTTAAGAATCTTTCACTCTCATAGTTAAGACTTTATTGACCTCACTGATCTCAAAAAGGTCCCTTCTAAAGGGATCTATATTGCGCGACTAATTTTTCCATGAACCCTTTGTTCATATCTTGCCAATTCGGTAGGTACATGCCATATGCTTGCTACCATATTAACAAGAGTTGGAGAACTTCGTAGAGGCACTTTATCATGTTGTAGGCTGCATTCGAAAATTGCATCTACCCAAGTGAAATGCAAAATGGTCTTGCGCCATTTAAATTCTAGACATTTCTAGAAATGTTAGATTCTTTTCCTTTTGCAAGCTCGTGCAGCCTGCTAAGAGATTAGAATCCTGATTCGTTTGCAGTTTTATATTCCTCAGTATTTGTCCAACATAATCAGACATGGTACTTTCGCTCCTTATCAGTACATGGAACCATGATATTCACATCCTTTAATTCTCTACCCTTGTCAAAAATCGCTGAAAATAGCGCTTTTCAACTAGTGAGAAAGGTGCACTGATCAATAGCGTGAGAAATACTATTGCATCATTTCATGCCTCATACTCATAAGTCCGCATTCATTTATTGGACAAGTTTTAGTGGTTTGATAAAACCTTCCTTTTTTTTCCAGCGAACTCTTTTCGCTTGAAAAAATTTTCAATCAAGAGTAACCTTTTAGCGAGTGAACCAAGTGGCCTCTTCTAGCTAACATAATCTTCCTCGGGGAGGTTGATTTTAGCGAGTGAACCAGGTGGTTTTTTCTAGCTAACATGGTCAATCTCAAGGAAGAATAACCTTTAGCGAATGAACCAAGTGGCCTCCTCTAGCTAACACAATCTTCCTCCGGGAGGTCGACTTTAGCGAGTTAACCAAATAGTTTGTTCTAGCTAACATGGTCATTCTCAAAATCTCATATGCCATGACACAAGAAGTGAAAGAAGAAATGTAAATGATAGTAAAAAAATGCATCTTAAGATGGATAAGTCACAACACACAACAAATGTCCTAAGAGTGCTCTTAACACGATTAGACTATATCGGATAACTAGTGCCTTTTGCACAACTCTTTAGAGTAGCTCCATTGCTTTTTATATAACTCTTGAAGAGTACAACTCATATCAATAAATGAGTGTGGGGTGGCACTTCCAGCATGCCTCCTCTTGTGCGCTATGCCACAATACCGATAATAGTCATTTTGCTCAATCTCGAATTATATGTGCTAGGTCTTGCCATATCTACCATCCATCTAAGGAGAGAATTGGAGATCCTGACAAACTTAATGAGAGAGCATTTATTTAGTTAAACTTCCTCTCGGTTCAATTACGAGTGGAGTAACTAATTTCCCATAGCACTATGACAATTGTTGGTGTCACTTGCTTTAGAAAAAAATGATACAATTATCACCTCGTGGATCAAGTTTTCAATCTTGCACTTATCGTGCTACTCTTTGTTTGATCCAACAACACTTTAGTTGGTTCAACATGAGTAACAAGTGCATCTCTTTTGTGTTTCAACCGAAAAAAAATCAAACCTCAAGTTTGGCGATTTTGGTTGAACACATAAATATCCATAAGTCAACTCAATTAGCAACTTAAGGATGAGTGAGCTCATATTCAAGAATAGAGCTTGACAACTCTCCAATGAGATTCTTTAGTTTGCAGCTTAACCAATAAAAGCGCAAATATTTTCTTGATCCACCATTAATTGTCAGCGTCTAAGTCGCGACAGTATTAGACAATTATCCATCTCAACATTTAATAGACTCAGAAAAATGGTGAGTTAATCTAAGATCTCTAGGTGTGCGCAAAAAATATAGTACTGATATTCTATTCTAGATCCAAGTAAATTATTTATTATTTCTTTATACCAGTAGAATCGAAAATTTTGCCACATGGCTAGTAATCATCTCCCACTGAGTAAAAAGTCATAATAAACTATTTACTGATCACGAATAAAATAACTCTATGTCCAAAAAAAATTCTACGTGCATGTCATAAGCGATATGAATAAAACAAAATAATAAATAGCCCCGCATGGGCTACACTAACATTTGGTGCATCATGTTGAGATAATTTGGCCCTATGGTGGTAAATAGCGAAACATATCCCCACAAAAAATTACATGGCCTCCAAAAAACGGCCTAAAAATACATTTTTCAAAAAAAATGAAATTACATTGATGTAACGCCTACTACATTATGCTAAAAAAAATCACATCCAAGGCCTACTACATCAATCTAGAAAAATTGGGGATACCGCAGTAATTACCACCATATCACAAATTATCTCGACAAATAATAAAAATACTCACATAATGCATGAGCACCCAAATGTTAATGTCGATATATTCATAGCACAAAATCATATTGCACATATTCAATAAGAATGCAATAAAAATATACTATTACGCAATTATCTAGGCATGCATTCATGTAATAGGAGCACTTATTAGCATATTTGAATCACAAAAATATGCTAGCATAAATTGCAATCACAAAAATATTGCATAAATTGCAATCACAAAAATATTGCAATAATAAATAATCAACATGTCATAAATTGCAATCACAAATATTGCAATAAATAAATACACATTATTTTCTAAGCCATGCTCCAATTTTCTACAACACAAAAAAAAGGAGAAAATATAAATATTTAGACTTAGAAAAAAAAATAAAATAAAACAACCCGAAAAGGTCGCCCCATCAAATATAAATTTTCAATATATATATATATATATATGTTTTTTATTGAGAAAACGGATTTTTAAAAAAAACTGGAAAAAAACCGCAGCCAAACAAAGCCTTAGCAGCGAGCCAGCCATAAGCTAGCCATGAACAACAGGCTCGGCTCGGCTCGGCTCGGCTCGGCTCACAAGCCAACCAAGAGGCATTAAACTCTACACCCAGTTGGCGCCAAGTCAACGCCTAGTTGGTGCCGAATCAGCGCCCAATTTGCGCCTAGTCAGCCATCATGGGACCCGCACCCAATTGGCGCAACATCAGCAACCAGTCAGCACGTCTCCGGGGCCGGCGACGCGTTTCCGGCGACTCCGCCGGCCAATTTCCGGCGACAACGTATTTTCCGGCGAAAACTTCAAAAAATTCATATCTAACTCATTTTAAATCCGTTTTCGATGATTCAAATGCCGTTTCGAACCTCTTTTCATGCTCCACAATATAGCATAAAAATAATTAGGAAAAAACAACAGATTCAGATCAGTTTTTTTTCAAAGAAAACGATTTTCAGAAACTAGGGTTTGATTTTTTCTCACAAACCACCCATCTGATTTTCACCAAATTTTAACTATATGATCTCCACAAATAGATCTACATATGGTGAAAAAATCAACGAAAAAACTCATGCTTTCATGGTAAAAACGAATTTTTTTTTTTCAAAAATACAAGCATACAAAAGACTTTCGCGATTGATCAGGCAAATCAAGCGAGACTAAGCCGTAGCAGCTCTGATACCACTGTAGGAAATATTGCATATATGTGAAGCACATTAACACATATTGCACATAATCAGTTCCGGTGATTACCTCAATGTTATGATATTTCAACACGCAGCGGAATTAAACTTTGACACTCGGATCTTTGTGGCTCGTCTACAAGCTTCCTACGATCTCTTGGGTCTGCAAGCACGCCCTACGAATCCACGTGTCTCCTAGCACGAACCTTCTCGGCCTTGTCACGATCGCCCTTCTCTCGCTCCACGTAGATCGCTACCAGAACTATCCACTAGAGTTTACACGCCTTAAACCCCCGGAGACTTGTGGTGATACTCCAAGAGAGAACAGAGAGAGTATTTGGCGAGAGGCTTTGGGAGAGTGTACGTCGAATAGTATTGTATTTTTCATTCCATAGAACCACCCTATTTATAGGTGTGTACGAGAGGAGTCCAACCCTAATACAAACTGTAGGGGACTACAGACTCTTCACACAAGAGGAGTCTTCCCTAACCACAAGTTTGGGAGACATCAAACTCTTTAAATATGGATGATATTTAATAGTTGCCTTGGAGGTTGACAACTGGGCTATGGCTAAAGCCTTTTGGGCCCGAGATCTCATCACAAGATCCACGGAAAATTCTTAGACAACCACCATCTATAGGTAGCGATGGTGGGAAGAGGCGAAATACGGTTGGAGCATATCGCCTCGGCAAAATAATAAAGTAGACCTGTGAGACTGAGTCGGTATCGCAGATTACTCATTCTCAGAAGGTTTTGAGAGACATGGATAATTGGCTTTGAGGTCAAGTGGGAGATTGTTAGAATAGGTGACCAGAAAGCCAATTGGATTGGTGGTTTTGGGAACTATTCGTCAATCTTTATCAATACAATATTATCCTGATGAATAGAGTAAGTATTCATCACTGGCATTGTGTTTGTTGTGCTTACTACTAACGTTAAACGGCGTTTCAATGTCACAAAAGTGCCCACAGACCAATTTGATAACCCATGTAGTTGGGCTGCACATTGGATGGCGGCTATAAAATCAACTTTTGAGGGTTGGTCTGAAACGTTCCAAGTCGAAGACCTCGAGACTGAGCATCGAGTGTCCTATTGAGACTTGCACTAAGTATTGTATTCACTGGGTGGTGCCGAGTTTCATCAGCGAGAGACGAAGGTCGTCTATGCAGATTTAGTAGGTTAGTTGTTAAGGTGGTTGACTGACTGTACTGACTCGTGGGAATTATCATATGGAAGCCTTGGAGGCTTGGTCGGTATGACTGGAATTCCCAGTTCCAATAGTATGGGATTGTCCTCGGACTTGAGGAATCATGACAGTCACGTGCATGCGAAGACTATATCTTGGATCTGGCGAGAGGTGATCATTCTGTAAGATGGTCATTATAAGCCTTGTCCCGTGCAGTTGGAATATGTAGGGAGGACGGTGGATTCCAAGATAGGATTTGTCCCCTGTCAGTATATGACGGTGATATCTCCAATGCGCTCTGAGATGATTTAGACTTTGAAAGTCTATGGCTATAGCAATCGATTGAGTAGGAAAGGATTTCCTATGTGGATCGATAGAGTAAACACATCTTGGGTATGAAGTATAGTTGCCTAGTCAAGGATGGGAACCGACGCCCAATTCCATACCCTAGACTAAGGCCGGGAGACGGTCGACAATAGGACCATACCTGTACGGAATCGGCGCCTAAATGTTCACGCCAACATTCACCTAGTCTTTAGTGTCATGGATTATTGCTAGAAGGCCACCTATGGTGATGGGGTCCTGTTGGACACGAGCCCAAGTCCAACTGATGGTGAACCGAAGGGTCACACACAAATCACAGAGGAGGTGAAGGAATTTACTTGGAGTCAATTTCAGAGGATGATAAGTAATTGGATTACTTATGGGATTGTCCATTAGATGACAGGCAGATATTGTATCGGACCCTCGTTTTATCGGTAAATGGAATTTATCGATTAAGTAGAGAATCGAAACTTGGATTTTTTAATTGGATTAAAATATCAGGGAGAATTATTTAATTAGATCATGAATTAAATAGGATTTAATTCTTGGGCTTATTGTAATTGGATTACAATAAAATCCGGTCCATTACATCTTGGCCCAAGAGAGGTGTTAATTCCACTTTTGGAATTAGAATAAGTTGGACTTCTTTTAAAATGAGATGGCCAAAAAATTACTTCTTTTGGAAGTACTAAAATTGGCCATTAAAGCCTTTGATGACAAGTTGACTTGTCTCTTTTGGAAAGAGACAAATCAATTGCAATTAAGCCTCTTTCACTTGGTATGATTAAATCATACCTTATGAAATGGTAGGCTTGATTGATGATTAATGAGGATGTATCGGAATGTATCTAGACATCCTTGGATGAACCTAGACAAATTCCAATAATCACATTAATAAAGTATATGTATGTGTATATACTATCATCAAAGACAAGAGATTTTATTATTCATCTTTTTCTAGGAAAAAGATGAACACTCTCTACACCCTCTCTCTCTACTCTCTAAATCCTCTTTGTTGCTCCATTGATCATTGATCTAGCATCAATTGAAGAACAAAGTAAGATCAAGAAGGAACACTAATTTGATAGTGTGATCCCTTCTTCGATTTCATCCTCTAGATCCGTTTCTCTCTAGCAAGAAAAATGACATTTCTCCCATTGTGGTGTGGATTACGTTAGAGGGTCTCTACGTTGGGACCTTGCGTGGACGAACGTTGGGAGGAATCAACACGTGTAGCCCATCGAAATACAAAAATAGAGAAAGGTATTCCGATTTACATTTATGCTATCGGGTTCTTCTTTATTTTATAGCCATGAACGCTTGTTTATTTTATATGCTTGTATTCTGCGTTTATACACCGATAGCCCGGGAACGTTCAAGGGTACACCCCTTGAACGTGATTTAAATTCTATTATTTTCCACATTTTATCTCCACCGCGCTTCCGCCGCGTTCCTGTGCCGATTCGCTTTCCTTCAGATATAACTCCCGAAGAGTCTTCAAGTGTAATTAATATGTATGTTCCAGAAGAACTCAGGTGCTTGAAATTCATGAAAATGAAGAGATCTCTATAAATTATGTTCTGAATGGAATATGTTGGAACCGAAATGAAGTCATCGTCGATGATATTTTTGCATATAATGTAGCGTTGTAATAAATGATAATGAGGATCATGAACCAAAGTCAATTTAGGAATGCGGACAAAGAAATGATTGGCCAAAATGGAAAGACGTAATTGAGGAAGAATTAAACTCGCTTGCACAACGAAAGATTTTTGAACTTGTAGTCTATACACATGAAGATGTAAAACCAATGAGACACAAATGGGTATTTGTGCGAAAATGAAATGAGCAAGGTGAAATTGTCAGATATAAAGCAAGACTTGTTGCTCAAAGGTTTTTACAAAGACCCGGTATTGACTATTAAGAGACTTACTGGCCTGTGGTGGATGCAACTTTTCGGTACTTAATTAGTCTGGCAGTAAAAGAATGACTCAATTTGCGTCTACTGGATGTCGTTACAACCTATCTATATGGCTTACTTGATAAAGATATCTATATGAAACTCCTTGAAGGATTTTATTTGTCCGAAGCATACTATTTAAGTTCTCGAGAATATTATTCTATTAAATTAAATAAGTCCCTGTATGGGTTGAAGCAATCTGGATGAATGTGGTATAATCGTCATAGTGATCATTTGTTGAAAGAAGGATATAAAAAAAATGATCTCATTTGTCCATGTATTTTCATAGAAGATATGAAAATGAATTCATTATAATTGCAGTTTATGTTGATGACTTAAACATTATTGGAACTCCAGAAGAGCTTCCAAAGGCTATAAACTGCTTAAAGAAAGAATTTGAGATGAAAGATTTAGGAAGAACATAATATTGTATTGGATTGCAAGTTAAACATTTAAAGAATGGAATCCTTATACATCAAGAAACTTATATCGCTGAGGTGTTAAAGCGATTCTATATGGACAAATCACATCCATTAAGCACCCTAATGGTTGTAAGATCATTAGATGTGAAGAAGGATCCTCTTAGACCTCGAGAAGGTGATGAAACACTACTTGGTCCTGAAGTACCATATCTTAGTGCAATTGGAGTACTAATGTATCTTGCTAACCATACAAGAATAGATATAACGTTTGCTATTAATTTATTAGCAAGATATAATTCTTCACCCACGCGAAGGCATTGGAATGGAATTACGCATATACTTCGCTATTTTAGAGATGCTGGCTATTTGTCTGATCCTCATAATGGTCGATCGCAAACTGGTTATTTGTTCAATTGTTGGTGGTAAAAAACTTCATGGCGATCTATGAAACACACAATAACAACTACCTCATCGAATCATGTAGAAATTATAGCAATACATGAGACCAGTCGAGAATGTATTTGGTTGAGGTTTATGTGGCATGCATCACTCAATTGAAAGAAGGGTACATAAAAGGGGATCGAAGGAAACATATTTCACCAAAATTCTTCTTCAGTCATGATCTTCAAAAGAATGATGATATTGATGTTCAACAAGTCCGTTCAAGTGACAATCTAGCAGATTTGTCCACCAAAGCACTTCTTACTGCAATATTTCAGAAGCTAGTCCATAATATTGGCATTCATCGCCTCAAAAATCTCAATTGATATTTTAATGAGGGGAGTAAATACGCACTGCACTCTTTTTCTTAACCATGGTTTTTCCCATTGGGTTTTCCTAGTAAGATTTTTAATGAGGCAGTATATAATCGCGTAATAAAGAATAATGTACTCTTTTTTCTTCACTAGGTTTTGTCCCTCAGGGTTTTTCTAATAAGGTTTAAACGAGGCATATTCTTGATTAATGAACATCCAAGGGGGAGTGTTATGAAAATTAAAGGATGTGAATGTTCATTTTCATCTCTCATACTCTTTACATTCTCTCATAAATTGTTACCTCTTGTGATTCATCTCCCCTCATCAAAGATCTCTTAATCTTGGAGCCTATAAATAGACCACTTTATGTTGTATGTTCAGGATGAGAAATGACATAAGAATACTATCTTCTTTCCTCTCTATTCTAGTTATGATATTATTGCAATGTTATATTAGTTTTATAACATATAGTAGTTTTTTTTAGTTAGTAAGTATTTATTAATATAAATTCCTGATTAGTCTTAGTTAAGGAGGAATAGCTTCATGATTGAATAAGAAATGTGTTTTCCACTTAAGGTGAATAAAACCTTTTATAAAATTATAATTCCTTATTTCCAAACATTCCGTTATCAATAAATCCTTCTCCTTGTTTATCAGGTTTATGTATTTTCCCCGGTTTTCTTGAACGACTTTGTGCTGCTTTGTTTTTTCAGCGGCGTTTGAGAAATTGGCAGCATAGGGGTGGTGGCGCAGTTGGCTAGCGCGTAGGTCTCATAGCTTTACTGAGTGATCCTGAGGTCGAGAGTTCGAGCCTCTCTCACCCCATTATTCTTTGCTTTTTAAACTTATCCTCTCTGTCCTGCCTTTTTGGATATCATTCTTATTTATGTTTCTTTTATAAATTCATAGTTATATCTTGAAATATACAGCCAAAAGTATCACGAATTTTTTTTTTTATTTTACACTAATATTGAGTTCCAATTCAAACATATTACAAACTTAACAAAAAACACACTTAATTATCTCTATTTTTCTATTTTTTAAAAATATAAAAAACGCTGTATAAATCCAAACAAAGCCTAGTTATGTTGGTGGGACTGTGCTGTGTTTTTCAAATACTATTCCGTTAAAAATGTTTTGAATGCTAACAAGATTTTGAATCTTATTTTAAATAAACTCTTAAAATATTTATATAAAATAATATGTTAATTTTTATAAAATGTTTTCACATTTTATAAGGTTTTAAGGTGTTTGACATAATAAGCTTTTTATGAAGTAATAAAAAAGGACATGATACCGTTAGAATCAAGTACGTAACAATTTCTTGACATATTTTGTAGCTAGATATTTTCAAAATACTTTCCTAAGTATTATATATACATTAGTTTTACTCCAAATAAAAATTTAATAAATCTCTTTTACAAAAATGAAAATACTTAAGATTATTACCTAAACTTTTGCACCAAAATAATATATACGTACACTAATGCTAGTCGAATATTAATATGGATATATAAATGATATTTTCCTTGTTAAGTATAAAGACTAGTCTTAGTACAACTTATAATTTATAATATCTTGAATCTATATCTGTTTAGTAAATATAATATCAATAACAATTTTATAATTGTAATTATAATAATTTGTTATTAAATAAATGAGCATTTTTTCTTTTTTGAATGTAAAAAAAATTAAATAGCAAATAATATTTTTTAAAATTACGTACAAATAAAATCGTCATCCACTATTAATACAACTAAAATAAAACGTAAAATCCATGTAGATATGTAAGTGTTGCCAAAGATTTAATGTACTACAAAAGTTTTAAATATACGAACCATAAATTTACTAAAACAAAATAAATGGATTATATCGATAAAATAATTAGGATATCTTTTTGTCTTATACAATATTAATGTTATAAAGTTTATAAGATATTTTAAAAAGTTGATTGAAAATTAAACTTTTTTTTGTGAAAAAAAATTTATGAGGTCTAATATCTTATTTTGGGATTTTATAATTTTTTAATAAAAAAATTGCCTAATATTATTTTGAAGCTTATAAGCTCTCAAACATCTTATAAAATATTTTACGGAACTTATAAACTCAGCCAAACACACCCCCTTCATCTCTTTTTCTCCCCTTCTAGGTGGAAAGAAATATTTATTTTTCTGAAGAAAAGAAAAAGAAAAAGAAACATAAGTTTGGGGGCATTCTTTTGCTTGTTGAGCATATTCGTTCAAAATGGTAAATGTTATAATTGATTGATGTTAGAGAATAAGGTTATGATATGTTAAACCCATTTTCGTCGGACAAAGGGCACACAAAGGTATGCGTTGACAAGGCAGAGCCACTTTAGATGCAAAATGCAATTTACCCCTTGTTATTCCAACTAGCTAAACGCCCCTGGTCAAAAAACAATATCAATTTACCACATTTTATTTCTTCTTTTTTTTTTAAAAAAAAAGTAAAATATCCCCTTCACACGAGTGGTGCAACACACACGCCATGTTTTTTCAATTTTTTTATTTATGTCTTTAATTTATAACCGTTAGATCTTATTCTCATAGATAAATGGTCCAAATTCAGTTTACATATATAATTATATACAAATATTATAAAATATATTTTTGTAAATATATGTTTAATATCTGTGAATGTATGTATGATATTTATACAATATATTTATAATATATATGGATATAAGTGTAATATATATACACACAGTCGACCGCCACCCTTCTTCATTGCCGATCAGCCTCCCCCCTCCCCCATCGGCCTAGCAGTCCCCATCCCTCGGCCGTTGCACAATCGGGCGTTTGATGTAGGATATGATAACGTAAAAGAAAGTGTATCACATAGGGCACGTAGATAATAATGAAAGAAAGCTACATACAGATAAACCATGTTACCTTTGTAGTTGTCTTTGATGCACTGCTACTAGCGTTGTTCCTCTCTTCCAAAATCCTATGCATTCACCGACATTCAAACGTATAAATCCTCTAACAGTATCCACACCATACCGGGAGAAGTCACGTTTTTCTTGCTAGAGAAAAACGGACCTAAGGGAGATGACATCAAAAGAAGGATTTCACTATCGTATTAGGGTATTCTTCGTGATCTAGCCTTGTTCTTCACTTGATCCAAGATCAATGAAGCAACAAAGGTGAAGAGGGAGATAGAGCAAGGATGGGTGAGTGGGAGAGAGAGTGAGATATGTGAATTGCTTCTTCTGTTTCCTAGAAAAAGATGAATGATAATTCTATATCTTGATGACTGCACACATGTATACATACATCATTAATGTGATTATTGGAATGTTCTAGGTTCATCCAAGGATGTCTCGATATATTGTAGTCAATCCCCATTAATCTTCAATCCAACCTACCACGTTACAAGGTTAGATTAAATCATACCAAGTAAAGAAGGCTTAATTGGGGCTAACTTGTGTCTTTCCAAAAGAAATAAGTCAAGCTCATCATCAAGGGCAGAGTGACCGATTTTGTGCTTCTAGATGAAGCTAAAATTGGCCATCCCATTTTAGGAGAAGTCCAACTTCTCCTAATTCCAATAGTGGAATTAATATCTGTCTTGGGCCAAGATTTAATCTATCGGGTTTTATTGTAATCCAATTTCAAAAAGCCCACGATTAAATCTAATTTAATTCATGGCCCAATTAAATAATGCCCATGGATCTTTTAATTGGATTAAAAGATCCAAGCCCTTCGTTTCTCCTTTAATCGATAAATACCATTTACTTATTAATCGAGGACCCCATACAATATCGGCCCGTCCATCCAGTGGACCTCTCCATAAATAATCCTATCATTCATCATCTTCCAGAATTGACTCCAAGTGAGTCCCTCCACCTCCTTGATGATTTGTGTGTGATCCTTTAGGTTCACCCTCAGCTAGACTTGGGCTCGTGTCCAATAGAAGCCCGTTACTATGGGTGGCCGTCTAGCTGTGGTGCATGGCACTAGAGACTAGGTGAATGTTGGTCGTGAGCATTTAGGCACCGATTCTATACGGGTACGATCCTTCTGTCTACCATCTCCTGGCCTCAGTCTAGAGCATGGAATTGAGCATCAGTTCCCATCCTGGACTAGGCAACTATGCCTAATATTCGAGACTACGTATGCCTCATTTCATCGATGCAGGAAACCATTCCCTACTCGATCAATCACTGTGGCCACAGCTAAGTAGCATAAATGTGTCTCCGAGCGCATATGATATACCTCTATTACATACTGATAGGGACGAATCCTCTTCTTGAAACCCACCGACCTCGCCACACATTTTGAATGCACTGGACAAGGCTTATAATGAACATGTCCGCGACATGAACACCTCTCGCCAAATCCAAAGTACAGTCATCCTGCGCACGTGAGTGCCTCGGTCCCTCAAGTTCGAGGACTACTCTCGCACTTTTGGAATCGGGAAACTCTAATCATATCGACCAAGCCTCCAAGGAATCTATATGATGATCCCCGCGAGCCAGTTCAGTCGGCTCGACCCCAATCGACCAACTTACTAAGATCATAAAGACATCCCACGTCTGCCACCGATGAAACATGGGACTCAACCAATGAATACGTCTCTTAGCGCAAGTTTCAATAGGACTCTCGATGCCCGGTCTTGAGGTCCTCGACTTAGAATGTTTCTGACTCAACCCTTTATCAGTTGGTTTCATAATCGCTATCCAATGCGTGGTCCAACTGCATAAGTTGTTAACGTTGTCTGTGGGCTTTGTTGTGATATATTTGAACAGATATTAACATAAAAGAATAAGCACAACAAAGAGAGTACCATGACAACGAATACTCATTTTATTCATTACATAATATTACAATACATCGAGTTGTCAAATAAATTACATAAAGGGCAATATAATTTGCTTTCTGATCACCTATTCTAACAATCTCCCACTTGACCTAAAGCCAATCACCCATTGACCTCAAACCCATCTTCTCTAGATGTTGACTATGGGCAATTTGCGACACAAGCTTAGTAAGTGGATCTGCTAAATTTTCTGCTGAGCTGACTCGGTCCATACAAACGTCACCTATGCTAACCATTTCTCTGAGCAGATGTTAGCGTATAAGAATGTGCTTGGATCGGTGATGAGATCTTGGTTCCTTTGCTTGTGGTATTGCCCCGTTGTTATTGCAGAAGATAACTACTAGCTCAGCACTGCTAAGCACTACACCCAACTCTTGGATGTAGTTCTTCATCCAAACCGCCTCTTTAGCAGCTTCCGTAGCCGCTATGTATTCAGACTCTGTGGTGGAATCCGCCGTGGTAGCCTGCTTGGAACTCTTCCAAGAAACCACGCCACCATTAAGTTTGAACACATAAGCAGACTAGGACTTGGCATCATCGTCGTCGAGTGGAACTCTTCCAAGCAATCACCCATCCATTTAAGTTCCTTATCAGTCTTAGGAGACTACTTCTTGGACAACTTAATTCCATGCCTCAAAGGAAGGAATCCTCGTTTTGAGTTCTCCATCTTGAATCTCTTCCAGACCTTCTCAATGTACGAGGACTGGGTCATCCCTAACATCCTTCAAGATCTATCTCTGTAGATCTTGATGCACAAAATGTAGGATGCCTCACCCCTACCCTTCATGGAGAATTGAGTTGACAACCAAACTTTAGTGGTCCTTAACATCTTGGCACCATTCCTAATGAGCAGGATGTCATCCACGTAAAGTACAAGGTATGAAACTGAACTCCCATTAATCTTCTTGTATACACAAGGATCACACTCTTTCTTGATGAAATTATATCCCCGTATGACTTCATCAAAACGTATGTTCCAGCTTGGGGAAGCTTGCTTGAGACCATAGATGGAACTGTGGAGACAGCAGACCTTCAACTCTTCTCCAACACATGTGAAACCCTCCGGTTGGTCCATATAGATCTCTTCCTCAACGAAACAATTGAGGAAAGCGGTTTGCACGTCCATCTGCCATATTGCATAGTCATACCATGCTGCTATGAAAAGCACTATCCGAATGGAGTAGATTTCCTCAAAGTCGACCCCAGGTCGTTGAGTATAGCCCTGCGCCACAAGCTTAGTGTTGAAGGTTGTAACTTCCCCGTCAGCTCCAAGCTTACATTTGTAGACCCATTTACACCCTACGGGGTTTAACCCTTTGGGTGGGTCTACTAGGGTCCAAACTTGGTTTGTACCCATCGAGTCCATTTCGGATTTCATAGCCTCAAGCCACTTATCTGATTGGATGTCCGACATTGCTTCTCTGTACGTCTTTGGATCATATCCAATTGACTCGTTGGGCCCAAAACCCATACTTATTAGGTGGTTGGGACACTCTGGCCGACCTACGGAGGACTGGAATATCCTCAGTGGGAACTACAGGCTTAGATGTTGTCGCTACTGTCTCATGAGTCACCTCACTTGATTCCTCAAGGAGTATCTCATCGCGTTGGGTATCCGATGAAAAACCCTTTTCCAAGAACACTGCATTCCGCGAGATAAAAACCTTTTGCTCAGATGGATATAGAAATAATACCTCACAGTTTTCTTTCGGATATCCGACGAACCTGCATAAACTAGATCTTGAGTCCAGTTTATCTCCTACTAATCTCTTGATGTATGTGGGGCTACCCCACACTCTCAAGTATTTGTAGGAGGCAGGCTTTCCATGCCATATCTCATATGGCGTCTCTGATATCTTCTCAGATGGCGCCATGTTCAAAAGCTTGGCCGCCGTCTCAAGAGTGTTTACCCAGAAGGTCAAGGGGAGTTCGGTAAAACTCATCATGGACCGGACCATGTCCAACAAGGTCCAATTCCTATTTTCAGACATACTGTTCAACTGTGGTGTTCCAGGAGGAGTCCACCGAGAGAGAATTCCATTCTCTTTTAGGTAATCAATGAACTCACCACTTAAATACTCGCCACCTCAGTCCGACTGAAGGGCCTTAATCTTGCGACCGGTTTGGTTCTCAACTTCAAGTCTGTATTTCTTAAACCTTCCAAAGGCTATAGATTTGTACCTCATCAAGTAAACATATGTTAGAATAGGTGACTAGAAAACCAATAGGTTTGGCATTTTGTAACCTATTTGACAACTTGATGTAATGTAATATTATGTAATGAACAAAATGAATGTTCATTACCATTGGCACTTCTTTATTGTGCTCATTTTCCATATATTAAATGTTGTTTTACATATATCACAACAAAGCCCGCAGACCACGGTTAATAAATCATGCAGATGGGCCATGCATTGGATGGTGGTTCTGAAACCAACTGATAAAGAGTTGGGTATGAAATTTTCCAAGTCGAGGACCTCGAGACAGGTCATCAAGAGTCCTATAGAGACTTGCACCAAGAGTCGTATTCATTGGATGAGTGCCGTGTTTCATCGGCGACAGGCTTGGGACGCCTATTCGATCTTGGTGGGTTGGTCGACTGGGGTCGAGCCGACTGAACTGACTCGAAGGGATCATCATAGGGAAGCGTTGGAGGCTTTGTCAGTATGATTGGATTTCCCTGGTTCCGATACTACGGGAGTAGTCCTCAGACTTGAGGAACCATGGAAGTTATGTACACACGATGGATGTATCTTGGATTTTGCAAGAGGTGGTCATTCTATAAGATGATCATTATAAGCCTTGTCCAGTGCAGTCAGAATGTGTAGCGAGGACGGTGGGTTCCATGAAGATGATGTTAGAATAGGTGGCCAGAAAGTCAATGGTATTGGCTGTTCTGAGAACCATTCGTCAATCTGTGAACAAGTAATATTATATTAATGAATGTAGTAAGGATTCATAGGCATGAGTTTGTTGTACTTACTGCTTGCATCGTTACGATGTCACAACAAATGCCCACAGACTGAAATAACATTTCGGGAAATTGGAACTACGCTTGGAGGTAGGTTCATGAAATCGGTTTCGCCGAATCAGTCTGAAATACTCCAAGTCAAAGGAATCTCGAGACAGGGCATCGAGAATCCATTTGAGACTTGCACTAAGCAACTGCTGTCGTGTTTCATCGATGGGTGACGAGGATCGTCTAAGCAGTGTTAGTGGGTCGGCCTGCTGGGGAGCGGCGGACTGAGGTGACTCGCGAGAATCGTCATATAGAAGCTACTCGAGCTTGGTCGGTATGACTCGTATTCCCGGTTCCGATAGTACGGGATTAGTCCTCGGACTTAAGGATCACGGCAGTCCCCTACATACTAAGGTTGTATCTTGGATCTGGTGAAATTTGACCGATTATATTACATGGTCATCATAAGCCTCGTCCAGTGCAGTCGGAATATGTAAGAACGGTGTATTCCAAGATAGGATCTGTCCCCTGTCAAAGGATATGACAGCAAGATCTCCTATGCGCTCGGAGATGGTTTAGACTCACAAAGTTTATGGCCATAGCACTTGATGTAGTGGGAAAGGATTTCCTACGTCGAGTTAAACCTATCTCGAGCATTATGCATAGTTGCCTAGTCAAGGATGGGAACCGACCCCTAGACTAAAGGCCGGGAGACAGGCGACAGTAGGGCCGTACCCGTACGTATCGAGCGTCGGTAGGACCGCACCTGCGTATAACTGGGAGCCTAAATGTTCACACCATAAATTCACCTAGTCTCTAGTGCCATGGACCGTTGCTAGATGGACACCCATGGTAACGGACTACTTTGGTTATGAAATAACAAAAAGTAGGCCCAAGTCTAGCTGAAAGGTGAACATAAAGATTCACACCCGCTACACCAAATGAAAGGGAATTAATTTGGAATTAATTCCGGGAGAAGTTTTAATTTAATGGAATTAAATTATACTTCTTGGAGATTCAAGCCTCGATGAATTATTTAGAATAATCTGGCTTGAGTTCATAAATTAGATTTATATTTCCTTTTAATTAGATTAAAAGGGTGAATTAATTAATTAGTGGGCTTGGTCTATTAAATAGGATTTAATATAAAGTCCATGGGACTATTTAATTTAGAATTAAATAATCCCATTCTATGGAATTAATTAATGGGCTTGGTATATTAAATAGGATTTAATATAAAGTCCATGGGACTATTTAATTTAGAATTAAATAAGTCCTTTCCATTAATTAATTAATGGGCTTAATATATTAAATATGATTTAATATAAAGTCCATGGGAATATTTAATTTAGAATTAAATAGGCCCATTCCATAAAGCCCATCAAAATGGATGGACAAGATTTGATCTAGAGAATGATGAGATGAAGGGCCATGATTAATTTGACATAATCAAAGCCTAATTTGACTAGGATTTTGACCTAGTGTGTCTCTTTGGAAGAGTTGAGAAGGAATAGGAATTCCATCTTCTATAAATACTTAAAAAAACAAACACTCCTTGATTCGTTTATGTATGTTATGCATGATTTAAATTCTATTTAATTATGTTTTGTAATTTTTTTTACACATTATTTCGCGCTTCCGCTATACGCGCTCATCTCCCGGGACGATCCACACATTCTTTCAGTGGTATCAGAGCCCGATTCGGTGTATAGGCCTAGAATTCTATGTGCTATGTGCGTTTAAGCATGATAAACGTGTTTTAATTTACGTTTATAGCATGTTTATCGTAGATATTTATTGGCGTTTAATTTTGCATGGGATTTTGGATCTTGGTTTTCTTGAATGTGTTAATATATGTTCTAGGGTTGTATTTATCTTGTGGTTCAGAAAATAGCTTGAAAAAGTCGAAAAAGAGTGAAAAAACGGCGAACCGGCAGCAGCAGCACGCTGGCCGCGCGCCAGCGTGCGCGGACAGCGCGCGCGCTGTGTCGGCCGCGCGCGCGCAAGCGTTGGGCGCAGGCGCGCGCACGGCATGCGCTGGGCGCGCGTGCTGTGCGCACAGGCAGAGGAGCCTGCACGCGCGCGCACGCGCCTGGCCGGTCGGCTGTGCCGTTTTCCGTTTCTCTCCCGTTTGTTGGCTCGTTTTTCAAAACTGTTTTTTACTGAATTATTTTTATGATATTTTATGCATTATTCTGAACCCGTTGACTTAGATTATTTATTTTTTGAGATTTGGAATTTCCTAAAATAAATATTGCTTGGTTGATGAGGAAAGGGTTTCCTAACAAGATTTAATTTTTACAATGGTTGCACCAATGATCAAAATTCATATGTGAAATTTCGCAATAATTTCTGCGTTTTATGATGTTGGACATCATGGTTATTTTATGGTTTGAGCATGAGTAGATCTTAACATGTATTAATATTGCAGGAATGTTGGATTTTGGGATTCTTGAATATATGAGCATATTCTTGAATTGTTGGTTTTTGTGTTTTCAGAAAATTTGATTTTTCTGTATAATTTTGGGAATTTTTCTGAATTAATTAAATTGGGGCATTTTAATTTTGGTTGAGATTTTATATTTCATAGAATTAATATTGCCTTGTTAATTATGGAAAAGGTTTTTCCAACAAAAATCGTTGTGCATAGGTTGCACTATTATCCAATGTTTGGTGTGAATATTTTACATGTAATTTCTACATTTATTTTATGGTATGGATTATCATGGATGTTTGAATAGCATGTTTTACATGAGATATGTATTTGTGCTATTTGCGTTAATTGATTTGACAAAGGATGATCACAAAGCCCCTAGACCGCATGTATGGTTTATTTACATTTATTTGTTGGGTTGTGGCCTGTGTGCCTCTTTATTTTCCTCTCTGTCTCTCTTCTAGTTGCCTTGGAATAATAAGGCTTTCTCTCTCCCTCCTAATGTACTCCCCCCAAATGTTTAATTGGGGTTTCTTATTTTATGATGTAATGAGAGTAGAATTAGTGGTGAGGTTTTATTTCTTTTGTAAATAAAAGCTGCAAGAGAAGAAAAGCCCAAGGTATTGGAGGCCCATGGAGGTTGCCATCAGATGGCCCACGGAGGATCCATGGAGAAGAAGCCCGGTGTAGGCCCACGATGGAGAGCCCAAGAAGATAAAGAGGACTTACAAGGCCCATTGCATGTAATGGGTTATTAAAACTTGTAATAGCATAGGGCCTACCCTTAGATTGACCATAGATCCACTGCGGGCTCAGTGGATCGCATAGGTTTGGGCTTGTGACCATCCTACAGGGGCGTGCTAGGATTTATTTTGCATGCGATGCGTATTATATGCTTATGATTATTCTATATGCTTTATGTATGGTTACATTCACATTTAGAATATTTCTGCCATAACGCATGCAATGCAATACTTAATATATGTGATGAGGTCTCGTTCTATCAAACTCTCACTTGGTTGAACCAAGTTAAATATAGACCCTTAATAAATGGACTAGGACTCTGGGAGTCTGTCCAAGCCTTCCATCTATGGCAAAAGTGAGGAAGATCTTTTAGGTCGATAGCGTGGTCTCACGAGTCGTGGCACGACTATCGTGCTTAAAAGAAGCTGCACTTTGTCATGAACGGTGAGTAGACTGCTGTTACCTGTCTCACGAGTCATGGAGGTAGCAGTGAGTCTATGAATCGGTTGATTGGGTCGGGTCTAACGCCCGAATAACGTGATTCACTTGGAGTCCTCGGGATCACGTGAAAGGGTGAGGCAATTATCTTGGGAATCTCGTGGAACGAGAATGGTATGGAATACCTCCCACAGGTTCTTTTCCCATGCGAATCGTAAAAGCGGGGTATGGGAAAGATCGTTGTGGATCCCGAGCCCACTAGGAAAGGATTTCCCGAAAACAACGTTTGAGAGTGCCGTGTTTTCGTAGAAATAGTGGGAGAGGTTAAGGACTAAAGACCGAGACTTAACCAAAATATTACTTCATTCTGCTTATTATTTTCTGTTTTATATATTTGTGAATGTCTAAGAATCCACCAAACACGTTACTAAGAGGCTTATTAAAAGGGAACCAGTTACACGGATTGACTACGAAATCTTAAGATGGTCTTAGATTTCCAGAACCTTAACTCACATACCGGAATGAGGACGTTCCTCAGCCCTTGCCGGAGGGGTCAACAACTAAGGTAACGCTTGGCGTTCAAAAGTTGAGGGATGACCACCGGCAAGTAAGATATAATGATGTTGGCTCAAACTATGCTTCGTTTGCATCATGTCTATGTGGTCCTGGACCAGCATGTGGGGTAAAATGCAACGAAGGCATGTTTGGAGCTAAGATGACGGAAGGGATGTCGGTACAAAGAACATGGGGTGATGATGCAATCCCTAGTGGAGAAGCTCAAAAGACCTCCACGTCAGTCTTGAAAAAGAGACGTACATTGACATGATCCTTTAGTCTCTTCCTCCCTCCTACGAACCATTAATTATCAACATGAATGAGCTTAGAAAAGATCTTCATAGGTTGGTAATTATGTTGGTCTAGTACGAAGCAACGATTGCAAAATCTGCGCCGTCGGTACTAGTAAGAGAGGCTTCAACCTCCATAGCAAAAGGCAAAGGTGCCAGACGCCAAAAGAGGAATAAGGGTAAGGTGACATCAACTATTAAGCACTTCAAGTGTTGTTCCTTTACAACACAAGGTGGAGGTAAAGGAAAGAGCAAAAGGTTCAAGCAGTCAAGTTCATAGATTTCTAAGAACGTAAGCATTCACTGTCGTAAAGAGGGCCATTATAAAAGGGAGTATCCTAAACCGCTCTCCAATGTAGATAAAATTTGATATTTAGTATTGACATGATCACTTTTACTCTATTTGGTATTTGATACCATTTCTATCACTAATCTGCGGGTGGTTTGCAGAAAGTGAATAAGGACTTAAAAGCCAAGAACAGTTCTAGGATTCAACAATGGCAAGGTCCATTGATGGAAAGGACTAGAGACTTGTTAGGCCCATAATCGTGATCATGTTAGGATAATATAGGAACTACGTAACCTAGCATGATCAAAAGTATGTCTCTTTGTTGGACAAAGGTTTTTTTTACATACATATTTGATCAAACAAAATTATTGAATATTGATTCATGTTTGCTAGTAGTTACACGTAAATTCCTAGAACACCATCCCATAAAAGGTTTATGGAAACTCAAAATCCAAATTATCTAAATGGATTAATCAAGACCAACTTACAAATTTGGCATCTACAACAGCTAGGACGTTTCTTCTTATTAAAAGATAAGTAAATTGAAAAGTTCGATGAATCTAGAAATAGATGATTCGAATCGACTAAATTTACAAGTCTTTTATGAAGAAGAAAGTCCGAAAGCTCTTTGTTGGACAAAGTAGGCTTGCCAAATAGTCTATTGGAAGGGATCCAATAAGACAACTGTAGGTTACTAATACACAAGACCATAAGAGGGTTCAAAAGTCTAAAGGTCCCATAGGAGGTTTGGGAATTAGACTTAAGGAGGTGAACCATAAATGGTTGCAAAATTAAACCTGTTTCGATAGGATCGAAAAGGCCGTGTATTTAGTGGGAGCTCTTGAGCATCCAAGTTGAGAATGGAATTCTCAATGAAACGTTTCCTATAAAGGCCAAGTATGACGGTCTCTGATAAAGGGAACGATCAAATCTCGTTGGACGAAGATCGATCGAAGTTTCGCCCAATTACCTTAGCCCGTGTAGACGTAGACTCAAAATTGCCAACGTAAGGAACATGGCACTTTGCTAGGAGTCACGCACAAGGAGCCATGGTTTGGCAAGCCTATGTCCTGACAAAGTTCTTGAGCATGTAGAAGGATCCTACACACGTCAAGGGACTAGTGGGAGACAAATTAGACTCGGTGTCTGGTTTGTGTAGGTTTACGACAGAATAATGCTAAACGTTGCTTATAATTGCATTTCTTACTTAAATTGATCATATTCCAAGTCCCCTTAAGAACGAACCCGAATGTCGTAAGAGGTACGAGTGATCGGGATATGTTCGATCAAATTTGGATAGTAACCCAAATGACCTGCGGAACGTGATGTTGGACATCGTAGTGGGATTTATGGAGAGGAGCCATAGAATCCACTAGGAAATTCAAACAAGGTTTGAAACACCGCATAACTGGAATATTTGTTTTGACGAGCTCATACAGAGCATGACTCGGTCTTAAACAACGTAGGTGATCAGTGGGAGTAGAAATGGCGTTCCAAGTGTTTAAGTGTGTAATATCTTGATTCATGGATGAATTCAAGGCATTAGGAATCACTAAAACACAAACTGTAACTCACGAAAAATTCTCCATGACATTTTAGGGTTCCCACATACATATCATGAATTGAGCTTTTCAAAGACTCAGTCATGGTGGACTGATCAGAAAAAACTCATATATGTAGAGGGACAAGTTGTTCGAGACTCAGTCATAGTAAGACTGATGAGAAAACTTGGATACTATGCATAAAGCATTAAGCCATTCAAGACTTAGTCACGGTGGACTAATAAGAAGGCTTGGATGTTGAGTATCCCCTACGTCTTAACCCTAGGCGAACATATGATATGTTTACTTGGTGCATAGGAACCGATGTTGAGAGTGCTTCTAGCATGGCTCAGCATAAATCGGTAATGCACTGAGGGGTTGAAGACAGCAATCAAGAACGATCCTTAGTACCTTAATAAGGACTAAAGATGTGTTCATGATGCACCGTCTGTTGAGAGTTGCTTTGGAAGGCTAAAGCGATACTAGCTTCCAGAGCATAAGTGAAAACCAGTTAGTCTCAAAGGTATGCACAGTCAGGCCCAATGACGAGTGCATCGGATAGTGGTCACTGATGATGACCGCGTCCATAGGATGGACGTGGCGCCTAGCACGACCAAGCCATGTTCGCCTATATGGCAGGCAACTTGGCTATGGGAGTATTGGCACGAGATCTCATCACAAGATCCACGAAAATATTCTTAGACAACCACCATCTCTAAGAGGCAATGGTGGATAGAGGTAACACGGTTAGACCGTATCGCTTCGCAAGGACATATAAGTGGACTCACAATACCTTAGTCGGTATTGTAGATTACTCATACTCAGAGGATTCTGAACAAAGTGGGTAATTGACTTATTGGTCAAGTGGGAGATTGTTAGAATAGGTGACCAGAAAGTCAATGGTATTGGCTGTTCTGAGAACCATTCGTCAATCTGTGAACAAGTAATATTATATTAATGAATGTAGTAAGGATTCATAAGCATGAGTTTGTTGTACTTACTGCTTGCATCGTTACGATGTCACAACAAATGCCCACAGACTGAAATAACATTTCGGGAAATTGGAACTACGCTTGGAGGTAGGTTCATAAAATCGGTTTCGCCGAATCAGTCTGAAATACTCTAAGTCAAAGGAATCTCGAGACAGGGCATCGAGAATCCATTTGAGACATGCACTAAGCAACTGCTGTCGTGTTTCATCGATGGGTGACGAGGATCGTCTAAGAAGTGTTAGTGGGTCGGCCTACTGGGGAGCGGCCGACTGAGGTGACTCGCGGGAATCGTCATATAGAAGCTACTCGAGCTTGGTCGGTATGACTCGTATTCCTGGTTTCGATAGTACGGGATTAGTCCTCGGACTTAAGGATCACGGCAGTCCCCTACATACTAAGGTTGTATCTTGGATCTGGTGAAATTTGACCGATTATATTACATGGTCATCATAAGCCTCGTCCAGTGCAGTCGGAATATGTAAGAACGGTGTATTCTAAGATAGGATCTGTCCCCTGTCAAAGGATATGACAACAAGATCTCCTATGCGCTCGGAGATGGTTTAGACTCACAAAGTGTATGGCCATAGCACTTGATGTAGTGGGAAAGGATTTCCTACGTCGAGTTAAACCTATCTCGAGCATTATGCATAGTTGCCTAGTCAAGGATGGGAACCGACCCCTAGACTAAAGGCCGGGAGACAGGCGACAGTAGGGCCGTACCCATACGTATCGAGCGTCGGTAGGACCGCACCTGCGTATAACTGGGAGCCCAAATGTTCACACCATAAATTCACCTAGTCTCTAGTGCCATGGATCGTTGCTAGATGGCCACCCATGGTAACGGACTACTTTGGTTATGAAATAACAAAAAGTAGGCCCAAGTCTAGCTGAAAGGTGAACCTAAAGAGTCACACCCGCTACACCAAATGAAAGGGAATTAATTTGGAATTAATTCCGGGAGAAGGTTTAATTTAATGGAATTAAATTATACTTCTTGGAGATTCAAGCCTCGATGAATTATTTAGAATAATCTGGCTTGAGTTCATAAATTAGATTTATGAATTTTATAAATCATGGGCTTTCCTTTTAATTAGATTAAAAGGGTGAATTAATTAATTAGTGGGCTTGGTATATTAAATAGGATTTAATATAAAGTCCATGGGACTATTTAATTTAGAATTAAATAATCCCATTCTATGGAATTAATTAATGGGCTTGGTATATTAAATAGGATTTAATATAAAGTCCATGGGACTATTTAATTTAGAATTAAATAAGTCCTTTCCATTAATTAATTAATGGGCTTAATATATTAAATATGATTTAATATAAAGTCCATGAGAATATTTAATTTAGAATTAAATAGGCCCATTCCATAAAGCCCATCAAAATGGATGGACAAGATTTGATCTAGAGAATGATGAGATGAAGGGCCATGATTAATTTGACTTAATCAAAGCCTAATTTGACTAGGATTTGACTAGGTCAAAATCCTAGTCAAAGTGTGTCTCTTTGGAAGAGTTTGAGAAGGAATAGGAATTCCATCTTCTATAAATACTTAAAAAAGCACACACTCACACCTAGTATTCTCTACAACTCTCATCTCTCATCTCCCTCAAATTTTCGTCCATCCCGTTCTTTTCTCTCGAAGAATTATACTTTGTTCTTCTAGATTTATTCAAGTTAAGAACATAAGAGACATTGATTGCGTTAATTCATAGCGTGTATCGATGTCTCTTCTCCCCAAATAGTTTCTTGCTAGCACAAAGGTTGTTTGCTTTCCGGTGGAGCGAGTGAGATGATTTAGAGGGTCTCTTCTTGAGATCTTGGTGCAAAACGGGAACAATGCATGTAGCCGAACGAAGACAAAACTACAACCGGGTAGGTTCTTTAATTATGGTTTTCGTTTCTAATTCTATGGCCTCCATGTTGTGTTTTATTGAACATGAGATACACCGAACGCCCGGGAGAATCGAGGGCACACCCCTTGATTCGTTTATGTATGTTATGCATGATTTAGATTCTATTTAATTATGTTTTGTAATTTTTATTACGCATTATTTCGCGCTTCCGCTATACGCGCTCATCTCCCGGGACGATCCACACATTCTTTCAGATGATCCATCCCCTATCAGTAGTGACAGAGGTATCTCCTATGCACTCGGAGACACATTCATGCTACTTAAACTTGTGGCTACAGTGGTTGGTCAAACAGTAAATCATTTCCTATGTCGATGCAATGAGGCATGCATAGTCTCGAGTATTAAGCATAGACGCCTAGTCAAGGATGGGAATCAATGCCCCATTCCATACCCTAGGCTAAGGACGGGAGACGATAGACGGAAGGACCGTACCCGTACGAAATCGGTGCCTAAATACTCATGCCCACATTCACCTAGTCTCTAGTGTCATGGACCGTTGCTAGATGGCCTACCAAGGTAACGGGTTCCTATTGGACACGGGCCCAAGTTTAGCTGAGGGTGAACCTAAAGGGTCACACATAAATCACCAAGGAGGTGGAGAAATTGACTTGGAGTCAATTTCAGATGATAATGAGTAATTGGATTACTCAAGGGATTGTCCATTGGATGGACGGGCCGAAATTGTATCGGGCCGTCGTTTTAATTAGTAAATGGGAATTATTTAAGTGGACCTTGAATTACATAGGATTTTATTTGGGAATCATTGTAATTGGATTGCAATGAAACTCGGTCCATTAAATTTTGGACCAAGAGGTGTGTTAATTCCACTTTTGGAATGAGAAGAAGTTGGATTTCTTCCCAAACTAGTATGGCCAAAAATTGAAAGCAAGCGTGGATCGTCCCGGGAGGGAGCGCGAATGCGAAAGCGTGATAAATAAAAAAAAACATGAAATTAAAACATGCTTAAACGGAAAAGTAAATACACGTTCAATGGGTGTTCCCTTGAACCTTTCGGGTGTTCGGTGTATCTCATGATCAAAGTAAAACATGCAATATCATGGTGGCCATAGGGTTGCAACAAAAGGGAGTGTGAAACCTACCCGTTGTCATTTTCTTCAAACTGCTACGTGCGTTGTTCCACGTTTTGCCACAAAGATTCCAAAATAGGAACACTTCAAATTGTCCACCCAATCCACCAGATCTTGATCCCCCGTGCTAGTAAGAAATCAAGAGGAATTTATATAGGAGGACAAATTGACCTAGCGTGATTAATTTGTTAGAATAGGTGACCAGAAAGCCAATAGGTTTGGCGATTTGTAACCTATCTGACAACTTGATGTAAATGTAATATTATTATGTGATGAATAAGATGAGTGTTCGTCACCAATGGTACCTTCTTTGTTGCGCTCATCTTACATTTGTTAAAATGGTGTTTAACTTATATCGCAACAAAGCCCACAGACCATGGTTAACAACTCGTGCAGTTGGGCCACGCATTGGATGGTGGTCATGAAACCAACTGATTAAGAGTTGGGTCTGAAACGATCCAAGTCGAGGACCTCGAGACAGGGCATCGAGAGTCCTATTGAGACTTGCGTCAAGAGTCGTGTTCACTGGATGAGTGTCGTGTTTCATCGGCGACAGGCGTGGGACGCCTACACGATCTTGATGGGTTGGTCGACTGGGGTCGAGCCGACTGGACTGACTTGCGGGGATCATCATATGGAAGCCTTGGAAGCTTGGTCGGTATGATTGGTTTTCCCCGGTTCCGATAGTATGGGAGTAATCCTCAGACTTGAGGAATCATGGCAGTCGCGTGCACAGAACGGCTGTATCTTGAATCTGACGAGAGGTAATCATTCTGTAAGATGATTATCATAAGCCTTGTCCAGTGCAGTCGGAATGTGTAGTGAGGACGGTGGATTCCAAGAAGAGGATCCGTCCCCTGTCAGTATGTGACAGAGGTATCTCCTATGCACTCTGTGGCCACAATGGTTGGTCGAACAGGGAATGGTTTCCTATGTCGACGCAATGAAGCATACGTGGTCTCGAGTATTAAGCATAGATGCCTAGTCAAGGATGGGAACCGACGCCCAATTCCATACCCTAGACTAAGGCCGGGAGACAGTAGACGGAAGGATCGTACCCGTACGGAATCGGCGCCTAAATGTTCACGCCAATTCACCTAGTCTCTAGTGCCATGGACCGTTGCTAGACGACCACCCATGGTAACGGGCCCTTGTGGGACACGGGCCCAAGTCTAGCTGAGGGTGAACATAAAGGGTCACACACAAATCACCGAGGAGGTTGAGAGATTGACTTGGAGTCAATCTCGAAGGATAAAATAAGTAATTGGATTACATAAGGGAAATTCCATTGGATGGACCGGCCGTATCGGGCTTTCGTTTAATCGGTAAATTGGATTTTCGATTAAATATGAAAAGTTGAGACGTTGAGACGTTGGATCTTTTAATTGGATTAAAAGATCAACGGGGATAATTTAAATGGACATTAAATTGGAGTTAATGTTGGATTCTTCGTAATTGGATTACGATAAAATTCGATTCATTAAATTATACCCGAGAGGAGAAATAATTCCTATTTTGGAATAGGAAGAAGTTGGACTTCTTCCCTTAATTAAACATGGCCAACATGCTCCCTTGGAGGAAGCAAAATCAGCCATGTTTCATGCTAGGTGGTATGTTGACTTATCTCTTTTGGAAAGAGACAAATCAATTCCAATCAAGCTCTTCCCTTTTGGTATGATTTGATCATACCATAAATTTTGGTAGGCTTGATTGAAGAATTAATGGTGATTGATTGGAATGAATCTAGACATCATTGGATGAACCTAGACACATTCCAATAATCACATTAATTATGTATATATATTAGAATATACAACACCAAGCATAAGTGATTCATTATTCATCTTTTTCTAGGAAAAAGAGAAGACAAAAAAAATCCTCTCCTCTCTCTCAAATTTCGTGATCTCTCCCTCTCTCACACTTGTGTTCTTCACTTGATTTTGAATCAAGAAGAAGAACAAAGTAAGTTTAAGAGAACACTAATTCATAGTGTTCTTCTCTTAAACCGATTCATTCTAAACCCGTTCTTTTCTAGCAAGAAGAACGTGTGTTTCTTCCGGTGTGGTGTGGATCACCTTTGGAGAATCCATACGTTTGGATTTCGTGAGCATTCCAAAGAAGGAACAACGCAAGTAGCCGGGAGCATACGCTAAACAATCAAAGGTAACGGTTTATTACGCTTTGATTGATTTCATTTATATATCTATGCCCTATGTGCTTAAATATATGTTTCTAATATTTGCACATCCTACATCGAACGCCCGGTTGAGCACCCAAGGGTACACCCCTTGGGATTCGCATATTTAAATTTGATTTTAAATTTACGCACAATTTCTCGCTTTCTCGCTTCCGCTCGCGCTCCCGGGCGGATCCGCTTGTCCTTCAAGTGTTATCAGAGCCCGGTTCGATATAAGGGGCATAGATCTATGTGTTTGGCATGATCTACTTGCTGTTAAATGGCTTTATTGGCATGTTAGATTACATAAATATATGAATAATATGATGATTCAATTGTTTGGATTTAATGGACTTTTGGCATGCTTAATTTTGTTAGATTGGATCCAAAATTGCATGCTTATTTTCAGAATAATATTACTGTTATTATGCTGAAACAGTTTTGAAAAACAAACAAAATATATATTTTTTGATCAGGCCGGCACCGCGCGCGGCCGGCCGGCCAGCAGAGCGGCTGGGCCGTTTTGTGCCGTTTTTTCGACTTTTTCCGGAAAATTTGATTTTCTGTATTTTTCTGCACAATATTCTAAAAATATATTAATTTTGCATATTTCATTTTGGAATAATTGGATTATTCCTTGAATTAAATTTGCTTAATTAATTTGGGATTAATACATGCATTGGATGCATTGTTTAAAATGTCCATTAAATTTAAAATTTGAATTTTGCATATTATTTGTATATTTATGCTTTTGTGATGTTGGACATCACTTGGGTATTTGGAATATCCATTGGTTATTTATGCATGATTATTTGAAATAATTATGTTATGTGAGTTGATGGAATCAACATGGGATGATCACAAGAGCCCTAGACCTTATGTATGGATGAATGTATGATCATTTATTTTCTGTTGGGTGGGGCCTGCGTGCCTCTTGTTTTTGGGACTATCGTCTCCCGTAGTTAAGGCTTGTTTTCTTTATTACCGATGTATTACTTTCAGTTGTAATGAGAGTAGGTAGGATTGGTGAGGTTTCAATTTTAACAAGCAATTGGAGTCGGAGACCCCAAGGAGGAGCACCAAGGCCTGAAACAAGAAGCACTTCAAGGCCCATTGGAATGACAATGGGTTTATTATTATTGTAATAATTTAGAACCACCCTAGACAGACCATAGACTCACTGCGGGCTCAGTGGGTAGCATAGGTTGGGCTTGTGATCATCCTAAACAGGGGTATGCTATGTTTTCTGCATGCGACGTATTTATTTATCGCTTTAAATATTGAATATTTATGCATGCTAAAACACAATAATGTGATGAGGTCTCGGTCATACACAAACTCTCATTTGGTTGGACCAAATTAAATATTAGGCCCAGAACAGACTTGGATCAAAATGGTATTTTGGTCTGTCCGAGCCTTCCATCCACAGCAATGTGGTGAGGAAGCTACCACTACCCAAGTGTGGTCTCACGAGTCGTGGCACACTTGGACTAGGGGAAAGCTGCACTATTGTTGTGAACAAAAAGATTGCGCTCGCTGTTTCCCTGTCTCACGAGTCGTGGGGGGCGACAGTTTGAGGCATGATTTGATTGATGGGTCGAGCCCAACACTGAGTAACATGGTTCGCTTGGAGTCCTCGGGACCATGTGAATAGGTGAGGCAAAATATCTTGGGAATCTCATTGGATGAAAATGATATTGGATATCTCCCACAATGTCTTCTTCATGTGAATCGTAAAAGCGGGGCATGGAGATTACGCTTGTGGATCCCAAGCCCACTAGGAAATGGTTTCCCGAAACTCCGCTTGAGAGTGGCGGACTTTCGTATAAATAGTGGGAGGGTTAAAGACTAAAAGACCAAGTCTTCAACTTGAACAATAATATTACCATCATCTGCTAATTTTTGCTTTACATTTTCATTAATGTAGATATGTCTAAGAACCCGTTAACCATGATTCTTGAGACTAACAAATTCAACAGAACGAACTACTCGGACTAGCTGAGAAACTTGAGGATTGTCCTCGATTTCGAGAACCAAGGCTACGTCTTGGACGAGCCGCCACCGAGCGACTTACCGGAGGGGTCCATGCTTGAAGAACGTTTGACGTTCGAGAAATGGCATGAGGACAACCGGAAAGTACGCAGTATCATACTGGCTTCGATGTCTAATGACATCCAAAAGCAGTATGATAGGCTGGACAACGTCTCCGCCATAATGCTCCGCATGAACGAGGTTTATGCGGTTCTGGATAGGCATATTAGATATGCCGCCACAAAAGCATTTTTTGGCACCAAGCTCGCTGAAGGAGCGTCTGTACAGAGTCATGCGGTCAAGATGCTCTCCCTAGTGGAGAAACTCGAGGACCTTAAAGCTGGGCTTAACAATGACACGTACATTGACGTGATCCTCCAGTCGCTTCCTCCATCCTATGATAACCGACAGAATAATACTAACGTTGCTTAGAATCGCATTTCTTAAATTGATCATATTCCAAGTCCCCTTAAGAATGAACCCGAATGTCGTAAGAGGTACGAGTGATCGGGATATGTTCGGTCAAATTTGGATAGTAATCCAAATGACCTGCGGAACGTGATGTTGGACATCGTAGTAGGATTTATGGAGAGGAGCCATAGAATCCACTAGGAAATTCAAACAAGGTTTGAAACACCGCATAACTGGAATATTCGTTTTTGACGAGCTCATACGGAACATGACTCGGTCTTAAACGACGTAGGTGATCAGTGGGAGTAGAAATGGTGTTCCATGTGTTTAAGTGTGTAATGTCTTGATCCATAAATGAATTCAAGACATTAGGAATCACTAAAACACAACTGTAACTCACGAAAATTCTCCATGTCATTTTAAGGGTTCCCACATACATATCATGAATTGAGTTCTTCAAAGATTCAGTCAGTGATAGACTGATGAGAAAACTCAAATATGTAGAGGGACAAGTTGTTCGAGACTCAGTCATGGTAAGACTGATGAGAAAACTTGGATACTATGCATAAAGCATTAAGCCATTCAAGACTTAGTCACGGTGGACTAATAAGAAGGCTTGGATGTTGAGTATCCCCTACGTCTTAACCCTAGGCAAACATATGATATGTTTACTCGGTGCATAGGAACCGATGTTAAGAGTGCTTCTAGCATGGCTCAACATAAATCGGTAATGCACTGAGGGGTTGAAGACAACAATCAAGAACGATCCTTAGTACCTGAATAAGGACTAAAGATGTGTTCATGATGCACCGTCTGTTGAGAGTTGTTTTGGAAGGCTAACGCGATACTAGCTTCCAGAGCATAAGTGAAAACCAGTTAGTCTCAAAGGTATGCACAGTCAGGCCCAATGACGAGTGCATCGGATAGTGGTCACTGATGAAGACCGCGTCCATAGGATGGACGTGGCGCCTAGCACGACCAAACCATGTTCGCCTATATGGTAGGCAACTTGGCTATGGGAGTATTGGCATGAGATCTCATCACAAGATCCACGAAAATATTCTTAGACAACCACCATCTCTAGGAGGCAATGGTGGATAGAGGTAACACGGTAAGACCGTATTGCTTCACAACGAAATATAAGTGGACTCACAATACCTTAGTCGGTATCGTAGATTACTCATACTCAGAGGATTCTGAACAAAGTGGGTAATTGACTTATTGGTCAAGTGGGAGATTGTTAGAATAGGTGACCAGAAAGTCAATGGTATTGGCTGTTCTGAGAACCATTCATCAATCTGTGAACAAGTAATATTATGTTAATGAATGTAGTAAGGATTCATAGGCATGAGTTTGTTGTACTTACTGCTTGCATCGTTACGATGTCACAACAAACACCCACAGACTGAAATAACATTTCGGGAAATTGGAGCTACGCTTGGAGGTAGGTTCATGAAATCAGTTTCGCCGAATCAGTCTGAAATACTCCAAGTCAAAGGAATCTCGAGACAGGGCATCGAGAATCCATTTGAGACTTGCACTAAGCATCTGCTGTCGTGTTTCATCGACGGGTGACGAGGATCGTCTAAGAAGTGTTAGTGGGTTGGCCTGCTGGGGAGCGGCCGACTGAGGTGACTCGCGGGAATCGTCATATGGAAGCCACTCGGGCTTAGTCGGTATAACTCGTATTCCCGGTTCCGATAGTATGGGATTAGTCCTTGGACTTGAGGATCACGGCAGTCCCCTACATACTAAGGTTGTATCTTCGACATGGTGAAATTTGACCGGTTATATTACATGGTCATCATAAGCCTCGTCCAGTGCAGTCGGAGTATGTAAGAACGGTGAATTCCAAGAAAGGATCTGTCCCCTGTCAAAGGATATGACAGCGAGATCTCCTATGCGCTCGGAGATGGTTTAGACTCACAAAGTCTATGGCCGTAGCACTTGATGTAGTGGGAAAGGATTTCCTACGTCGAGTTAAACCTATCTCGAGCATTATGCATAGTTGCCTAGTCAAAGATGGGAACCGACCCCTAGACTAAAGGCCGGGAGACAGGCGACAGTAGGACCGTACCCGTACGTATCGAGCGTCGGTAGGACCGCACCTGCGTATAACTCGGAGCCTAAATGTTCACACGATAAATTCACCTAGTCTCTAGTGCCATAGACCGTTGCTAGATGGCCACCCATGGTAACAGACTACTTTGGTTATGAAATAACAAAAAGTAGGTCCAAGTCTAGATGAAAGGTGAACCTAAAGAGTCACACCCGCTACACCAAATGAAAGGGAATTAATTTGGAAATTAATTCCGGGAGAAGGTTTAATTTAATAGAATTAAATTATACTTCTTGGAGATTCAAGCCTCCTAATTATTTAGAATAATCGGGCTTGAGTTCATAAATTAGATTTATGAATTTTATAAAGCATGGGCTTTCCTTTTAATTAGATTAAAAGGGTGAATTAATTAATTAGTGGGCTTGGTATATTAAATAGGATTTAATATAAAGTCCATGGGACTATTTAATTTAGAATTTAATAATCGCATTCTATGGAATTAATTAGTGGGCTTGGTATATTAAATAGGATTTAATATAAAGTCCATGGGACTATTTAATTTAGAATTAAATAAATCCCATTCTATGGAATTAATTAATGGGCTTGGTATATTAAATAAGATTTAATATAAAGTCCATGGGACGATTTAATTTAGAATTAAATACTTCCTTTCCATTAATTAATTAATGGGCTTAGTATATTAAATCTTATTTAATATAAAGTCCATGGGAATATTTAATTTAGAATTAAATAGACCCACTCCATAAAGCCCATCAAAATGGATGGACAAGATTTGATCTAGAGAATGATGAGATGAAGGGCCATGATTAATTTAACTTAATCAAAGCCTAATTTGATTAGGATTTGACTAGGTCAAAATCCTAGTCAAAGTGTGTCTCTTTGGAAGAGTTTGAGAAGGAATAGGAAATTCCATCTTCTATAAATACTCAAAAAACACACACTCACACCTAGTATTCTCTACAACTCTCATCTCTCATCTCTCTTAAGATTTTCGTCCACCCCTCTTTCTTCTCTCCAAGAATTCTACTTTGTTCTTCTTGATTTTATTCAAGTTAAGAACATAAGAGACATTGATTGCGTTAATTCATAGCGTGTATCGATGTCTCTTCTCCCCAAATTATTTCTTTCTAGCACAAGGGTTGTTTGCTTTCCGTTGGAGCGAGTGAGATGATTTAGAGGGTCTCTTCTTTGACATCTTGGTGCAAAACGGGGAACAATGCATGTAGCCGAAACGAAGACAAAACTATAACCGGGTAGGTTCTTTAATTTTGTTTTTTTTAAGTTTCAATTCTATGGCCTCCATGTTGTGTTTTATTGAACATGAGATACACCGAATGCCCGGGAGAATGAAGGGCACACCCCTTGATTCGTTTATGTATGTTATGCATGATTTAAATTCTGTTTAATTATGCATTGTAATTTTTTATTACGCACTATCTCGCGCTTCCGCTATACGCGCTCATCTCCCGGGCCGATCCACATATTTCTTTCAGAACCGACTTGAGAAGTCTATTCATGAGTTGATCAACATGCTAGTCCAATACGAGGCAACGACCCACAAGTCGGCGCCGGCGGTTTTGATAGGAGAGGCTTCGACCTCCAAGGCGAATGGCAAGAGGGCCGGACGCTGGAAGAGGAAGAAGGACAAAGGGAAGACGGTTGTGGCCTCTGCTCACGCTCCGGGCGTCCCTGTTACTCCGGTTGGACCGAGCAAAGGGAAAGGGAAGGCTCGTGGTTCTCAGCGGTCCAAGGCAAATGATGTCTACATACATTGCCAAGGGAAAGGGCATTGGAAGAGGGAGTGCCCACAACTCCTCTCCAACCCAGGTGTGTTTGTGGTTGAACTTAATATGATTACTAATTCTGCTTCATGGGTATTGGATACCGGGTGTGGTGCTCACATCTGCAATGATTTGCAGGCACTGCAAAGAAGCAGAAGGCTAACCAAGGATGAGATGATCCTGAGGCTAGGCGATGGCAAGGCCGTTGCTGCGGAGGCCGTAGGATCACTAGAGTTAGCCATTAGTAGTCATGTTAGGATTGTACTGAATGACTGTTTCTATATACCTAGCATGATTAAAAACATTGTTTCCATCCCGGTCCTTGATAAGGAGGGATATGAATTTACCATCAATAAAAACGGTTTTTTCATTATCAAAGATGGTATTTCTCATTTGCTTGGTACATTGGTCAACGGTCTGTACATACTTCAACAGTCTAATTGGATTATGATTGCATAACACAAACGAAAACATGATGATCATAATAACACACAGATATGGCATGCGAGGTTAGGTCATATCTCTAAAGATAGGATAAAAAGGTTGGTGGACTCAAAGAGTCTAGAAATAGACGATTTGGACAACCTACCGACCTGCGAATCCTGTCTAAAGGGAAAGATGACCAAGAAATCCTTTGTTGGACAAAGTACACTAGCCAGTGGTCTGTTGGACAAAGTACGCTAGCCAGTGGACGCCATATGAGATATGGCATGGCAAGCCTGCCTCCTACAAATACTTGAAAGTGTGGGGTTGCCCCGCATATGTCAAGAGATTAGTGGGAGATAAACTGGACTCGAGGTCTAGTTTATGCAGATTCATCGGCTATCCAAAAGAAACTGCGGGGTATTATTTCTATGATCCCTACGAGCAAAAGGTTTTTGTCTCGCGAAATGCAGTGTTCTTGGAAAAAGGTTTTCCATCGGATAGTCGACGCGATGAGGTGCTCCTTGAGGAATCAAGTGAGGCACCCCAAGAGGCGGCAGTGACATCTGAGCCAGAAGTTCCCACTGATATTGTTCCAGTCCTCCGTAGGTCGGCCAGAGTATCCCATGCACCTGATAGGTATGGGTTTCTGGGCCTGACCGGTCAGTTGGATAATGATCCGAAGACGTACGGAGAAGCGATGTCGGACATCGATTCGGACAAGTGGCTTGAGGCCATGAAATCCGAGATGGACTCGATGGGTACAAACAAGGTTTGGACCCTAGTAGATCCACCCAAAGGGGTTAAACCCGTAGGGTGTAAATGGGTCTACAAACGTGAGCTTGGAGCTGACGGGGAGGTTACAACCTTCAAAGCCAGGCTTGTGGCGAAAGGTTACACTCAACGACCCGGGGTCGATTTTGAGGAAACCTACTCGCCCGTAGCAATGGCCAAGTCCATTCGGATACGGCTTGCCATAGCAGCATGGTATGACTATGAAATATGGAAGATGGACGTGAAAACGGCCTTCCTCAACGGTTTCGTAGAGGAAGAGATCAATATGGATCAGCCGGAAGGTTTCACAACTGTTGGAGAAGAGCAGAAGGTCTGCCGTCTCCAAAGGTCCATCTATGGCCTCAAACAAGCTTCCCCGGATATGATTTCATCAAGAACGAGTCCGATCCTTGTGTATACAAGAAGATCAGTGGGAGCTCAGTTGCGTTTCTGGTGCTTTACGTGGATGACATCTTGCTCATTGGGAATGATGCTAAGATTTTGGGTACCACTAAAGCTTGGTTGTCAACGCAATTCTCCATGAAGGATATGAGCGAGGCATCCTACATCCTTGGCATCAAGATCTACAGGGATAGATCTAGAAGGATGTTAGGAATGGCCCAGTCCTCGTATATTGAGAAAGTCTTGAAGAGATTCAAGATGGAGAACTCAAAACGAGGATACCTTCCTATGAGGCAAGGAATTAAGTTATCCAAGAAGCAGTCTCCTAAGACTGATGAGGAGCTTAAACGGATGTTGGACATCCCCTATGCTTCAGCCGTAGGCAGCATACAATATGTTGTTCAGTGCACTAGACCTGATGTGGCTTTTGCTTTGAGCGTAACAAGTCGATATCAGTCGTGTGCCGGGGAGGTACACTGGAGTGCAGTCAAGACTATCCTGAAGTACCTGAAAAGGACTAAGGACATGTTCTTGATCTACGGCGGTGGAGAATTGATACTGGAAGGCTATAGCGACGCTAGCTTCCAGTCGGATGAAGATGATGCCAAGTCTCAGTTTGGTTTTGTATTTAGACTAAATGGTGGCGTGGTTACTTGGAAGGATTCCAAGCAGGCTACCACGGCGGACTCCACCATAGAGTTTTAAATACATAGCGGCTTTGGAAGCTGCGAAGGAGTGGTTTGGTTGATGAGCTACATCCAAGGGTTGGATGTAGTACCTAGCATTGCTAAGCCTGTAATTATCTTTATGATAACAACGGGGCGATAGCGCTAGCAAAGGAACCGAGATCTCATCACGATCCAAGCGTATTCTTAGACACCATCTACTTAGAGAGATGGATAGCAGGAGTGACGTTCGGTTGGACCGAGTCAGCTCCGTAGAAAACATAGCAGATCCACTTGCTAAGCCCATGTCGCAAGTTGCCCATACTCACTATCTGAATAAGAGGTTTGAGGCCAATGGGTGATTGGCTTTAGGTCAAGTGGGAGATTGTTAGAATAGGTGACTAGAAAGCCAATAGGTTTGGTGATTTGTAACCTATCTGACAACTTGATGTAAATGTAATATTATTATGTGATGAATAAGATGAGTGTTCGTCACCAATGGTACCTTCTTTATTGCGCTCATCTTACATTTGTTAAAATGGTGTTTAACTTATATCGCAACAAAGCCCACAGACCATGGTTAACAACTCGTGCAGTTGGGCCACACATTGGATGGTGGTCATGAAACCAACTGATTAAGAGTTGGGTCTGAAACGTTCCAAGTCGAGGACCTCGAGACAGGGCATCGAGAGTCCTATTGAGACTTGCGTCAAGAGTTGTGTTCATTGGATGAGTGTCGTGTTTCATCGGCGACAGGCGTGGGACGCCTACACGATCTTGATGGGTTGGTCGACTGGGGTCGAGCCGACTGGACTGACTCGCGGGGATCATCATATGGAAGCATTGGAGGCTTGGTCGGTATGATTGGTTTTCCCCATTCCGATAGTATGGGAGTAATCCTCAGACTTGAGGAATCATGGCAGTCGCGTTCACAGAACGGCTGTATCTTGGATCTGGCGAGAGGTAATCATTCTGTAAGATGATTATCATAAGCCTTGTCCAGTGCAGTCGGAATGTGTAGTGAGGACGGTGGATTCCAAGAAGAGGATCCGTCCCCTGTCAGTATGTGACAGAGGTATCTCCTATGCACTCTGTGGCCACAGTGGTTGGTCGAACAGGGAATGGTTTCCTGTGTCGACGCAATGAAGCATACGTGGTCTTGAGTATTAAGCATAGATGCCTAGTCAAGGATGGGAACCGACGCCCAATTCCATACCCTAGACTAAGGCCGGGAGACGGTAGATGGAAGGATCGTACCCGTACGGAATCGGCGCCTAAATGTTCACGCCAATTCACCTAGTCTCTAGTGCCATGGACCGTTGCTAGACGGCCACCCATGGTAACGGGCCCTTGTGGGACACGGGCCCAAGTCTAGCTGAGGGTGAACCTAAAGGGTCACATACAAATCACCGAGGAGGTTGAGAGATTGACTTGGAGTCAATCTCGAAGGATAAAATAAGTAATTGGATTACTTAAGGGAAAGTCCATTGGATGGACCGGCTGATATTGTATCGGGCTTTCGTTTAATCGGTAAATTGGATTTTCGATTAAATATGAAAAGTTGAGACGTTGGATCTTTTAATTGGATTAAAAGATCAACGGGAATAATTTAAATGGACATTAAATTGGAGTTAATGTTGGATTCTTCGTAATTGGATTACGATAAAACCCGGTTCGTTAAACTATACCCGAGAGAAGAAATAATTCCTATTTTGGAATAGGAAGAAGTTGGACTTCTTCCCTTAATTAAACATGGCCAACATGCTCCCTTGGAGGAAGCAAAATCAGCCATGTTTCATGCTAGGTGGTATGTTGACTTATCTCTTTTGGAAAGAGACAAATCAACTCCAATCAAGCTCTTCCCTTTTGGTATGATTTGATCATACCATAAATTTTGGGAGGCTTGATTGAAGAATTAATGGTGATTGATTGGAATGAATCTAGACATCATTGGATGAACCTAGACACATTCCAATAATCACATTAATTATGTATATATATTAGAATATACAACACCAAGCATAAGTGATTCATTATTCATCTTTTTCTAGAAAAAAGAGAAGACAAAAAAATCCTCTCCTCTCCCTCAAATTTCGTGCTCTCTCCCTCTCTCACACTTATGTTCTTCACTTGATTTTGAATCAAGAAGAAGAACAAAGTAAGTTTAAGAGAACATTAATTCATAGTGTTCTTCTCTTAAACCGATTCCTTCTCTTAAACCGATTCCTTCTAAACCCGTTCTTTTCTAGCAAGAAGAACGTGTGTTTCTTCCGGTGTGGTGTGGATCACCTTTGGAGAATCCATACGTTTGGATTTCGTGAGCATTCCGGAGAAGGAACAATGCAAGTAGCCGGGAGCATACGCTAAACAATCAAAGGTAACGGTTTATTACGCTTTGATTGATTTCATTTATATATCTATGCCCTATGTGCTTAAATATATGTTTCTAATATTTGCACATCCTACATCGAACGCCCGGTTGAGCACCCAAGGGTACACCCCTTGGGATTTGCATATTTAAATTTGATTTAAATTTACGCACAATTTCTCGCTTTCTCGCTTCCGCTTGCGCTCCCGGGCGGATCCGCTTGTCCTTCATAATTAATGTGATCGATTTGCCTATAGCTCTCTTGTATCAAAACAAGGAACTAAAAACAATACTTCAGGAGGAGAGGGGGAAAGGGTCGGTCGAGAGAGAGGGGGAGATTGGTGGCCGTGGTGTGCGTGTGTGTGTGTGCTAGAGTTTCAACACCTTGAGGTGTGTGTTTTCTATGAGTATTTATAGAACGGGACTTCTCTTAGTCCTCTTCAAACTCTCATAGAGAACCCTAGGTTGATTAGGATTTTGACCTAGTCAAATCCTAGTCAACTTAGGTGAAAGACCAAGTCAAACTTGATCTTGAGCATTGATCTCTCCATTTAATCTCGTTCGTCCATCTCTTAGATGGATTCCATGGAATATTTTTAAATCTAACTTAAAATAATCCCTAAGGCTTTAAATAATTAAATAATTATTTTAAGCCTATTTTTTTAATTTAATAAATCCAATTTATTAGTTAATTCTATTTAATCCAATTAAAGAATTAACAATCCAAGAAAAGTGATCCAATTTAATCCAATTAAATTGTTCTACCTCCCAAAATTAATTCCAAATTAATTCCTCTGTTACCGATGGATTGTGTGTGACTCTATAGGTTCAACCTCAGTTAGACTTGGACGAATTTCCGATTATCCTATGATGGAAAAATCATCCGTCACCATGGGTGGCCGTCTGGCAACAGTCCATGGCACTAGAGACTAGGTGAATATTTATGGCGTGAACATTTAGGCTCTTTAGTAGGTTTGTCCTTTCGTCTTCCATCTCACGACTATAGTCTAGGGTGTGGACAATAGGTGTCGGTTCCCATTCTTGACTACAGCCTTGGCTCGTCCATACCAAACGTCACAGGGATCCTATCCCACTGTTCAGTTAATGTGGCCACAGATTTACTGGAGGACAAGTCTTAGAGTGAAAGTGAGACATCATTGTCAATCCTATTGACAGGAGACGGATTCTATATTAGGATCTACTATTCACACTACACAGCTTGACTGCACTTGATATGGCTTATGACAACCTAGTCTTTTGACTTGGTAGCCTCTTGCCAAATATAAGATACAACTACGGTATGTATGTGACCACAATAATCCCTCAAGTCCGAGGACCAAACCCGTACTATCGGAACTGGGAATTCAAGTCATACCGACCAACCCACTCAAGGTTTTTCATATGACGATTCTCACGCGTCACCTCAGTCAGCCGGTACCCAGCTGGCTAACCCACTAGCACTGCATGGACGATCTTCGTCACCTGTCAATGAAACGCGACTGCAATCGCTTAGTGCAAGTCTCAAATGGACTCTTGATACCTTATCTCGAGGTCCTTCGACTTGGAGAATATCAGACCGATCCACATAAACTGATTTCATGACCTGCCATCCTATGCGCAATCTAGTTTCTTGGATTAAGGTTTCGCTCTGTGGGTTTTGTTTGTGCATTGAACAGTTTGTAATATAAAGCAGTTAAGTGAACACAAACAAAGAATAAATGCCAAGTATGAATATTACTTTTATTCATAAACTTTATTTAAACACAAAATTGTCAGAAATAGGTTACATAAGTATAACAAGATTAACTTCACGGTCACCTATTTTAACAATCTCCTACTTAACCTAAAGCCAATCACACATATGTCTTAACCCTATATTCTCAAGATGCTGTGTATGAGCAATTTGTGACATAGGCTTTGTCAAACGATCTGTTGTGTTGTTTGCTGAGTTGACTCGGTCCATCCGAACGTCACCTCTTCCTACGATTTCTCTCAGAAGGTGGTAGCGTCTAAAAATGTGTTTGGATCGGTGATAAGATCTCTGTTCCTTTGCTTGCCATATAACTCTATTGTTATCACAGAAGATAACCACGGGCTCGGCAATGCTAGGCACCACACCCAACTTTTGGAAGTAGTTTCTCATCCAAACTACTTCCTTGGCAGCTTTCGAAGCTGCTATGTATTCAACCTCAGTAGTGGAATCAGCTGTGGTTTCTTGCTTGGAACTTTTCCAAGTCACCGCTCCACCATTAAGTCTGAATATATACCCCGACTGAGACTTGGCATCATCGTCATCCGTCTGGAAACTGGCGTCGCTAAAGCCTTCCATGATCAACTCTCCACCACCATAGACCAAGAGTTTATCCTTAGCCCTTCTTAGGTACTTGAGGATACTCTTGATTGCATTCCAATGTGCCTCGCCTGTACATGACTAATATCTGCTGGTTACACTTAAAGCGTAAGCGACGTCAAGCCTTGTGTAGTGGACGGCATATTGGATGTTGCCTACGGTAGAGGCATAGGGAATAGACTTCATCCTCTCAAGCTCCTCATCAGTCTTCGAAGACTGCTACTTGGATAACTTGATCCCGTGCATCATAGGAAGGAAACCTCGTTTTGAGTTATCCATGTTAAATTTTTTCAGGATTTTCTCAATTAGGCCCCTGCCTGCATGCGCACGTGCCTGGCCGCGCTGCCTGTGCGTGTGGCCGGCAGGTCGCGCATCCATCCACGCTTGGTGTGCTGGCCAGGCGCGCGCACAAGTGCCTCTGCCAGTGTGTGCGCGGGCCTGGCCAAGCTGCCTATGCGCACATCCGACATACTCTGCCCGCTGCCGCACACGCGTTGTGCGCACTTGGACGTGCGTGTGCGGTCGGCTGACTGCAGCCGCTGATCCCATTTTCTATTTTTGATGGTATTTCTGCCCCTTTTTCCCTTCAAAAAATCAAGAAAATATTTCAGAAAAGGTAGAAATTCAAGATCCAAAATTAATGTGCAAAATTAACGCATAAATCTCTAGTTAATACAGCATGCCATAAAACGTAAATAAAGCCACGTAAAACATGCTTTAACATGTATAACACATAAAACCCTAGGCCAGTACACTAAACCGGGCTCTGATCCAACTTAAAGCAACCGTGGATCGTCCCGGGAGGGACCGCGAATGCGGAAGTGCGATAAATAAAAAAAATATGAAATTAAAACATGCTTAAATGGAAAAGTAAATACACGTTCAAAGGGTGTTCCCTTGAACCTCCCAGGTGTTTCGTGTATCTCATAGTCAAAGTAAAACATGCAATATCATGGTGGCCATAGGGTTGCAACAAAAGGGAGCATGAAACCTACCAGTTATCGTTTTCTTCAAACTGCTATGTGCTTTGTTCCACGTTTTGCCATCAAGATTCCAAAATAGGAACCCTCTACTGTCCACCAAATCCACCGGATCTTGATCCCCTGTGCTAGCAAGAAATCAAGAGGAATTTATTTCAGAGGACAAATCGACCTAGCATTATTCATTGACGTGATCGATTTGACTATCGCTCTCTTGTATCAAAACAAGGAACTAGAAACAATTCTTGGAGAGGAGAGGGGGGAAGGGTCGCCGAGAGAGAGGGAGGGAGTGGTGGCCTAGTGGGGTGTGTGTGTGTGTGTGTGTGTGCTAGAGTTTCAACATCTTGAGGTGTGTGTTTTCTATGATTTTATAGAAAGGGATTTCTCCTAGTCCTCTTCAAACTTTCATAGAGAACCCTAGGTTGACTAGGATTTTGACCTAGTCAACTTAGGTGAAAGACCAAGTCAAACTTGATCTTGGGCATTGATCTCTCCATGTAATCTCGTATGTCCATCTCTTAGATGGATTCCATGGAATATTTTAAATCTAATATAAAATAATTCCTAAGGCTTTAAGTAATTAAATAATTATTTTAAGCCTATTTTCTCAATTTAATAAATTCAATTTATTAATTAATTCCATTTAATCCAATTAATGAATTAACAATCCAAAAAAAGTGAACCAATTTAATCCAATTAAATTGTTCTACCTCTCGGAATTAATTCCAAATTACTTCCTCCACTACCGATGGATTGTGTGTGACTCTTTAGGTTCACCTTCAGCTAGACTTGGCCAAATTTCCAATCATCCTATGACGGAAAAATCATCCGTCACCATGGGTGGCGTCTAGCAACGGTCCATGGCACTAGAGGCTAGGTGTATTAATGGCGTGAACATTTAGGCTCTTTAGTATATTTATCCTTCTATCTTCCATCGCACGACTATAGTCTAGGGTGTGGACAATAGGTGTCGGTACCCATTCTTGACTACAACCTTGGCTCGTCCATACCAAACGTCACAAGGATCCTATCCTACAGTTCAGTTACTGTGCCGACATATTTACTGGAGGACGAGTCTCATCGTGAAAGTGAGACATCATTGTCAATCCTATTCATAGGAGACGAATTCTATATTAGGATCTGTTATTCACACTACACAACTCGACTGCACTAGATAGTATTACCTTTGTATAAGCCCCTACACGTTAAACGCAACAGAAATTAATATTTGAATTACAAAACAATATTATAATTAGCGACCAAATCGCCCGCCTCGTTGCTATTACGATGTGGATCTCATGCATAAAAGGATGTCAATTGAATGGTTAAGTGAAACTCACCTTTTTTGCTCTCCGGTTGATGTTGATTACTTGAACTTTCTCAAGAATAGCCTTACCTTAAAAAATGATGGAACGTCGAAATGGAATCATTTTTTATTGTTGTTCATGGTAGGAACACAAGTGTCTTCCCTCTAAAGCTAGTCCACACCACCTATGATGGAATCACCCTCAAACCTATGCTAGTAGGTATTGGAGGATTAAGGTAGATCAACTATTGATTTAGAGAAATCAAGGGAATTCTTCTCTTTTGGAGATGAGAATTGAACATAAGACCAAGGCTAAAGTGAAAGCTAGACTTTCTAGCTTTGAAGGAGAGAAAGTCTAAGAGCTAGAGAGCAAAAGGAAAGCAAGAGTTTTTGTATCTTTGTATGTAAAAAATTGTATATGAATCTCTTGCCTTCTACCCTTTTTATAGGCATTTCTTTGCATTAGATACAATGAATGTAGACAAGCCCTTTTGTCTTGCTCATAGATAGCACTTGTCTTCTTCATAGACAAGTTTTAGCATGACTCATCTTTTCTCCTTATACACTTGTCTTCTTTATAAGAAAGCTTTAGCATGACTCGTATTTTCTTCTTCATCTAAAGATGAAAACAAGTCATGTCTATGTTCAATGAATCTTGTCTTGTGGGCTTGGGCAAGGGGTTGGGCTTTATCTTAATTCTCAATTGGACTAAGTCCAATTTTAATTAATTCCCAACTAATTATTCAGCCCATGATATTTAATTCTTTAATTAAATATAAGCTCAAATAAATTAATCTAATTAATTAATTTTTAAGTTCAAATAGATTAATCTTAATTAATCTATCCCAAGTCTTACTTAATCAAATTAGTGCTTGTGAATTTAGACTCCAAATTAAATAATCATATTATTTAATATTCCCATAAATTGATTTCACAAATCATTTCAATCAATTAATTTAACTCTTTAAATTAATTGATTTATTCTCCATAATTAATTCTATAAATTAATTCCGATAATTCCATCATGGATTTGTGTCTGACCCTTTAGGTTCACTACTCAGCTAGACTTGGGTTTGTATCATATATACAGTTTAATTAGCAACTTACTTGCATTAGATTAATTAGATCTTATCATAATTAATCACCCTCATCAACTCCTTAATTGAAGGGTACCCGTCATCATGGGTGGCCATCTAGCAATGTTCCATGGCACTAGAGAATAGGTGAATTAATGCGTGAACCAGTGAGCTATGCGTACCCTGCAGATACGGTACCTCCGCTACTAACCTCCCGATCAAAGTCTAGGGCATGAAATCAGTTACTAGTTCCCATTATCGACTTTGATGTCTATGTACCAACTCTACAAGTTATGCTTCCAATTTATCAATATAGAAAAAAACCCTTTCTCCTATTTTATCAACAACCATGGCCATGGGCTTCGAGGAACGCATACTGTAGAGAACATAGGAGGTTCGTTATCATCTCATGATAAGTAACAGATCCCAACTTGGAACTCACCAACCTCCATGCATGCTTCAACTATGTTTGAAACATGACCGTTATAGTAATCTAGGATGAAACCTGAGACCACATTGGACATGATCAAGTCATAGCCATGTTATGCACAAGGTTAATGTGGTATCTCAAGTCCAAGGACTAGTTAGTGCACTATCCTAGCCTAGGAGTTCTAGTCATACCGATCATGCCATATAGGGCTTCCATATGACAACTCCTGTGAGTCAATTCAGTGAACTTGATAACTCCTTATCAAGCATCCACTAAAGTGCGCAGACGTCATACGTCTCTGTCTATGAAACTCGACATTCATCATATGAACGCATCACTTAGTGCAAGTCTTTAAGGAATGGTCGATGCCCTGTCTCGACCAATTCATCGACTTGGAATATTTTAGATCGAACCATAGAGGTTGGTTTCATGGTCGCCATCATATCCGCGAGCCAACCCCGTAGCATAATTGATCTAAGGGCTTCAACCAAATGCTCACATAAATATAATGTTTAAAGCATATGATAAAGATGGCCAAAGAATATTTCTTAAATTAACAAATTATTGAAAGGATCGTCTAGAATAGTTTACAAAGAGCCAATCAATTGGCTTGACGGTCACCTATTCTAACAGATAGGGCTTATGACAACCCAGTCTTTTGACTTGGTAGCCTCTTACCAAATCTAAGATACAACCATGGTGTGTATGTGACCATAATAGTCCCTCAAGTTCGAGGACCAAACTCGTACTATCAGAACCAAGAATTCAAGTCATACCGGCCAACCCACTCAAGATTTTCCTTATGATGATTCCCACGAGTCACCTCAGTCAGCCGGCACCCAGCTGGCTAACCCACTAGCATTACATGGACGACCTTCGTCACCTATCAATGGAACGCTACTGCACTCGCTTAGTGCAAGTCTCAAATGGACTCTCGATACCCTATCTCGACGTCCTTCGACTTGGAGAATATGAGACCGATTCACATAAATTGATTTCATGACCTGCCATCCTATGCAGTTCAGTTTCCTGGTTTAAGGTTTCGGTCTGTGGGTTTTGCTTGCGCATTAAATAGTTTGTAATATAAAGCAGTTAAGTGAACACAAACAAAAAATAAACGCCAAGTATGAATATCAGTTTTATTTATGAACTTTATTTAAACACCTAATTGTCAGAAATAGGTTTCATAAGCCTAATATGATTGGCTTCACGATCAACTTTTCTAACAAAAATTACATCTTTTGGAAGAGTAAAAATTGGCCATACAAGGCCTTGATGAAGTTGACTTGTCCCTTTTGGTAAGGGACAAATCAATTCCAATAAAGCCTCTCCCATTTGGTATGATTAAATCATACCTTATGAGATGGTAGGCTTGATTGATGAATTAATGGGATTGACTGGAATGTATCTAGACATCCTTGGATGAACCTAGACACATTCCAACAATCATATTAATTTAGTATATATATGATGATATACTATCATCAATGCAAGAGAATTACATTTCATCTTTTTCTAGGAAAAAGAAGGACCTCCTTATTCTCTCTCATTTTCGGCCCTCTCTACATACATAGCATCCCTCTTTGTTCTTCAGTTGATCTTGGATCATCTTGAAGAACAAAGCTAGTTCAAGAAGAGACACTAATACAATAGTATTCTAGTTTGTTGAACCGTGTCCTCTTAGATCCGTTAATTCTCTAGCAAGAGAAACGTGATCTCTTCCAATTTGATGTGGACTTCTCTAGAGAATTCATATGTTTAAACTTAGTGAGCATATCCAGAGAGGAACAACACTAGTAGCCATGCAAGCAATCTTAACTACAAAGGTAATCTCGGTTTTTTACGCTATTGTAGTATTTTGTTTTATATCTCTGCTCTATGTGATAATTATATGTTTATGCTTAATATTATCAAATCCTACATCAAACGCCCGGTTGAGCACCTAAAGATAAATTCCTTGGGATTTGGTGATTATTGTTCCAATTTACGCAAATTTATTTATTCCACGCTCCCGCTTGTGCTCTCGGGCAGATCTGCTTATCCCTTCAACATAACCATACCGTGGTGATCATCGGTAAAGGTTATGAAGTACGAGTACCCACCTCTTGCTTGAGAATTTAATGGTCCTCATATGTTTATATGGATCGAATCAAAGAGACCGTTGGCTAGCGTGTTTTGTCCAACAAAAGGTTTCTTGGTCATCTTTCCCTTCAAACAGGATTCACAAGTGGGCAGGTTGTCCTAATCATCTATTTCTAGACTTTTTGAGTCCACCAACCTCCTTATTCTATCCTTCGAGATATGACCTATCCTCGCATGCCATATCTGTGCATTATCTTGATTATCATGTTTACATTTATGTTCGACAGTCATAATACAATTAGACTGTTGAAGTATGTACAAGCCGTCTACTAATGTACTAAGCAGATGAGATATACCATTATTGATAATATAAAAATCATTTGATGGTAAATGAATAACCCTCCTTGTCCAGGATGGGGGATAGAAATAATATTTTGAATCATATTGGGCACATAGAAACAATCGTTAAGTATACCCCTAATACGATGACGTGGCTAACTCGACTGACCCTACGGCTTCCACAACAACGGCGTTGCCATCGCCTAGCCTTAAGATCATGTCATCCTTGGTTAGCCTTCTACTTCTTTGCAGCACCTACAAATTATTGCAGATGTGAGCACCACACCCAGTATCCAATACCCATGAAGCGAAATTAATTATGATATTTACTTCACCCACAAACATACCTTGATTGTAGAGGAGTTGCGGGTTCTCCCTCTTCTAATGCCCCTTTCCTTGGCAATGCATACAGACATCATTTGTCATAGACTGCTGAGAATCCCGGGCCTTCCCTTTCCCCTTTGCCATCCCTAGCAACAGGCGCGCTAGGAGCGCAAGCAATGGCTGCAATAACCTTCCCCTTTCCCTTCTTCTTCTTCCAGCATCATGGAGGTCGAAGCCTCTCCTACCAATACTGAGCGCAGACTTGTGGGTTGTTGCCTCGTAATGGACTAGCATGTTGATCAACTCATGAATAGACTTCTCAAGTCTGTTCATGTTGTAGTTAACAATGAACGGGTCGTAGGATAGAGGAAGCGACTGAAGGATCACATCAATTTACGTGTCTTTGTCAAGCCCAGCTTTCAGGTCTTCGAGCATCTCCACCAGGGATAGCATTTTAACCCCATGACTTTGTACAGAGGACCCTTCAGCTGCTTGGTCCCAAAGAATACCTTTTTGGGGCGGCATATCCATTATGCCTATCCGGAACTGCATAAACGTCATTCATGTTGAGCATTATGCAGGAGACGTCATCCAGCCTATCATATTGCTTCTGGATGTCGTTAGACATCGAAGACAATACGATACTACGGACCTTCCGGTTGTCCTCATGCCATTTCTCAAACGTCACACGTTCTTTAGGTAAGGATCACTCCGGCAAGGCCCTTGAGAGTGACATGTCAAAGACATAGCCCTGGTTCTCGAAATCGAGGACAATCCTCAGATTTCTTAGCCAGTCAGAGTAGTTCGTGCCATCAAATTTATTAGTCTCCAGAACCATAGTTAAAGAATTCTAAGACATCTACATTTAAGAAATGTGAAGCAGAAATTAACAAATGATGGTAATATTATAGTTCAAGTTGAAGACCTGGTCTTTCAGTCTTTAACCCTCCACTATTTCTACGAAAGTCCACCACTCTCAAGGGGAGTTTCGAGAAAGTATTTCCTAGTGGGCTTTGGATCCATAAGCGTGATCTCCATGTCCCACTTTTACGATTCACATGAAGAAAACCTCATGGGAGATATCCAATATCATTCTCATCCCGATTCCCAAGATATTTTGCTTCACCTCTTCACACAATTTCGAGGACTCCAAGCGAATCATGCTACTCACGGTTAGGCCTGAACCATCAACCAAATCATGCCTCAACTGTCGCCCTGCGACTCGTGAGATAAGGAAACAACGAGCGCATTCCTTTGTTCACAACAATGGTGCTGGTTTCCCCTAGTCCAAGTGTGCCACGACTCGTGAGACCATATTTGGGTAGCGGTAGCTTCCTCACCATATTGCTGTGAATGGAAGACTTGGACAGATCAAAATTATTTTCATCCAAATCCATTGTGGGCATAATATTTTATTTGGTCCAACCAAATGAGAGTTTGTTTTGAGAATGACCAAGCCTCATCACATTAATGTCTTGGCATGCATAAATATCAAACATTTAAAGCGATGAATAAATACGCCGCATGCAATAGACATAGCATAGCCCCTATTTGGACGATCACAAGCCCAACCAATGCCACCCACTAAGCCCGCAGTGAGTGTACAGTCTGTCTAGGGTGGTACACTATTACAAAGAGTTAATCGATTGTCATTCCAATGGGCCTTTGGGCTCTTCTTGTTTCGCCTTGATGTCTCACCTTGGGCCTCCGTCTGATGTGGGCATCCAACTCCCTGAGCTTGCTTAATTACATTTAAAATGCAAAACCTCACCAAAATCCTAACTACTCTCATTACAAAGAGAAATAGAATACATCGGATAGATAAAGCAAGTCTTAACATCATGAGGAGAAAATGAAAAATAATAATCCCAAATCAAGAGGCACGTAGGCCCCACCTAACAGTAATGTAAAAGCATACATCCATACACATGGTCTAGAGCTTTAGTGATCATCCATGTTGATCCAATCAACATCAATGAACAATCATACCAAATAATCATGCTCATCATAGATATACAATATACATGTTAAAATACATGTTAAATGCACATCTATAATGCATCCATATTAAATGTAATGCACATCCCCATATATAATGCATCCCCATCAAGAGGAGAGTTCAAATATCAAATCTAATGCACATCCCCATATATAATGCATCCAATACATGTTTAAACCCAAATTAATGAAGCATTTTAGTTATAGGAAAAATTCAATTAATCTAAATTAAACATGCAAAATTAATTCATTTTAGGAAAATATGCAGAAAAGTTTCAGAAAATTAAATTTTCAGAAACGTCAAAAAAGGCACAAAACAACCCAGCCGCACGCAGGTACCCGCGCGCGCGCACTGGCTCACTGCCTGCGTGTAGTGCGCGTGTTCCCCATGCAGGCGCTGAGCAGGTAACCTACACTCCTGCATAAAGCGCGCCCCCGCCTGTGGGCAATGCCTGCGCATGGGCCAAAGCCCAGCGCACGCAGGCGCTTACCTCCGCGTGGAGCAATTTCCACGGCCGCCCCTGCCAGCACGCACGCTGGCAGGTACACCAGCCAGCAGGGCAACAACCAATTGCTGCTGCTGTTGTCCGTTCGGAATTTTTTTATTTTTTATTTCCACATACTAAAACACCAAAAATAAAGCATGCAATTTCTAAGATCTAATCCATAAAATTACATGCAAGATGTCCGTCAAATTCAAACATTTAAACAAGTACATTACGTCATACGTTTATGTTATAAACATGCTCAATAAAGTCGTAATAGCAAATTGCACATGCAAAGCACATAGATCTACGGCCCTTTACATCGAATCGTGTCTGATACCACTTTAATGAATTGGATCCGCCCGGCGAGTGCGAGCGAAAGCGAGTAAATGCAGAATTTAACGGTATTTAAAATGCATGTTATAATAAAACGTTCAAGGGGTGTACCCTTAGATGCTCAACTAGGCATTCGATGTAGGATATGATAAGGTAAAAGAAAGTATATCACATAGGGCAGTAGATAATAAGAAAAGAAAACTATATATGGATAAACCATGTTACCTTTGTAGTTGTATTTGATGGACCGCTACTAACGTTGTTCCTCTCTTCCAGAATGCTACGTGTACACCGAGATTAAAACGTATGAATCCTCTAACGGTATCCACACCACACCAAGAGAAGTCACATTTTTCTTGTTAGAGAAAAACGGACCTAGGAAGATGACATCAAAAGAAGGTTTTCACTATCGTATTAGGGTATCCTTGTTGATCTAGCCTTGTTCTTCAATTGATCCTAGATCAATGAAGCAACTGAAGCAACAAAGGTGAAGAGGGAGAGAGAGCAAGGGCGGCTGAGTGAGATATATATATATATATATATATATATATGAATTGCTTTTTCTTTTTTCTAGAAAAACGTGAATGATAATTCTACATCTTGATGATTGCATAAACATGTATATATACATCATTAATGTGATTTTTGGAATGTGTCTAGATTCATTCAATGATGTCTAGATATATACTAGTCAATCCCATTAATCTTCAATCAAGCCTACTACTTAACAAGGTATGATTACATCATACCAAGTAAAGGAGACGTGGTTGGGGTTGACTTGTCTCTTTCCGAAAGAGACAAGTCAAGCTCATCATCGAGGACAAAGTGGCCGACTTTGTGCTTCTGGATGAAGCCAAAATTGGCCATCCAATTTTTGGAGAAATCCAACTTCTCCTAATTCCAAAAGTGAAATGAATATCTCACTTGGGCCAAGATTTAATGGATCGGGTTTTATTGTAATTCAATTACAAAAGCCCATGAATTAAATCCAATTTAATTCATGGCCCAATTAAATAATGCCCATTGATCTTTTAACCCATTAAAAGATCCAAGCCCTTAGTTTCTCCTTTAATCGATAAATACCATTTAACTATTAATCGAGGGCCCGATACAATAACGACCCGCCAGCCAATGGACTTTTCCATAAAGAATCCTATTATATATCATTTTCTAGAATTCTCTCCAAGTCAATCCCTCCACCTCCTCGGTGATTTGTATGTGACCTTTTAGGTTTACCCTCAACTAGAGTTGGGCTCGTGTCCAACAGAAGCTCGTTACCATGGGTGGCCATTTAGCAACACTCCATGGCACTAGAGACTAGGTGAATGTTGGCGTGAACATTTAGGCACCGACTCCATACGGGTATGGTCCTTTCTTCTACCGTCTCTTGGCCTCAATCTAGGGCATGGAATTGGGGGTCGATTCCCATCTTGGACTAGGCAGCTATGTTTAATACTCGAGACTACGTATGCCTCATTGCATCGATACAGGAAACCATTCCTTGCTTGATCCATCACTGTGGCCACAGCTTTAAGCAGTATACACGTGTCTCCGAGCGCATATGAGATACCTCTGTCACATACTAACAGGGGACAGATCCTCTTCTTGAAACCCACCGTCCTCGCCACACTTTCTGACTGCACTAGACAAGGCTTATAATGAACATGTCCACGACATTAACACCTTTTAACAGATCTATTATACAATCATCATGCGCACGTGACTGTCGTGGCCCTCAAGTCCGAGGACTACTCTTGTACTATCGAAATTGGGGAACTCTCATCATATTGATCAAGACTCCAAGACTTCCATATAATGATCCCCACGAGTCAGTTCAGTCGGCTCGACCCTAGTCGACCAATGCACTAAGATCGTATAGACGTACCACGTCTGTCGCCGATGAAACACGACACTCATTCAATGAATACGCCTCTTAGCACAAGTCTCAATAGGACTCTCGATGCCCCATCTCGGGGTTCTCGACTTGGAATGTTTCACACCCAATCCTTTATCAGTTGGTTTCATAAGCACCATCCAATGCGTGGCCCAACTGCATGAGTTTTTAAGGTGGTTTGTGGGCTTTGTTGTGATATATGTGAACAAATATTAACATATAAGAATGAGCATAACAAAGAGAGTACCAACGGCAACGAATACGCATTTTATTCATTTATATAATATTACAATATATTTAGTTGTCAAATAGATTATATAAAGGCCAATCTAATTGGCTTTCTGGTCACCTATTCTAACATCTCCCTTCCCCCATCCCCCATCCCCCATCGTTGGTGTCCACTCCTTTTCCCCCACGGTGTTGTTCCCCCTTTTCCCCTTCCCCTATCCCCCTTTATTAGTGTCTACCCCTTTTCCCCGTTCCCCATTTTCTCCTCCCCCACTACGCGCCTCACCCTTCTCCATCCCCTACCCCACCTGTGATACCCCCTTCCCCTCCCCCACCGGTGAAACCCCCCATTTTTTCTACCCACCTATGCCCTTCAAGATCAATGGCAGTGGGCGGCCGCCTTCCAAATCGACGTCGTTGGGCAGCCTTAATTTTTTTTTTAATTAATACTATATGTATATATTGTGTAAATATAATATATATATATATATATATTTATTAAAAGTTATATTTTTATATTTTTTAATTTAATTTTATTATTGTATAAATCTAAGCTATTGATTTGATTCAAAAAGATATGAGCCATTGATTTAAAACAACAATATTTACCGTTGGTCTAAATAAGAAAAGATGTAGCCTATTAATTTATTTATTAAATTTGAACCGTTGAGATATATTTATATATAATATGATCTAATGGTTCACATTTAGGTGCATAAAAGTCATTTTTGAAATAATCGGTACGGCCCAGGAACGCGGTGGAAGCATAATATAAAAGAAATCTAAAACGATTTCGAATGGGTGTTCACTTTGAACTCCCAAGGGTTTGGTGTATTCAAAAGCATCATAACATGAATAAAAAAAATTCTTGAACATGTGGCTAGAAGAGAAAACGAAAAAGTACAATAATTTAAATCAGAACATTACTTTTTTTTTCACAAGTAGAACGGCAACACACATTGATTCCCTTTTCGCTCCTTTTTCCGTTCACTTTAGGACCCAACTTAAGTCCCTCTAAAGATGATCCACACTACACCCAAAAGTTAAATCTCAATCCACTGCTTGATGGAAACGAGATTAGTGGAAGAAAATCTAAATAACACTATCATATTAGTGTATTCGAATTCCTTTTTGTTCTTGAATTTAATAGGCTTCAAGAAGAAGACAAAAAGAGTATTTTGGAGAGGAAAATTCCGTGGCTTGTGTGAGGAGAGAGCAAGTTAGGAAGTAGAAAAGAGTATACTAGTCTTGTGTGTAGTGTAATTAAATTACATACAAAAAAAAGTTATTTCCAAATAACTTCTACATACTATGCACAACATGTGCACCACTACGTATCATATGAGTGCACTACTTGTGCAACCTCCCATATGTCATACATTCCATGGAGGATATCCAACTACTACTCAACTTGCTTCAACCCCTTGAGCTTGGACTTTAAGTCATGGACCGGTTTGACCGATTTTCATTTAATCAAATTAAATCAAGTGATCCATGGGTCTTAACTTAATCCAATTAATTCTAAACCTTATTGGAATTGAAAAAATTTATTTAATCGAATTAAATAAGCATAAGCCCAAGCACTACTTAATTGAGCCAATCAATTAATTAAACCAAACCCAATAAATTAATTCATTTAATTTAAAGGTGTTAAGCCCAAAATTAATTAATCCAATTAATTAATTCTTGGGTCATCCATCCAATGGATTTTCGCAATAAATGATCCAATCATTTATATTTTCCTTGAATTAATTTAATCCAATTAAATTAATTCAATTCTTCCAGAATTAATTCCAAATTAATTCTACTACTTCGGTACTGATTTGTGTGTGACTTTTTAGGTTTACTCTCAGCTAGACTTGGGCTTATGTCCAACAATTGATTAATTAAATCCAATTTGATTAATTATTTCTGATTAACCATTAATCAAAAACGCCCGTCATCATGGGTGGTTGTCTAGCAAAAGTCTAGGGCACTAGAGACTAGGTGAATATTGAGGCTCTAAATTCCATACAGGTACAGCCCTTCCGTCGACTATCTCTCAGCCTTAGTCTAGGGCATGAAATTGGGTTTCGGTTCCCATCCTGGATCAGACAACTATGCTTCATACTCGAGACGCATTTACTCTAGTGATCGATCTAAAGAACCTTTCCCCACTCGACCAATCGCTACGGCCATAGATTTGAAGAGTCTAAACCATCCCAAAACGCAGAGGAGACATAGCTGTCAAATAATAATAGGAGATAGATTCTCTCTTGGAATCCACGGTCCTCACTTCATACTCCGACTACACTGGACAAGGCTTATAATGACCATATTAAAGACACGGTCACCTCTCGCCAGTTCCAAGATACAACCTTCATATGCATGCGACTGCCATGATTCCTCAAGTATGAGGACTAATCTCATACTATCGGAACCGGTTCAAGTCATACCGATCAAGCATCCAAGGCTTCCATATGCCAATTCCAGCGAGTCAGTTCAGTCAGTCAACTACCTTTCCAACTAACCCACTAAAATTACATAGATGACCTACGTCTAGCACCGATGAAACTCGGCACTCACCCATTGAATGCAATACTTAGTGCAAGTGTCTATAGGACACTCGAGGCCTAGTCTCGAGGTCCTTGACTTGGAACGTTTCAAACCGACCTTGACGAGTAGTTCCCAGAACAACCAATCTAATTGACTTTCTAGTAACCTATTCTAACACCTATATCCTTGGCATCAAGATCTATAGGGATAGATCTAGAAGGATATTAGGAATGACCCAATCCTCGTATATTTAGAAGGTCTTGAAGAGATTCAAGATGGAGAACTTAAAACGAGGATTCCTTCCAATGAGGCATACAATTAAATTGTCCAAGAACATCTCCTAAGACTAATGAGGAGCTTAAGCGTATGTCAAACATCCCCTATACCTCAGCCATAGGCAGCATTCGGTATGTTGTCCAGTGTACTAGACCTGGTGTGGCTTTCCCTTTGAGCGTAACAAGTCGATATCAGGCGTGTGCCGGGGAGGCACACCAGATTACGGTCAAGACTATCCTGAAGTACCTAAAAAGGACTAAGGACATGTTCTTGATCTACGGTGGTGGAGAATTGATACTGGAAGGCTACAACGATGCTAGCTTCTAGTCAAAAGACAACAATGCCTAGTCCCAGTCTGGTTTTGTGTTCAGACTTAATAGTGGCGTGGTTGCTTGAAGAGTTCCAAGCAGGCTACCACAACGAACTCCACCACAGAGTCTGAACACATAGCAGCTTTGGAATCTGCTACGGAGGCAGTTTGGATGCCAAACCATATCCAAGAGTAAGGTGTAATGTCTAGCTGAGCCAGTGGTCATCTTCTGCGATAACTATTGGAATTGGTAACCAGAAAGACAATGTGGTTGGCTATTCTGAAGACTATTCGCCGATCTTTGAATGAAAGTAATATTATGCTGCCAAATGTAGTAAGGATTCATCATTGGCAACAATGAGTTTGTTGTGCTTACTGCTAGCATTGAATGTGGTTTCGATATCACATTTAATGCTGATAGAGCAAACATATGAATCCAAGCAGTTTGACTGGGCATAGGTTTGTTAGAATAGGTGACCAGAAAGTCAATGGTATTAGCTGTTTTGAGAACCATTCATCAATCTTTGAACAAGTAATATTATGTCGATGAATATAGTAAGGATTAATAGGCATAAGTTGTTGTACTTACTGCTTGCATCGTTTCGATGTCACAATAAACGCCCACAGATTGAAATCACATTTCAGGAAATTGGAACTACGCTTGGAGGTAGGTTCATGAAATTAGTTTCACGGATCGGTCTGAAGTTGAAAGAATGCGTGGATCGTCCCGGGAAAATTGCGCGAATGCGGAAGCGCGGTATAAAAATAAAATAGCGGAATTTAAGACATGCTTTTAAAATAAAGAACACGTTTCAAGGGGTGTGCCCTTGAAATTTCCCGGGTGTTCGGTGTATCTCATGAACAAATAACACGTAAGCAATCATGGAGGCCATAGGGTTGAAAAATAAAAGAGGCAAAAACGTAAACCGAGACCTACCCGTTGTCGTTTTCGTCTTCAACGGCTACACGCGTTGTTCCCCGTTTTGCACCAAGATCTCGTTCTTGAGACCCTCCAAATCGTGACACACGATCCACACACGTATCTTGCACGTCGTGCTAGCAACGAACAAGTATGTAATTTATTGGAGTGGATGAATCAACAACACGTACTGAATTAACGGTATTGATTCATCAATGTTCTAATGTTCCAAGAACAAAAGAACAAGAATTATTTTCTTGCTAAGAGAGAGAGGGGGCGGATGAGAGGGGAGAGGGAGAGAGTTGTGTGTGTGTTGGAATTTCATCATCCTTCAAAATGTGCAAGGCTAGGGGTTTTTATAGAGGAGGAGTTTAATCCTCTTTAAACTCCAACTCTTTAGAAGCTTAATTTGACTAAGATTATGACCTAGTCAAAGTCCTAGTCAAAGTAGAATTTGACCTTGTCAAATTCAATCCTAGCCTTTCATCTCTCCCATTAAATCTCAATCATTAATTTAATTTAATGGAATATTTAAATCCTATTAAATATTCCAAAAGGCCAAATAAATATAATAAATAAATATTAATATTTATTCTAGGCCCATTAAATTAATTCCCTCAATAAATCCAATTTATTAATTTAATTTTCTTTATCAAATAGAAGGAATTAATTCTCCAAGAAAATATAGGACCCGATTAAATCCAATTTAATCATTCCTTCACTCCAATATTCAATTCCAAATTAAATACTAAGTGTGTGTGGATAGTGTGTGACTCTTTAGGTTCACCTTTCAGCTAGACTTGGTCGGATTCCTAGAATCCGTCCGTTATCATTGGTGGCCATCTAGCAACGGTCCATGGCACTAGAGACTAGGTGAAATATTCAGGGATGAACATTTAGGATCTAACAGTACACTTGTCCTTCTGTCTTCGGTCTCATCACTTAGGGTCTAGGGCACGGAAAATGCAGATACCCATTTTGGACCTAAGTGTCGGTCTGTCCTTACTAAACGCCGCAAGGGAAACCTTCCCTTCTGTTCAGTTACTGTGGCCACAAATTTTAGGGACAAGACACAGAGCATACATGAGACTCAACTGTCAATGCCTTTTGACAGGAGACAGATCCTTTCTTGGAAACTACTGTCACGCTGTACACCAGAGCTGCACTAGACATGGCTTATGACTACTCAAGAGTATTTTGGCAATCTCTCACCATATCTAAGATACAGACCTGATGTACAGGTAAACTCAGTAGTTCCTCAAGTCAAAGGACTTAACCTGTACCGTTGGAACCGGGAATACACGTCGTACCTTGCTGACCATACTCAAGGTCCTCCGTAAGACGGTTCCCGCGAGTCACCTCAGTCAGCTGCTTCCTAGCATGCTAACCCACTAACACTGGTCAGACGACCTTCGTCACCCGTCGATGAAATACGACAGCAGATGCTTAGTGCAAGTCTCAAGGGGAATCTCGGTACCCATTTTCGAGATTCCTTGACTTGGAGATTTCCGGACTGATTCGGTAAGATTGATTTCATGGACCTACCTCCAAGCGTAGTCCCAGTCCCCGAAATTGATTCTCAGTCCGTGGGCTTTGTTTGCGTAGTGAACAGATATGTAATAGCAGATATAAGTGAATGTAAACAAAGTGTTGCCATATGAATTTTCACTTCTTTATTCATAGATGATTTATCAAACACCTGAAATTGTATAGACATAGGTAACATATTCCTGCCAAAATTGGCTTACATGGTCACCTATTCTAACAGAAATACTCCAAGTCAAGGAATCTGGAGATAGGGCATCGAGAATCAATTTGAGACTTGCACTAACCATCTGCAGTCGCATTTCATCGACAAGTGACGAGGCTCGTCCATGCAGTGTTAATGGGTCAACCAGCTAGGTGGCTGCTGACTAAGGTGACTCGTGGGAATCGTCATATGGAAGCCACACGGGCATTAGTCGATATGACTCGTATTCCCGGTTCCGATAGTACGGGGTTAGTCCTCGGACTTGAGGATCACGGCAGTCGCTTACAAAACTCAGAGCCTAAATGTTCACACTAAATATTAACCTAGTCTCTAGTGCCATGGACCGTTGTTAGATGGCCACCGATGGTAACGGACTACTTTGGTTATCAAATAACAAGAAGTAGGTCCAAGTTTAGCTGAAAGGTGAACCTAAAGAGTCACCCGCTACACCAAATGAAAGGGAATTAATTTAGAATTAATTCCAGGAGAATGTTTAGTTTAATGGGATTAAATTATACTCTTGGAGATTCAAGCCTCGATGGATTATTTGGAATAATCGGGCTTGAGTTCATAAATTAGATTTATGGATTTTATAAAGCATGGTCTTCCCTTTTAATTAGATTAAAAGGGTGAATTAATTAATGGCTTTGGTATACTAAAGAGGATTTAATATAAAGTCCATGAGACTATTTAATTTAGAATTAAATAAGTCCATTCCATTAATTAATTAATGGGCTTGGTATATTAAATAGGATTTAATATAAAGTCCATGGGACTATTTAATTTAGAATTAAATAGGCCCATTCCATAAAGCCCATCAAAATGGACGGACAAGATTTGATCTAGAGATTGATGAGATGAAGGGCCATGATTAATTTTACTTAACCAAAACCTAGTTTGACTAGGATTTGACTATGTCAAAATCCTAGTCAAGTGTGCCTCTTTAGAATAGGTTGAGTAGGAATAGGAAAATCTACTTTCTATAAATACTTAAAACACACACATACATCTACTAATCTTTACAACTCTCATCTGACAATTCTCTCTCAAGAATCATCCATCTCTATACACTCTCCAAGATTTCTACTTTGTTCTTCTTGATTTATTCAAGCTGAAATATAAGAGACGTGATTGCATTAATTCAAGCGTGTATCGATGTCTCTTCTCCCCAAATAATTTCTTGCTAGACAAGGGTTCTTTGCTTTCCGGTGTAGTGAGTGAGATGATTTAGAGGGTCTCTTCTTTGAGATCTTGGAGCAAAACGGGAAACAATGCATGTAGCGGTACAAAGACAAAACTACAACCGGGTAGGTTCTTTAATTGTAGTTTTCAGTTCAAATTCTATAGCCTCCATGTTGTGTTTTATTGAACATGAGATACACTGAACGTCCGGGAGAATCAAGGGAACACCCCTTGATTCGTTTATGTATGTAATGCATGCTTTAAATTTCATTTAATTATGCTTTGCAATTTTATTATGCTATCTTTCGCGCTTCCGCTATTCGCGTTCATCTCCTGGGCTGATCTACTAAACGTTTCAGTGATATCAAAGCTCAGTTCGGTGTATAGGCCTAGAATTCTATGTGCTATGTGCGTTTAAGAATGATCAACGTGTTTTAATTTACGCTTGAAGCATGTTTTGCGTAGATCTTGATTGGCGTTTAATTTTGCATGGGATTTTGGATCTTGGTTTTCTTGAATGTGTAAATACATGCACTTAGGTTGAATTTATCTTACGGTTCAGAAAATACCAATAAAAGTCGAAAAAAGAATGAAAAGCGATGAACCAGCAGCAGCAGCACGCTGGCCGCGCGCGTGTGCAGGCAGGGGCCTGCGCGCGCGCAGCAGGCGCGGCCGTCTGCGCTGGACGCACAGGCAGAGGCGCCTCAGCGCCTGGCCGGCCGGCTGTGCCGTGTTCCATTTCTCTCCCGGTTTTGGCTCATTTTTCAAAACTGTTTTTACTTAATTGTTTTTATGATATTTTCTATGTTATTCTGAACCCGTTCACTTGGAATATTTATTTTTTGAGACTTGGAATTTCCTAAAATAAATATTGCTTGGTTGATGAGGAAAGGATTTTCTAACAGGATTTAATTCTTGCATTTGTTGCACCAATGATCAAGATTTAATTGTAAAATTTTGCAATAATTTCTGCGTTTTATGATGTTGCACATCATGGTTATTTTATGGCATGAGCTTGAGTAGATCTTGACATGTATTAATATTGCACAAATGTTGGATTTTGGAATTCTTGAATATATGGGCATATTCTTGAATTGATGGTTTTTGTATTTCAGAAAATTAGATTGCAAGAAAATATTTAAACATGAAAAACGGTGGCGGTCGGTAGGGAGGCCGCACAACAGGTAGCAGGCGCGCGCCAGCGCGCGGGAGAGGGCCCTTGCGCGCAGGCGTGCACATTGCACCTGCATGCGCACTGCTGCGCAACAGCTGTGCGAGGACAACACCTCGCCCCCGCGCGCAGGCGTGCGTCCTATGTAGATTGCGCGCCTAGCCGGCCGTGCTGGATTGTTTTTTGGTTTTTCACTATTTTCGTGCGTTTTCAGAAAATCTGATTTTTCTGTATTATTCTGGGAATTTTTATTTATATTTATTTGTTGGGTTGTGGCCTGTGTGCCTCTTTATTTTCTTCTCTCTCTCTCTTCTAGTTGCCTTGGAATAATAAGGGTTTCTCTCTCACTCCTAATGTATTCCCCCCAGCTGTTGATTGGGGTTTTCTTAATTTATGATGTAATGAGAGTAGAATTAGTGGTGAGGTTTTATTTTTTGTAAATAAAAGCTGCAAGAGAAGACAAACCCAAGGTGTTGGAGGCCCATGGAGGAGGCCATCAGGTGGCCCACGGAGGATCCATGGAGAAGAAGTCCGGTGTAGGCCTACGATGGAGAGCCCAAGAAGATGAAGAGGATTTACAAGGCCCATTGCATGTAATGGGTTATTAAAATCTTGTAATAGTATATGACCTACCCTTAAATTGGCCATAGATCCACTACGGGCTCAGGGGTCGTGTAGGTTTGGGCTTGTGATCATCCTACAGGGGTGTGCTAGGTTTTATTTTGCATGCGAAGCATTTTATATGCTTATGAGTATTCTATATGGTTATGTATGTTTACATTCATGCTTAATATATTTCTGCTATAACGCATGCAAAACACTTTATATGTGATGAGGTCTCATTCTATCAAAACTCTGACATAGTTGAACCAAGTTGAATATAGACCGTTAATAAATGGACTAGGACTCTAGGAGTCTATCCAAGCCTTCCATCCATGGCAAAGTGAGGAAGCTAGTTTCAGTCGATAGGGTGGTCTCACGAGTTGTGGCACGACTATCGTACTTAAAAGAAGCTGCAATTTGTCATCAACGAGGAGTAAACTATTGTTACCTGTCTCACGAGTCGTGGGGGTAGTAGTGAGTCTATGAATCGGTTGATTGGGTCGGGTCTAACCCCCGAATAACGTGATTAACTTGGAGTCCTCGGGATCACGTAAAAGGGTGAGGCAGTCATCTTGGGAATCTCGTGGAACGAGAATGGTATGGAATACCTCCCACAGGTTGTTTCCCATGCGAATCGTAAAAGCGGGGTGTGGGAGAGATCGTTGTGGATCCCGAGCCCACTAGGAAAGCATTTCCTGAAAATAACATTTGAGGGTCTTCGTAGAAAGAGTGGGAGAGGTTAAGGACTAAAGACCGAGACTTAATCTAAATATTACTTCATTCTGCTTATTATTTTCTGCTTTATATATTGTGAATATCTAAGTATCCACAAAACACATTACTAAGAGGCTTATTAAATAGGAACCAACTACATGAATTGACTGCAAAATCTTAAGATGGTCTTAGATTTCCAGAACCTTAACTCACATACCGGATGAGGATGTTCCTCAGCCCTTGCCGGAGGGGTCGACAACCAAACCAATGCTTGGCGTTCAAAAGTTGATGGACGACCACCGGCAAGTAGGATATAATGATGTTGGCTCAACTATGCTTCGTTTGCATCATGTCTATATGGTCCCGGACCAGCATGTAGGGTATAATGCAACGAAGGTATTTTTTAAGCTAAGATGACAGAAAGGACGTCTGTGCAAAGAACATGGAGTGATGATGCAATCCCTAGTGGAAAAGCTCAAAAGATCTCCACGTTAGTCTTGGAATAGAGACGTACATTGACATAATCCTTTAGTCTCTTCCTTCCTTCGAACCATTAATTATCAACATGAATGATCTTAGAAAAGATCTTCATAGGATGGTAATTATGTTGGTCTAGTATGAGGCAACGATTGCAAAATCTGCACCGTCAGTACTAGTAGGTGAGGCTTCGACCTCCATAGTGAAAGGCAGGGGTGCCAGACGCCAAAAGAGGAAGAAGGGTAAGGTGACATCAACTATTAATCACTTTAAGTGTGTTAGAATAGGTGACCATGTAAGCCAATTTTGGCAGGAATATGTAACCTATGTCTAGACAATTTTTGGTATTTGATAAAAACATTTATGAATAAGGAAGTGAAAATTCATATGGCAACACTTTGTTTACGTTCACTTATCTGCATTTACATTTCTGTTCACTACGCAAACAAAGCCCACGGACTGAGAAACGATTTCGGGGACTGGGACTACGCTTGGAGGTAGGTCTATGAAATCAGTCTTACCGAATCAGTCCAGAAATCTCAAAGTCAAGGAATCCCGAAAATGGGTACCGGGATTCCCTTTGAGACTTGCACTAAGCATCTGCTGTCGTATTTCATCGACGGGTGACGAAGGTCGTCTAAGCAGTGTTAGTGGGTCAGCACGCTAAGAAGCAGCTGACAGAGGTGACTCGCGGGAACCGTCTTACGGAGGACCTTGAGTATGTTAAGCAAGGTATGACGTGTATTCCCGGTTCCAACGGTACAGGCCAAGTCCTTTGACTTGAGGAACTGTTGAGTTTACCTGTGCATCAGGTCTGTATCTTAGATATGGTGAGAGATTGCCAAAATCAAAGTCACCTCAGTCAGCTCCTTCCTAGCATGCTGACCCACTAACACTGCTTAGACGACCTTCGTCACCCGTCGATGAAATACGACAGCAGATGCTTAGTGCAAGTCTCAAAGGGAATCCAGTACCCGTTTTCGGGATTCCTTGGCTTGGAGATTTTCGGACTGATTCGGTGAGACTGATTTCATGGACCTACCTCCAAGCGTAGTCCCAGTCCCCGAAATTGTTACTTAGTCCGTGGGCTTTGTTTGCGTAGTGAACAGAAATGTAAATGCAGATATAAGTGAACGTAAACAAAGTATTGCCATATGAATTTTCACTTCTTTATTCATAAATGTTTTATCAAATACCAAAGAATTGTCTAGACATAGGTTACATATTCCTGCCAAAATTGGCTTACATGGTCACCTATTCTAACAATCTCCCACTTCACCTTTAAAGCCAATTGCCCATATGCTTAATCCCCATCTTCTCAAGATGTTGCGTATGAGCGCTCTGCGACATAGGCTTTGTCAGCGGGTCTGCTGTGTTGTCTGCCGAGTTGACTCGGTCTATCCGGACGTCACCTCTTCCTACCATTTCTCTAAGAAGATGGTAGCGTCTAAGAATGTGTTTGGAACGGTGATGAGATCTCGGTTCCTTTGCTTGCGCTATAGCGCCGTTGTTATCACAGAAGATGACAACAGGCTCGGTGATGCTAGGCACCACACCCAATTCTTGGATGTAGTTTCTCATCCAAACCGCTTCCTTAGCAGCTTCTGAAGCTGCTATGTATTCAGCCTCTGTGGTGGAGTCAGCAACGGTTGCTTGCTTGGAACTTTTCCAAGCTACTACTCCTCCATTGAGTTTGAATACGTACCCCGATTGAGACTTGGCATCATCGTCATCAGACTGGAAGCTAGCGTCGCTAAAGCCTTCCAGAATTAGTTCTCCATTGCCATAGACTAGGAACATTTCCTTAGTCCTCCTTAGGTACTTAAGGATGCCCTTAACAGCATTCCAATGTGCCTCTCCTGCGCAGGACTGATACCTGCTTATCACGCTCAAAGCGTACGCAATGTCAGGCCTAGTGCAGTGGACCGCATATTGTATGCTACCTACGGCAGAAGCATAGGGGATGACCTTCATCCTTTCAAGTTCCTCATCAGTCTGTGGGGACTGTTTCCTGGATAACTTGATCCCATGCCTCATTGGAAGGAATCCTCGTTTGGAGTTGTCCATTCGATATCTCTTTAGGACTTTCTCCATATACGAGTTTTGGGTGAGTCCTAACATCCTTTTAGATCTGTCCCTGACAATCTGGATGCCTAGGATGTAGGAGGCTTCACCCAAGTCCTTCATGGAAAACTGGGTTGACAACCATGCTTTTGTGTTTCCTAACATTCTAACGTCATTACCAATGAGCAGAATGTCATCCACATAAAGCACCAGGAACACTATTGAGCTCCCACTGACCTTCTTGTATACACAAGGGTCGAATTCGTTTTTGATGAAGTCATAACCCCGTATTACTTCATCAAAGCGAATGTTCCAACTTCGGGAGGCTTGTTTGAGGCCATAGATGGACTTCTGGAGACGACAGACTTTCTGTTCTTCTCCAGTGACCGTGAAACCCTGCGGCTGATCCATATAGATCTCTTCTTCAACGAAACCGTTGAGGAAGGCCGTTTTCACGTCCATCTGCCATATCTCATAGTCATACCATGCTACTTTGGCGAGCAGAATCCGAATAGATTTAGCCATGGCTACTGGCGAGTAGGTATCCTCAAAATCGACCCCGGGTCGTTGAGTGTATCCCTTAGCTACAAGCCTAGCCTTAAAGGTTGTGACTTCTCCATCAACGCCAAGTTTTGCGCTTGTAGACCCACTTACAGCCGACTGGCTTAACACCTTTCGGTGGATCTACAAGACTCCAGACTTGGTTCTCGCTCATGGAGTCCATTTTGGCTTTCATGGTCTCAAGCCATTTCCCGGAGTCGATGTCAGACATCGCTTCTCCATACGTCTTAGGATCGTTATCCAAAAGATCGGTCGCACCTAGAAAGCCATATCTCACTGGAGGTCTGGACTCTCTAGTGGACCTACGGAGAACGGGAATGTCAGTGATGACTGTGGGCGCTGACTGTATCGGAGCCGGCGGTTCAGGAACCGGGACTGGCTGTTCCTGAGGCTGTCCTTCATGCCTAGCATGTTGGACTTCTCGAGGTTGGTCAGCCCTTCGGCTGTTAATCCTGAATCCTCTAAGTGAGGGTTCCGCGGCTGTGTCTGATGGCTGGATTCCATCACTTGATTCCTTAAGGATCAGCTCATCAAGTTGGATATCCTCCGGGAAGCCTTGCTCCAAGAATACTGCATTTCTTGAAACAAACACCTTTTGTTCCAAGGGGTCATAAAAGTAATAACCCGCAGTTTCTTTAGGGTATCCAACGAACCTGCATAAGCTAGACCTAGATTCTAACTTATCTCCCACTAACCTCTTGACGTATGCGGGGCTACCCCACACTTTCAAGTAGTTGTAGGATGCAGGCTTGCCGTGCCATATCTCATATGGCGTTTGGGTCAATGTACTAGTAGGCGCTAAATTCAACAATTTGGCCGCCGTTTTTAGTGCATAGCCCCAAAACGATAAGGGCAATTTGGTAAAACTCATCATGGACCGAACCATGTCCAACAGGGTTCGATTCCTCCTTTCAGAGACACCATTTAACTGCGGTGTTCCTGGAGGTGTCCATTCTGATATTATACCATGTTCTTTTAGATAATCTAGGAACTCCGTACTAAGGTATTCACCGCCTCGGTCCGACCGTAGGATTTTAATTTTGCAGTTGGTCTGGTTCTCCACTTCAAGTCTGAATTCTTTAAACCTCTCAAGAGCTTCAGACTTTTACCTCATCAGGTAAACATAACCATACCGTGAATGATCATCGGTGAAGGTTATGAAGTATGAGAACCCACCTCGGGCCTGCGTCCTTAGTGGTCCACATACGTCTGTATGGACCAAGTCCAACAGACCTGTGGCAAGCCTGCTTTGTCCTACAAAGGGCTTCTTGGTCATTTTTCCCTCTTAGACAGGACTCACAAGTTGGTAGATCGCTCAAGTCCCAACCTCTAGGGTCTTTGAGTCTACCAACCTTTTCATCCTATCTTGGGATATGTGACCTAGCCTAGCGTGCCACAGACGTGCGTTCCCGTTATTATCTAATTTTCATTTGTGTTGTGCATTGAGGACGAAATTCGTTTGTTGCAAGATATAGAGTCCGTTATGCAATGTACCAAGTAGATGAGCAATTCCACACCTCATCAAATAAAAGCAATTTTTATTGATTCTAAACTCATAACCACTATTGTCCAATAATGGAATGGAAATGATGTTTTTAATCATACTGGGTACAAAATAAACTTGCTCTAAATCTATGCTAATACTATCACTAATCACTAGAGTGGCGGATCCTACTGCTTCTGCCGAGATGGCCTTGCCATTCCCAAGCTTCAGGATCATGTCCCCGCTACCCAGTTTTCTGCTTCTTTTCAACACCTGCAAGTCATTGCAAATGTGAGCTCCACAGCCGGTATCTAATACCCAAGAGGCAGAACTAGTGACCATATTTACCTCAATCACATATATACCTTGGTTCGAGAAGAGTTTGGGGCACTCTCTCTTCCAATGCCCTTTCTCACGGCAGTTGATACATATGTCATATGCCTTCGACTGTTGCTTGGAGACAACCTTTCCCTTTCCTTTGCCTTTCCCCTCTTTGGCAATGGGAACACTCTTAGTGTTCGTAGCTGCTTTGACGGTCTTTCCTTTCCCTTTCTTCTTCTTCCAAACGTCCGGCACCCTTGCCTTTCGTATTAGAAGTCGAAGCACCTCCAAACAATACCGAAGGCGTGGACTTCTTAGTCGTTGCCTCGTATTGCACCAACATATTGATCAACTCATGAATGCCCTTCTCAAGTGCGTTCATGTTATAGTTGACGATAAATTGGTCAAAGGAGGGTGGGAGTGACTGAAGGATCACATCTATGTACGTTTCATTATCGAGACCTGCCTTTAGGTCCTCGAGCTTTTCCACCAGGGCAAGCATTTTAACCCCGTGCTCTTGTACAGAGGATCCTTCTGTCATTTTTGTTCCAAAGAACGCCTTGGTCGCGACATACCTAGTATGCCGGTCCGGGACTGCATAGCAATCCTTAAGGCGAGCCATGATGGAAGGGACATCGTCTAGCCTTTCATATTGCTTCTGAATCTCATTGGTCATCGAAGCAAGTATGATGCTACGGACCTTCCGGTTATCCTTATGCCAAGTCTCGAACGTCTCACGTTCTTCTGGCGTGGATCCTTCCAGTAAGGTCCTAGGGAGAGGCTCGTCCATGACGTAGCCTTGGTTCTCGTAATCTAGGACTATCCTGAGATTGCGCAACCAATCGTTGTAGTTTGTTCCATTGAATTTGTTTGTCTCAAGAATGGTGGAAAGTGGGTTCTTAGACATTTTAAAATCTACATTTTAGAAAACAGCGCGCGATCAGCAGAAAATAAAAGACGGTGGTTTGATAAAATAATTAAATTCATGGACTTTAGTCATTTAATCCTCCCACTATTTATACAAAAACACGGTACTCTCAAACGTGGTTTTCGAGAAATCCTTTCCAAGTGGGCTTGGGATCCACAGCGATTTTTCCCATACCCCGCTTTTACGATTCGCATGGAAAAGATCCTGTGGGAGGTATTCCATACCATTCTCGTTCCACGAGATTCCCAAGATTATTGCCTCACCCTTTCACATGATCCCGAGGACTCCAAGCGAATCATGTTAATTGGGCGTTAGACCCAATCCAATCGACCGAGCCACGGACCCACTGGTACCCCCACGACTCGTGAGACAGGTAGCAGCAGCCCGCTTTTCGTTCATGACATAATGCAGCTTCATTTAAGTACAATAACGTGCCACGACTCGTGAGGCCACGGTATTGACCCAAAGCAGCTTCCTCACCATGCCATGGATTGGAAGGCATGGACAAACTCCTAGAGTTCATGTCCACTTTGTCTAGGGTCTAATATTTTGACATTGGTCCAACCAATGTGAGAGTAAGTAATGACCGAGATCTCAAATAAATAAATATCTACACATACATCCATAATGCGTAAATAAACCATCCACAGCAGTTATACGATAAATAAACAACCCATTCATTCATCATCACAACCACATGCAAAATTAAAGCCTAGCACGCCCCTGTTGGATGATCACGAGCCCGAATCCTATGCGACCCACTGAGCCCGCAGTGGATCTATGGTCAATCTAGGGTTGGTCCTATACTATTACATTAATAGTAACCCAATCATCATGCTGATGGGCCTTGGTCTCTTTTTCTCTTTCTTCACTTCATGGAAAACTCCAAGGGGGCCTCCCGTCTGGGCTCTCCATGTGGTCCTTCCTTCTTCTCCACCAATTACAAAAAATAGAAACCTCACTCCTAGTCTACTCTCATTACATATTAAAAATAGAAACCCCAGCGAAAACCCGGGGGGAGTACATAAGGAGGGAGGTAGAATGCCTTATTATTCCAAGGCAACTAGAAAGAGAGAAGGAGAAAGCAGTAAAAGAGGCACACAGGCCCAACAGAAAATAAACCATACATCCGGTCTAGGGCTCGCGATCATCCATTTCCATCCAACACACATAATCACATGATCCAATCATATAATTACAAAATACCAACAACATATGATTTTTCAATCATAAATATCCAAATTAATAAATGAATATGTGCACAACGTGTGAAAAATAAAACACAAATATTGTTAATAATATTTTCTTGTTTTAGGAAAACCTTTCCTCATTATTTTAAGTAAAATAACCCCGGGATTCCAAATCCAATTTATTTTACTCCTAAAATAATGTCTTTAGAAAAATAGGCATAATTGAACCAAAAAATGATTTTTCAGAATTAATTCAAAATTAAAACTGAAAATAATTAAAAAATTAAAAGGAAAAACACTGCTAGGGTTTTCAAACCCTAGCAGCAGCAGCCGCCACCGCCGGCAGCAGCAGCCGCCACCGCCGGCAGCGGACCGCCGGCACGCGCACAGGGCAGCAGGCTCAGCCTGCCGCCCTTGCGCGCGCGCAGGCGCTGCCTGGCCGGCAGCGCGCTGCGCGGCCTGGCAATCCGGCAGGCCGCCGCGCGCGCAGGTTCCCCTGCCTTGCGCGCGCGCTGGCCTGTTGGCTGCCGGCCGTGCCGTGCGCAGTGCGCGCAGAGACGCACACTGGGCAAGCCTGCCGGGCGCGCGCGCGCAGACTCCTTCGTCTGCTCACGCGCGCGCCTGGCGGCGCTGCCCAGAGCCTGTCGGGCGCGCGCGCGCAGACACCCTTGTCTGCGTGCGCGCGCGCCTGCGCGCAGCTTTCCTGGCTGCGTGCTGCCCCTGCGCGACTGGCTGGGCGGGCGGGCGCAGGCCTCCGTTGCCTGCACGCATCTGCCCTGCCGGCAGCGTGCGGCAGCGCGCGGCCAGCCCTCCCGGCTGGCCGGCTGCGTCGTTTCTCATTTACCGTTCAATTTTCCACCCGTTTCCCAAGAAAAACAGAAAAATACCAACATTCAGAAATTCACACGAATTAAAAGCAATAAAACCAACATGCTTAAAATCAAGAAAAATCAAGATTTAATAAAAACATGCCAATTTCACGTTTCATGCTTATAACGCACATAAACCCTAGGCCTATACACCGAACCGGGCTCTGATACCACTGAAAGAAATCGGTGGATCGTCCCGAGAATTGCGCGAATGCGGAAGCGCGATAAAAATAAATTTACAAAAATAAAAGGCATGCTTTTAATTGAAAAGAACACGCTCAAGGGGTGTGCCCTTGAGGTTCCCGGGCGTTCGGTGTATCTCATGATCATATAACAAATAAAGAAATCATGGAGGTCATAGAGTTGAAAAATTAAAGAGGGACGAAAAGATAAAACGAGACCTACCCGTTGTCGTTTTCGTCTTCAACGGCTACTCGCGTTGTTTCCCGTTTTGCACCGAGATCTCGTTCTTGAGACCCTCCAAATCGTGACACACGATCCACCCACGTATCTTGCACGTCGTGCTAGCAACGAACAAGTGTATAATTTTTGGAGTGGACGAATCAATAACATGTTATCAATTAACGGTATTGGTTCGTCTAAGTTCTAATGTTCCAAGAACAAAAAGAACTAAGAAATATTTTCTTGCTAGAGAGAGAGGGGACGGACGAGAGATGAGGAGAAGGGGAGAGTGTGTGTTGTGTGTGTTTTCAAGAATCATCATCCTACAATGGTTGGAAGCTAGAGGTTTATATAGAGGAGGAGTTTAATCCTCTTTAAACTCCAACTCTAAGTACTCTAATTTGACTAGGATTTTGACCTAGTCAAAGTCCTAGTCAAACTAGTGTTTGACCTAGTCAAACGAATCCTAGCCTTCCATCTCCCCTTTCCATCTCAACCGTTGATTTTAATTTAATGGAATATTTAAATCCTATTAAATATTCCAAAAGGCTAAAAGAATAAATATAATATAATAAATAAATATTATTATTTATTCTAAGCCCATTAAATCAACCATTTTAATAAATCCTATTTATTAATTTAATTCCCTTTATCAAATAGAAGGAATTAATTTCTCCAAGAAAATATAGGACCTGATTAAATCTAATTTAATCATTCCTTTACTCCAATATTTAATTCCAAATTAAATACTAAGTGTGTGTGTGTGGATAGTGTGTGACTCTTTAGGTTCACCATTCAGCTAGACTTGGTCGGATTCCTAGAATCCGCCTGTTACCATGGGTGGTCATCTAGCAACGGTCCATGGCACTAGAGACTAGGTGAAATATTCGGGGATGAACATTTAAGCTCTAACAGTACACTTGTCCTTCTATCTTCGGTCTCATCACTTAGGGTCTAGGGCACGGAAAATGCAGGTATCCATTTTGGACCTAAGTGTCGGTCTGTCCTTACTAAACGCCGCAAGGGAAACCTTTCCCTTCTGTTCAGTTACTGTGGCCCCAGATTTCAGGGACAAGACACAGAGCATACATGAGACTCAACTGTCAATACCTTTTGACAGGAGACAGGTCCTTTCTTGGAAACTACTGTCACTTTGTACACCCGAGCTGCACTAGACATGGCTTATGACTACTCAAGAGTATTTTGGCAATCTCTCATCATATCTAAGATACAGACCTGATACACATGGTGACGGGCGGATTCTAGGAATCCAACCAAGTCTAGCTAAAGGTGAACCTAAAGAGTCACACACAATCCGCACACATAACGTATTTAATTTAGAATTAAATATTTGCAGAAAAATGGAATGATTAAATTGAATTTAATCGGGTCCTTCTTTTCTTGGGAAGAAATTAATTCCTTTTATTAGATTAAAGGAATTTATCTAATGAATTGGATTTATTAGAAATTAATTTAATGGGCTTGGAATAAATATTTATATTTGATATATTTATTTATTGCCTTTAGGACTATTTAAATTAGATTTAAATATTCCATTAAATTAATCAATGGTTGAGATTAAAGAGAGAAATCTATGGCTTAGATTGGTTTGACCAAGAAAGTTAGATATTGACTAGGATTTGACTAGGCCAAATCCTATTCAAGAAGGAGTCTTCAAAGTGTAGGAATTAGAAGAGGAATGGGATTCCTCCTCTATAAATATTCCTAAGTGTCCTCTTTAGAAGAGATGATGAAATTTGAAGCACACACACAACACACACTCGGCTCCTCCTCTCTCTCTCTCGGCCGCATCTCTCTCTTCCTCTCTTTCAAGTTCTTTTGTGTTGACAATTGAACTAAGGAGGTTTGATCTCGTTAATTAAATAGCGTTTGATCATTCTGTCCTCCCCAAATATATATATATACACTTGTTCTTTCGCTAGTACGAGGAGCAAGATACATGGACGGATTGCGTGTACGAATTAAAGGGTCTCCCATTCGAGATCTTGGATCAAAACGGGGAACAACGCGAGTACCGGTTTGAAGACGAAAAGGACAATTGGTAGGTTTCCGATTTACAATTTTCGTCCCTCTTTCTTTTAAACCCTATGGCCTCCATGAGTCTCGTTGTATGTTTAATAATTCATGAGATACACCGAATGCCCATGAGATTCAAGGGAGCACCCCTTGAACGTATTCTTTTCATACCGTTTATGCATGTTTACATTCTTGCAATGCTTTATTTTTCTTGCGCTTCCGCATTCGCGCTACTCCCGGGCACGATCTACACGCCTTTGCTAGGATTTCAGTGGTATCAGAGCCCGGTTCGGTGTATAGGCCTAGGGTTTTGTGTGCGTTTAAAGCATGAAAACGTGTATGGCATGATTTATTTAAATCTTGATGTTTTAATTATAAAGCTTGTCGTTTTCTTCCTTTTAATTATGTATGAATTTTTTGGTGTTGTTAGTTTTCTTATTTTTCTTGGGAAACGGGGCAAAACAAATAAAACGGCACACGCGGCCAGCTGGTGGCTGACCGCGCACGCAGTGCGCCCAAGCGAGGTGCGCGCGCAAGTAGAGGCAGCCCTTGCCAGGCGCGCACCGCGCGCGCGGATCCGGCCGGCATGCGCACAGTCGGTGCGCGGCCAGGGAGGCCGCGCGCGCGCACGCGCATGGGGAAGTGCTGCCACGCATATGCGCGCACGCAGACGACGGAGTCAGCGCCCGCGCGCCCGGTAGGCGAGCCCAATACGCAAGCGCGCGCAGGATGCGCGGCAGGGTGGCGCGCGAGGGCAGAGGTGCCTGCGCGCGCACCCGACCAGGCGTGCCCTCCGTGTGCAGAGACAGCAGGCTGGGCCTGCTAGCTTGTGTGCGCCGGCAGAACGCCGCCGGAGTGCGGCCTGTTATCGTTCATGTTTTCTTTTTATTTTATTTTTTAGATAATTTTGAAAAATTAGTTTTATTTAATTTTTCATGTTTTCTGAAAGAATATTATTTGGGAGGTAGTTGTATTGGATTTGGAATCCCGATGATTACTCACCTTCAAATAATGAGGAAGGGTCTTCCTAAACGAGAAAGGATATTGCCAACGGTTGTACCGTATTTTTCATACGTAACTCATTTATTTATCATGGGATGATGTGATTGGTAATCATGGATTATGTGCATATGTTTATGTGATTGGATATCATGTAATTATGTGCGCTTATTGAGAATGGATGATCACGAGCCCTAGATCGAATGTATGGTTTAATTTGTGTTGGGCCTGTGTGCCTCTTTTGCTTTCTCCTTCTCCTCTTCTAGTTACCTTGGAATAATAAGGCATTCTATCTCCCTCCTATTGTACTCCCCCCGGGTTTTTGCTGGGGTTTCTTTTTACATATGTAATGAGAGTAGTATAGGAGTGAGAATTTTATTTTATGTACTTGGTGGAGATGAAGGAAGGTCCACATGGAGAGCCCAGAATGGAGGACCAAGGCGTTTCCATGGAGATTTGAAAGAGAAAAGAGACCAAGGCCCATCAGCATGTTGATCGGGTTACTATTAAATGTAATAGTGTAGGACCAACCCTAAATTAACCATAGATCCACTGCGGGCTCAGTGGGTCGCATAGGATTCGAGCTTGTGATCATCCAACAGGGGCGTGCTAGGCTTTAGTTTTGCATGTGGATTTTATGGTGAATGAATGGTTTATTTATCATATTACTGCTATGGGATGCAAACTTTAATTACGCATTATGGATGAATGTGTTTTTGTATGGGATCTCGGTCATTTACAACTCTCACTTGGTTGGACCAAAGTTCGAAATATTAGACCCTCGATAAATGGACAAGAACTCTAGGAGTTCGTCCATGCCTTCCAATCCATGACATAGTGAGGAAGCTGATTTAGGTCGATAGCTTGGTCTCACGAGTCGTGGCACGACTATCGTGCTTAAAAGAAGCTGCACTATGTCATGAACGAAGAGTAGACCACTGTTATCTGTCTCACCAGTCGTGGAGGTCGCAGTGGGTCTATGATTCGGTCGATTGGATCGGGTCTAACGCCCAAATAACGTGATTCGCTTGGACTCCTCGGGATCACGTGAAAGGGTGAGGCAATTATCTCGTGGAACGATAATGGTATGGTCTACCTCCCACAGGATTCTTTCCATGCGAATAGTAAAAGCGGAGTATAGGGAAAATCGCTGTGGATCCCAAGCCCACTAGGAAAGGGTATTTCCCGAAAACAACGTTTGAGAGTATCGTGTTTTCGTATAAATAGTGGGAGCATTAAATGACTAAAGTCTAAGCGTTTAATTATTTATCAAAACATCCGTCTTTTAAAATTCTGTTGATCGTAGTTCTGTTATTTTAAATGTAGATTTAAAAATGTCTAAGAACCCATTATCAATCATACTTGAGACCAACAAGTTTAATAGAACCAATTACAACGACTAGTTGCGCAATCTGAGGATAGTCGTAGACTACAAGAACCAAGGCTACGTCATGGACGAGCCGTTCCCTAGGACCTCACTGGAAGGATCCACGCCAGAAGAACGTGAGATGTTCGAGACTTGGGATAAGGATAACCGGAAAGTCCGTAGCATCATACTTGCCTCCATGACGAATGAGATTCAGAAGCAGTATGAAAGGCTAGACTATGTCCCTTCCATTATGGCTCGTCTGAAGGATTACTATGCAGTCCCGGACCGGCATACTAGGTATGTCGCGACAAAGGCGTTCTTTGGAACTAAAATGACCGAAGGATCCTTTGTACAAGAGCATGGGGTCAATGATGCTTACCTTGGTGGAAAAGCTCGAGGACCTCAAGGCAGGGCTCGATAACGAGACGTACATAGATATGATTCTTCAGTCTCTCCCACCCTCCTTCGACCAATTCATTGTTAACTACAACATGAACACACTTGAGAAGGGTATTCATGAGTTAATAAATATGTTGGTGCAATACGAGGCAATGACCAAAAAGTCTACGCCGTCGCTATTGTTTGGAGATGCTTCAACTTCCAAGACGAAAGGCAAGGGTGCCGGACGTTCGAAAATGAAGAAAGGAAAGGGAAAAGCCGTCAAAGCAGCTACCAACACTAAGAGTGTTCCCATTGCCAAAGTGGGGAAAGGCAAAGGAAAAGGGAAGGTTGACTTAAAGCAACAGTCGAGGGCATATGACATATATATCAATTGCCGTGAGAAAGGGCATTGGAAGAGGGATTGCCCCAAACTCCTCTCCAAACAAGGTATCTTTGTGATTGAGGTTAATATGGTTACTAACACTGCCTCTTGGGTATTAGATACCGGCTGTGGAGCTCACATTTGCAATCATTTGTAGGTGCTAAAAAGAAATAGAAAACTGAGTAGCGGGGACATAGTCCTAAAGCTTGGAAATGGCAAGGCCATCTCGGCAGAAGCAGTAGGATCCGCCACTCTAATAGTTAGTGATCACATTAGCATAGAATTAGAGCAAGTTTATTTTGTACCTAGCATGATTAGAAACATCATTTCCATTCCGTTGTTAGATAATAGTGGATATGAGTTTATGATCAATAAATATTGCTTTTATTTGATGAGGTGTGGAATTGCTCATCTGCTTGGTACGCTTAATAACGACCTCTATATCTTGCAACAAACGAACTTCGTTCTAAACACTCAACACAAACGTAAAATAAATAATAACGGGAACGCACAACTGTGGCACGCTAGATTAGGTCACATTTCCCAAGATAGGATGAAGAAATTGGTAGACTCAAAGAACCTAGAGGTAGGGAACTTGAGTGAGCCACCTGTTAGAATAGGTGACCAGAAAGCCAATAGGTTTAGCGATTTGTAACCTATTATACAACTCGATGTAAATGTAATATTATTATGTGATGAATAAAATGAGTATTTATCACTTCTGGTGCTTACTTTGTTGCGCTCATTTCACATTTGTTAAAACAGTGTTTAACTTATATCGCAACAAAGTCCACAGGCCATGGATAACAACTCGTGCAGTTGGACCACGTATTGGATGGTGGTCATGAAACCAACTGATTAAGAGTTGGGTCTGAAACGTTCCAAGTCGAGTACCTCGAGACAGGGCATCGAGAGTCCTATTGAGACTTGTGTCAAGAGTCGTGTTCATTGGATGAGTGCCGTGTTTCATCGACGACAGACGTGGGACGCCTGCACGATTTTGATGGATTGGTCGACTGGGGTCGAGCCGACTGGACTGACTCGAGGCGATCATCATATGGAAGCCTTGGAGGCTTGGTCGGTATGATTGGATTTTTTCGGTTCCGATAGTACGGGAGTAATCCTCAGACTTGAGGAATCATGGCAGTCGCGTGCACAGGACGGCTGTATCTTGAATCTGGCGAGAGGTGATCATTCTGTAAGATGATCATCATAAGCTTTATCCAGTGCAGTCGGAATGTGTAGCGAGGACGGTGGATTCCAAGAAGAGGATCCGTACCCTGTCAATATGTGACAGAGGTATCTCCTATGCACTCGGAGACACGTTCATGCTGTTTAAAGTTGTGTCCACAGTGGTTGGTCGAACAGGGAATGGTTTCCTGTGTCGACCCAATGAAGCATATGTGGTCTCGAGTATTAAGCATAGATGCCTAGTCAAGGATGGGAACCGACGCCCAATTCTATACCCTAGACTGAGGCCGGGAGACGGTAGACGGAAGGATCGTACCCGTACGGAATCAACGCCTAAATGTTCACGCCAATTCACCTAGTCTCTACTGCCATGGACCGTTGCTAGACGGCCACCCATGGTAACGGGCCCTTGTGGGACACGGGTCCAAGTCTAGCTGAGGGTGAACCTAAAGGGTCACACACAAATCACCGACGAGGTTGAGAGAGCGACTTGGAGTCAATCTCGAAGGATAAAATAAGTAATTGGATTACTTAAGGGAAAGTCCATTGGATGGACGGGCCGATATTGTATCGGGCCTTCGTTTAATCGGTAAATTGGATTTTCGATTATATATGGAAAGTTGAGACGTTGGATCTTTTAATTGGATTAAAAGATCAACGGGAATAATTTAAATGGACATTAAATTGGATTTAATGTTGGGTTCATCGTAATTGGATTACGATAAAACCCGGTCCGTTAAATTTTACCCGAGAGGAGAAATAATTCCTATTTTGGAATAGGAAGATGTTGGATTTCTTCCCTTAATTAAACATGGCCGAGATGCTTCCTTGGAGGAAGCAAAATCAGCCATGTTTCATGCTAGGTGGTATGTTGACTTATCTCTTTTGGAAATAGACAAATCAACTCCTATCAAGCTCTTCCCTTTTGGTATGATTTGATCGTACCATAAATTTTGGTAGGCTTGATTGAAGAATTGATGGTGATTGATTGGAATGAATCTAGACATCCTTGGATGAACCTAGACACATTCCAATAATCACATTAATTATGTATATATATATGAGAATATACAACACCAAGCATATGTGACTCATTATTCATCTTTTTCTAGGAAAAAAAAGAAGAGAAAAATCGGATCTCCTCTCCCTGTCTAACTCTCGGTTTTCTCCTCCTCCCTTTCACTTGTGTTCTTCACTTGGTTTTGAATCAAGAAGAAGAACAAAGTAAGTTTAAGAAAGCACTAATTCATAGTGTTCTTCTCTTAAACCAATTCCTTCTTAAACCCGTTCTTTTCTAGCAAGAAGAACGTGCGTTTCTTCCGGTGTGGTGTGGATCACCTTTGGAGAATCTATACGTTTGGATTTCGTGAGCATTCCGGAGAAGGAACAACGCAAGTAGCCGGGAGCACACGCTAAACAATCAAAGGTAATGGTTTTACTACGCTTTGATTGATTTAATATACATCTATGCCCTATGTGTTTAAATATATATTTTTAATATTTACACATCCTACATCGAACGCCCGGTTGAGCACCCAAGGGTACACCCTTGGGATTCGTTTATTTAAATTAGATTTAAATTTATGCACCCTTTCTCGCTTTCGCTAGTGCTCTCGGGCGAATCCGCTTGTCCTTCAGGGTGGGGGGAGGCAATGGAGGGAAAGAGGAAATAAGACGATTGCAAGTTGGGGAGAGGGGGAGGCGGGTAAGGAAAAATATGATTGTGGGGTAGGGAAGTAGGGGGGGGGGGGGGCAAGCTGATGGTAGGAGAGGGCGCAAGAGGATGATTGGGGGTTGGGGGCGGTTGGGGAAGAAGAAGATGCCCTCGGATTTTTTTTTAATTTTTTTTATCTTTATATGAATTTGGATTTATATATTATTTTGTTATATATCAAAAACATATATGAGATGGAATTCATACCATTGATGTACTCATAAAATTTGTACCATAGATTTAAACAATAAAATATGAATTGTAAATGTTATTGATAAGATCTGAACTATCAATTTACATTAATGAAGATCTAACGTGTTCAAATAATGCTATAATCGTCATTTTATAATTAAAAAATATAAAAATTGAAGCATGTAATATATCAATTGCGTGGGGTGTGTTTTGCTTCATTTTTAGAACTACAAGGTCTTTGGCTTTCAAAAAAAAAAAAAACACAAGGTCTTTTTGTCTTTTTTTTTCACATGAGATATTTTTAAATATTATTCATATGACAGCCTATCGAAAAAAAATATAGTATTCAAATGACAGGAGTAAATTGCTATTAACCCTTTTGAATATCTTGATTGTGAACTAGCTATCCAAATATAAGTAGACTTGAAAATCGTCATCATAAAGACTTGGCTATATACAGTTACAGACAATCATATATTGTCATTGACACACTAACCACCTACAATCACAAAAGCAAATATGGCTACAAAACTTCTGCGTAGATTAAAAGATCGATGATGAGGGGAAAGTGGAAACCTAATGAAGCTTGTGATCTGTTACTTCATAGACAACTAGCAAGAAAGGAAAGATGGGCCACCGGCACCGTGGTCGTGGTGGTGGAGGTGGAAATGGTGGTGGTGGTAACGTTTGGATTCCTTCTCTATCCGCCACCGGAGATGGTGAAAATCATCGACAGAGCACGGCAGCTTCAGAGGGCCGGTGCCGTTGTATCCATAGACCTCATAGGCTTCGTCGAGAAGTCTCTTGAATAGTGGATGATATAGGTACGAAATCGGAATGGTGAATCTTTGAAATTCTTCTTCTTCTAACCCTACTCTAACTGCTAGCCACCCTTTTTTCACCTTCATCTTCTTGTTCTCATGCATAACACTCTCCATCTTTTTTATTGTTTCTTCTCTAGTCAATCGATGAAGATATCTAGGAAGGGAAGGAGAATTGAGGGTTTACTTCTTCCTGAGGTTGTGTGTGTTCATGTACGCGGTTGTAATGATTTATATGCATATAAACAATTGTTGGACCCTTCACGAGTGGGGTCATGCAGACACTAAGTATATATTATTCTCTTTTGACAAAGATGTCTGCCTTAAAGCAATTTGATTTTAGCCTTTTTTAGGGGAAAAGATCATTTGAAATAATTGTATTACAAATTAAATGGTGGGACAGTGCGTGCAATGTACGGATGTTGTAATTTCTGTAATATCTTAAATGGGGAAAATTCTTACCCAAATTAGGTTTGGCTAAACCAAATTAATTATAGAGTAAGTATGATACATTTACTATGTGATTGGTCACTTTTCCTGAACTGTACACCAATCACACGACAAGTGTATTACACTTGCCATAAAATTCATTCAAATTTGACCAAATCAAGTTCGAGATAGAATTTTCCCTAAAATGGGAACAAGATTTTGTTAGACCACGGAAGTATGACTTGAAGAGCTTTCCACGACAAGGTTAGTATGTGAGTGCACTACATAAAACATAGAATTTTTCTGTACGGTTAATTATTATGAAAAAAAAAATTCATAACAAATACAAATTAACTATGGCTTTGCAACGCATATTAGTCGCCGTTTCAGCAAGGGTGGACGAAACATTAGGCATGATAAATATTTTAGCTAAGGCTAAAAACTATAGCAAATATTGATTCATCGTAGTTAAAATTTAAGTTTTCTCATTAATTTTGTTTAATCATGATTAATAATATTGATTTACCATAATTTTTTACTCGAGATCATTTATATTGTAGCTAAAATCGATTTTTCTTTTTTCTTTTTACAGTGGTGGTTACCAGACGGAGAAATAATTTAAATTGGGGTTGCACAGACAAAGGTGCTTTTCAGCTGCAGATATTTGGTACGAATTTCTTAAGAATTAATGCATCACAATTATAATTTGCGATGTGCAGAAGGACGTTGCTAGAGACACCGTCGCCAAATAATTGCGACCGACTTACTAATCTGTCGTAATATACTACAACGGGTGAAAGTATCTGTCAAACGTAATATCGTACTGTAATCTCGATTGTCATTAGCAAGGATATTTAATTACAATTACTGAACGACTTCGTAATCATGTCAAATTTTAAGGGAGTCATTGTAATTCACCCTATAATTTATTCAGCTAATTCTCTGTTTAGCTCATGCTGATATTCCTAATAAGGTGCCCCACTTAGTAAATTAATTATTTTTGTTTGTGTAAATTAGATATTCCACTTTTTATGAAGAAAAAAGGTCGGGAGCTGTAACCTCCCAAAGGCCTAACTTTACATCTTCATGAACTATATATTCCTACAATATGATATATCTCAAAGGACCTTTTCTCCTGCAAAATTCTGATGGATCCTACAACTGTAAAACATCTGTCTATTTAGGTATATATGGATGGTTAAAGTTCGACCAGAAATATTGATTGGCCATTCGAGAAAGAGAGGGACGAATCTTCAGTATCGACATGAATTTTGTGCCAAAAAAATTCATTTCCCCAAGTCATACTATTATAATTAAGTAAAGGGTTAATTGTAATTTTCGCTCTGTAATTATAGGTATTTGGCGTTTTGGTCCTTTAAGTTTTTAGGGTAGTAAAATAGTCCTTTAAGTTTTCAATTTTCGTCCTCTGATCGCCGAATTTTTTAAAACTCACTGGAATAATGGCACGCGATTCACACGTGAGGCTTTTAAACTCGCTGGAAGAAGGAGCAATGCCTGAATGTGGTATCACTAAAGAAGATCAACCTAATCGCGTGCCAATATTTCGGCAAGTTTTAAAAAATCTAACGACCAGAGGACGAAAATCGCGAAAATTGAAAAGTTAAATGACTATTTTGCTACCCTAGAAACTTAAAGGACCAAAACGCCAAATACCTATAATTATAGGACGGAAAATGCAATTAACTGAAAAGTTGAAGGACTATTTTGCTACCCTAGAAACTTAAAAGACCAAAATGCCAAATACCTATAATTACAGGACGAAAATTGCAATTAACCTTTAAGTAAATTATGTTGACATCTCCTAAAACTAGGCGTAGCTACACAAACTATCTTTACTTTTTGCGTAGTAATCAACGTGACATGTAGTCTCTACGTGTATGTAATAAATAATATTTTATATTTTAAAATATATTATAAATAAGAAAAAGGGTTAATTACACTTACACCCCCTCTGAGAATGTATAATTACACTTTCCCCCAAAAAGTTTTGAAATTACACTTACACCCCCTCCGAAAATTCTTTGTTTACACCTGACCCCCATCCATTAGAGTTTGGACGAAAAATATTCACGTCAACAAAAATAATTACACAAATTTTCAATTTTTCCCATCATTTAACATTCTCATGTATATTTTTGTACTTATAAGAGGATAAGTGTAACGTATATGTATGGAGTGAGGCCAATATTATTATATTTTTTCCTTATAGATACAAAATTATTGCACGAAAATGTTAAATGAGAGGTAAAAATTGAAAATTTATGTAATTATTTTTGTTGAAATGAACATTTTCCGCCCAAACTTTAACGAATGGAGGTCAGGTGTAAACAAAGAATTTTTAGAGGGGATGTAAATGTAATTTCAAAACTTCTTTGGGAGAAAGTGTAATTATGCATTTCCAGAGGGGGTCTAAATGTAATTAACCCTAAGAAAAATGATATATAAACCTACACATCACATTTAAAAAAAAGGAAATTAAATTAGGGGTATTATTGTCGTAACAAAAAATTAATGTCACGGTATAAGTAACTGCTATTTATGATTAAAAATGGAATTTTCTTTTTATATTAATATAGAAAACAAGTACAACCCCTAAAGGGTTGCCGACATAATGCATTTTAGGGAGTGTTTTGTGTAAGTATTTTCGATGAAGAGGCATCAATTTAAATTATAATTATACTTTCAAAGGATATACTTATAATTTTGCGAAGGATTTGAAATTTAAGTTTAGATATTACATCAAGGGGGTGTTGATATAATGTACCTAATAGTTATTAAACTCCAAATGTATATTTTGTTGATTAATACTCATAGGTTATTAAATTTGACTCGGTAAAAGTTTGCTTAAACTCCAAATTAACAATAAGCAAATATTAAAACTTTAAATAATTCTCCCATGTAATGATTAACATTTTAAATGAGATGTTTATTGGACATGGTACTAGAGTGATGTTAAACAAAGTGGTCTTAAATTTACATTGCACTGCTACCTTTTTTTGAAAGAGGAGTTTTACCACTGGAAAAAATAAAAATTTAGATAGGGTTAATTATTGTAGTAAAAAAAATCGTAAAAAATACAAATTAATCACGGCTTACAACGGTAATTAGCGGTTGTTTCTGCAAGTGTGGTCAAAACACCAGTCATGAGCAAAATTATAACAAGTGCTTTGGCTATGACTAAAAACCATGACAAATATTTATTAATCGTGATAAAAACATTAATTTTTCATTGATTTTGTTTGACTGTGATTTAATAATATTTACTTAACATTGTTTTTTACCCTTGGTCATTTATAATGTACCGAAAAATTAATTTTTTTTTTATAATAATGTAAATTTTGACTAAAAAGAGTACAGTACCACCTGCATGTGAGGAGCATCTTAAAAATATTAATATGTTTTTTTTCTCTCAACCAATTTAAATTTTCAAATGAATGGATCATTCAACAGAACCAACATTCCCTATCACTATGATACTGAACGATCTACTAAATTTCAAAATGAGAAAGTCAATCTCAAGATGACCACTATTTTCGTGTCGAGGAAAGAATATTGGGACCTCCTCATAAGTGGGCACGATTCCTAACCTATATATTCTTCTCCATTTAATTTGGTAACATAAAATAATTGAGTGGATTTCCAATTTTCCATCAATCTTTCGTCTTGCTTTTTCACTTTTCTCCCATCTCCACTTCGACGCTGAGAAATAGACTACCTCTCTCATATATAAATATTTCATTCTTCTGTTTTCGTACACTAAAAAAAAATTCCAATTGACTACAATGTTACAGATTATGACCAAAACTCAAGTAAATAATTATTATTAATTATGATTAAATAAAATCGATGTAAATAATTAGTTATTTCACATCTAAAAGCTATGATTAAAAATAAAATAAAATTATGATAAATGTTTAAGCCACCATCGTAAAAACTACGGGCAACAATCATTGTTGGCCGTGGTCAATAGCTATTTGCTATTGTTCTTTATTATTAATCATTGCAATTAGTCATGGTTAAAGATTATAATTTTTTTGTAGTGATACTAAATTATACGGTAAATTATATTGACACCAGTGAGGTTAGATCTACTTATACAAATACCTCATATCCTTTATAAATCGATAAGTATAACTTTTTCAGTGGTAATATTTTACACGAATACCCCCTGAAGTACATTACCCTAAAACCTATGGTCAAGGGATGTAGTTGTAACTTTAAAAAATGGTTAATGATATTTGTGTAATTAAGCATAATCTCAAAAAGTGTCAATGCAGTTACCCAAAATTATATTCTTATTTTTCTTCATCTTACATAAATTAAAAAATTAAAAATATTGTAAAAATGGTTTTTCCTATTAAAGCATTCATTTAAACTCATTCAAGTGAATCCTAGCCATCTCAAGTACTAACTCAAATCATAGCAATCTAGAGGGTGTTCGGGTAAACTTATTTAAAAGATCTTACAAATTTATATATTTTATAAGACGTGTTTAAAATTGTATGATATTACTTCCTATTTCACACACAAGCCGGGAAGTATTTAGATAAAATAATGGGATTAAACTTATAGTATGTTAATAATGATAATTTGTAATCAATTTGAAAGAGTTTGCTAAAATTTCAAAAACAACTGATAATCTTTATATATTTAGTTTATAAGTTTTTAATATTTTATTCTTGAATTTTATAGATTCCTTTTTAAATAATTGATCAAATATATACTTGGTATATTTAATAAAAAATTATTAAAAGGATTGTATATATTCAACAAATTGTGAGATACGAATAGATTCTTGTTCCAGTGACGGTCACTGTCCTCATCAAAGTAAAAGCTCCGATGTGCCCCAATGCCAGCCATACCAACTAAAGTGCGTCCTAATCCGTACTCAAGAGCCAGTACATAAAGTTGAAGCCAACAATTAATCAAAATTTCTTTCTTTAGTGTTAGTACTCTTGTGAAAATTAGTATATTGTTCAATAATAGTGCTTTGCATTTGACTTGCCTATTAAGTGGTCGAAAATAGACAATGCACCACTGATATAATTGGGGAATATCAAGAATTCCACTGGTTCTTGATGTAAGTCAAACTATAATTGTTTATATGTTGGTGTAAGTGGCATATATACTTTTTCTTGCCGTCCTAGCACTTCACAACTTAAGAAGTCTAAACCTAATGTGTTGAAGCTGATTTTGTTTGGGTAAGTTATATCGATATTCTTTAGGTTAAGTTCAATTATATAAATATTGTTTTTTTTGGGTAAAATTATAAGTATATTTTTAATGTTATAGTTATAATTACAAGATTGGATTTAGCTACTGATTATCCAAATTTCGCTCCTTATTTATTGACCAAAATTTTACAAACAATTTCTTTACATTATACTAACACACCTATAGGGGGTGTACCTGTAATTTTAGAAATGATAGGGAGTGGTCGTGTATTTGGACCTAAATTCAAAAGAAGTCAATGTTATTTACCCTTTTTCACTATATATATATATATATGTATATAAAGGTTCATTGCCACAGGTTCACAATGGAATTTTAAATTTGAATTTTCGTAGCATATTTTGTGGCAAAACAACGACAAACTTTAGCAATGGAAAATCTGTTGCAAAATTTGGTCAATTTTAGGGTGGCCCACTTTCGTCGCGAGCCATTGCAAAAGTAGAGGCAAAATTTTGACAAATAATGCTTCCATTGTAGTTGGCAATGCATGTAGCAACGGATTATTTTTACTGGAAACACGGTCAGGCCGTGTTCTTCGTGCGATACGCAACATTCTCCGACACGGCCATGTCATCCAAAAGGGCAGACCGTGTGCTCTTTGGGAACTTTGGCTGGTGATTAAATCTTAGGACATGGTCGTGTGCGGGGACACGACTTGGCCGTGTTCTTTCAAACATGGTTGAAATCGCATCGTTGGATCCACTTTGCTCGCAAATTATGCCTGAAAAAGGGGAAATAACCAAAAGCAATATCCAACAAAGAGATTGAGCTTGAAAAACAGTAAATTACACGAGATCCTGCTCAAAAGGACGAAAAAATGTATGTATTTTCTCTTCATAAATACGTAAAATCCCTACTTATGAGTGATCGACAAGCCAAATAGTTGCCTTTTTGTAATCTCTTCCAGTGAATTTTTTCTTTGGCCATAATTCTCGTGCACTTAAAATAATTTATTACTATATGTCAGGGAATCCTTTGACCATAAAAACTAATGAAGTTAGGTTGTACATTTAATGGCGAGCATGAAACTAACTTTTGAGAGTTGGTCTAAAAAGTTCCAATCGAGAACGCTCAAGAAAGGGCATTGAGTGTTCTATAGACTTGCACTAGTGCTACATTCATACAATGAGTGTCTCATTTCATTGACGGTAGGCATTTGACATCTATACACTTGAGTGGGTATTTGATAAAGGATTGTCAAGTTCACTGAACTGACTCACAGGAGTTGTCATATGGAAACACACGCGACATGATCAGTATGTCTAGAACTCTTAGGTGCGGTAGTCCTCTATTATTCCTTTACTTGGGAGCCATAGTAGTCTTGTTTATACGGTTGTTGTATCTTGATCCTGGCTGACATGGCTGTTAGAATAGGTTTGGCGATTTGTAACCTATCTAACAACTTGATGCAAATGTAATATTATTATGTGATGAATAAAATGAGTGTTTGTCACTTCTGGTGCTTATTTTGTTGCGCTCATTTAACATTTGTTAAAACGGTGTTTAACTTATATCGTAACAAAGTCCACAGACCATGGATAACAACTCGTGCAGTTGGGCCACGCATTGGATGGTGGTCATGAAACCAAACTGATTAAGAGTTGGGTCTGAAACATTCCAAGTCGAGGACCTCGAGATAGGGCATCGAGAGTCCTATTGAGACTTGCATCAAGAGTCGTGTTTATTGGATGAGTGTCGTGTTTCATCGGCGACAGGCGTGGGACGCCTACACGATCTTGATGGGTTGGTCGACTGGAGTCGAGCCAACTGGACTGACTCGCAAGGATCATCATATGGAAGCCTTGGAGGCTTGGTCGGTATGATTGGTTTTTCCCGGTTCCGATAGTACAGGAGTAATCTTCAGACTTGAGAAATCATGGCAGTCGCATGCACAGGACGGCTGTCTCTTGGATCTGGCGAGAGGTGATCATTCTGTAAGATGATCATCATACGTGGTCGGAATGTGTAGTGAGGACGGTGGATCATCATAAGCCTTGTCTAGTACAATCGGAATATGTAGTGAGGACGGTGGATTCCAAGAAGAGGATCCGTCCCCTGTCAGTATGTGACAGAGGTATCTCCTATGCACTCGGAGACACGTTCATGCTGTTTGAAGCTGTGGCCATAGTGGTTGGTCGAACAGGGAATGATTTCCTGTGTCGACGCAATGAAGCATACGTGGTCTCGAGTATTAAGCATAAATGCCTAGTCAAGGATGGAAACCGACGCCCAATTCCATACCCTAGACTAAGGCCGGGATACGAAAGACGTAAGGATCTTACCCGTACGGAATTGGCGCCTAAATGTTCACGTCAATTTACCTAGTCTCTAGTGTCATAGACCGTTGCTAGACGGCCACCCATGGTAACGGGCCCTTGTAGGACACGGGCCCAAGTCTAGCTGAGGGTGAACCTAAAAGGTCAAACACAAATCACCGAGGAGGTTGAGAGATTGACTTGGAGTCGATCTCGAAGGATAAATAAGTAATTGGGTTACTTAAGGGAAAATCCATTGGATGGACGGGCCGATATAGTATAGGGCCTTCATTTAATCGGTAAATTGGATTTTCGATTAAATATGGAAAGTTGAGATGTTGAGACGTTGGATCTTTTAATTGGATTAAAAGATCAACGGGAATAATTTATATGGACATTAAATTGGATTTAATGTTGGGCTCGTCGTAATTGGATTACGATAAAACCCGATCCGTCAAATTTTACCCGAGAGGAGAAATAATTTCTATTTCTGAATAGGAAGAAGTTGGAATTCTTCCTTTAATTAAACATGGCCGAGATGCTTCCTTGGAGGAAGCAAAATCAGCCATGTTCATGCTAGGTGGTATGTTGACTTATCTCTTTTGGAAAGAGACAAATCAACTCCCATCAAGCTCTTCCCTTTTGGTATGATTTGATCATACAATAAATTTTGCTAGGCTTGATTGAAGAATTGATGGTGATTGATCGGAATGAATCTAGACATGCTTGGATGAACCTAGACACATTCCAATAATCACATTAATTATGTATATATATATTAGAATATACAACACCAAGCATAAGTGATTCATTATTCATCTTTTTCTAGGAAAAAGAAGAAGGAATTTTCGGATCTCCTCTCCCTCTCTAACTCTCGGTTTTCTCCTTCCCCTTTCACTTGTGTTCTTCACTTGGTTTTGAATCAAGAAGAAGAACAAAGTAGGTTTAAGAGAACACTAATTCATAGTGTTCTTCTCTTAAACCGATTCCTTCATAAACCCGTTTTCTTTTAGCAAGGAGAACGTGAGTTTCTTCTGGCGTGGTGTGGATCACCTTTGGAGAATCCATACGTTTGGATTTCGTGAGCATTCCGGAGAAGGAACAACGCAAGTAGCCGGGAGCATACGTTAAACAATCAAAGGTAACAGTTTTATTACGCTTTGGTTGATTTAATATATATATATATGCCCTATGTGTTTATATATATATTTTTAATATTTACACATCCTACATCGAACGCCCGGTTGAGCACCCAAGGGTACACCCCTTTGGATTCGTTTTATTTAAATTAGATTTAAATTTACGCACCATTTCTAGCATTTCTCGCTTCCGCTCGCGCTCCCGGGCAGATCCGCTTGTCCTTCAAGTGGTATCAGAGCCCGATTCGATGTAAGGGGTATAGATCTATGTGCTTGGCATGATCTACTTTCTTTTATGGTTTTATTGGCATGTTAGATTATATAAATGTATGAATAATATGATGATTCAATTGTTTGAATTTGATGGACTTTTGCATGCTTATTTTTATTAGATTGGATCTAAAAAATGTATGCTTATTTTGAGAAAAAATGTTACTGTTATTGTGCTGAAAAAGGATGTTGAATAAAAAAATAAAATAAAATGGGATCGGACGGCAGCGGCCCCGTGCACAAGCGCGCTGTCGGCCCAGGCCAGCACGCGAGACAGAGCGCGCGCGCGCAGGGCCCGCAGGCTTGTTGCCCTGTGCGCGCGGGTGGCCGGCAGGCACAACGATTGGGCCGTTTTGTGCCGTTTTTCGACGTTTTTCGAAAAATTTGATTTTCTGTATTTTTTGCACAGTATTTTAAAAATATGTTAATTTTGCATATTTGATTTTGGAATAATTGGATTATTCCTTAGATTAAATTTGCTTAATTAATTTGGGGTTAATACATGCATTGCATGCATTGTTTAAAAATGTCCATTAAATTTGAAATTTGAATTTTGCATATTATTTGTATGTTTATGCTTTTGTGATGTTGGACATCACTTGGGTATTTGGAATATCCATTGGTTCTTTATGCATGATTATTTGGAATAATTGTGTTATGTGAGTTAATGGAATCAACATGGGATGATCACAAGAGCCCTAGACCTTATGTATGGATGAATGTATGATCATTTATTTTCTGTTGGGTGGGGCCTGCGTGCCTCTTGTTTTTGGGACTATTATCTCCCGTATTTTCAGCCTCATGATGTTAAGGCTTGTTTTTATTACTACCATTGTATTACTTTCAGTTGTAATGAGAGTAGATAGGATTGGTGAGGTTTTAATTTTAACAAGCGTTTGGAGTCGGAGACCCCAAGGAGGAGCATCAAGGCGTGAAACAAGAAGCATTACAAGGCCCATTGGAATGACAATGGGTATATTATTATTGTAATAATTTAGGACCACCCTAGACAGACCATAGACTCACTGCGGGCTCAGTGGGTCGCATAGGTTGGGCTTGTGATTATCCTAACAGGGGTATGCTATGTTTTCTGCATGCGGCGTATTTATTTATCGCTTTAAATATTGGATATTTATGCATGCTAAAACACCATAATGTGATGAGGTCTCGGTCATACACAAACTCTCATTTGGTTGGACCAAATTAAATATTAGGCCCATAACGGACTTGGATCAAAATGGTATTTTGATCTGTCCGAACCTTCCATCCACAGCAATGTGGTGAGGAAGTTACCACTACCCAAGTGTGGTATCACGAGTTGTAGCACACTTGGACTAGGGGAAAGCTGCACCATTGTTGTGAACAAAAAGACTGCGCTCGTTGTTTTCCTGTCTCACGAGTTGTGGGGGGCGACAGTTTGAGGCATGATTTGGTTGATAGGTCGGGCCCAACACTGAGTAACATGGTTCACTTAGAGTCCTCGGAACCATGTGAATAGGTGAGACAAAATATCTCGGGAATCTCATTGGATGAGAATGATATTCGATATCTCCCACGAGGTCTTCTTCATGTGAATCGTAAAAGCGGGGCATGGAGATTACGCTTGTGGATCCCGAGCCCACTAGCAAATGGTTTCCCGAAACTCCGCTTGAGAGTGGCGGACTTTCTTATAAATAGTGGGAGGGTTAAAGACTAAAAGACCAAGTCTTCAACTTGAACTATTACCATCATCTGCTAATTTCTGCTTTATATTTTCATTAATATAGATATGTCTAAGAACCCATTAACCATGATTCTCGAGACTAACAAATTCAACGGAACGAACGATTCGGACTGGCTGAGAAACTTGAGGATTGTCCTCGGTTTCGAGAACCAAGGCTACGTCTTGGACGAGCCGCCACCGAGCGACTTACCGGAGGGGTCCACGCCTGAAGAACGTTTGGCGTTCGAGAAATGGCATGAGGACAATCGGAAAGTACGCAGTATCATACTGGCTTCGATGTCTAACGACATCCAGAAGCAGTATGAGAGGCTGGACAACGTCTCCTCCATAATGCTCTGCATGAACGAAGTTTATGCGGTTCCGGATAGGCATATTAGATATGCCGCCACAAAAGCATTCTTTGGCACCAAGCTTGCTGAAGGAGCGTCTGTACAAAGTCATGGGGTGAAGATGCTCTCCCTAGTGGAGAAACTCGAGGACCTTAAAGCTGCGCTTAACAATGACACATACATTGACGTGATCCTCCAGTCGTTTCCTCCATCCTATGACCCGTTTGTTGTAAACTACAACATGAACGGACTTGGGAAGTCTATTCATAAGTTGATCAACATGCTGGTCCAATACGAGGCAACGACCAACAAGTCGGTGCCGGCGGTATTGATAAGAGAGGCTTCAACCTCCAAGGCGAATGGCAAGAGGGCCAGACGCTGGAAGAGGAAGAAGGGCAAAGGGAAGACGGTTGCGGCCCCTGCTCGCCCTCCGGGCATCCCTGTTGCTCCGGTTGGACCAAGCAAAGGGAAAGGGAAGGCCCTTGGTTCTCAGCGCTTCAAGGCAAATGATGTCTGTATGCATTGCCAAGGGAAAGGGCATTGAAGAGGGAGTGCCCACAACTCCCTCCCAATCCAGGTATGTTTGTGTTCAACGGTATAATTGGATTATGACCGCAAAACACAAACGAAAATGGGATAATCATGATAACGCACAGATATGGCATGCGAGGTTAGGTCTTATCTCTAAAGATAGGATAAGAAGGTTGGTGGACTCAAAGAGTCTAGAAATAGACGATTTGGACAACCTACCAACCTGCGAATTCTGTCTGAAGGGAAAGATGACCAAGAAAACCTTTGTTGGACAAAGTACGCTAGCTAGTGGTCTGTTGGATTCGATTCATACGGATGTCTGTGGCCCACTAAATACTCAGGCTAGAGGTGAGTACTCGTACTTCATAACCTTTACCAATGATCACTCACGGTATGGTTATGTTTACCTGATAAGGTACAAGTTTGAAGCCTTTGGAAGGTTTAAGGAATACAGACTTGAAGTAGAGAACCAAACCGGTCGAAAGATCAAAGCCCTTCGGTCAGACCGAGGTGGAGAGTATTTGAGTGGTGAGTTTACTGATTATCTAAAAGAGAATGGGATTCTCTCTCAGTGGACCCCTCCTGGAACACCACAGCTTAATGGTGTGTCTGAAAGGAGGAATCGGACATTGTTGGACATGGTTCGATCCATGATGAGTTTTACCGAACTCCCCCTTTTCTTCTGGGGATACGCTCTTGAAACGGCGGCCAAAGTTTTGAACTTGGCGCCATCTAAGAAGGTATCCTAGAGCCATATGAGATATGGCATGGCAAGCCTGCCTCCTACAAATATACTTGAAAGTGTGGGGTTGCCCCGCATATGTCAAGAGATTATGGGAGATAAACTGAACTCAGGGTCTAGTTTATGCAGGTTCATCGGCTATCCGAAAGAAACTACGGGGTATTATTTCTATGATCCCTTTGAGCAAAAGGTTTTTGTCTCACGAAACACAGTGTTCTTGGAAAATGGTTTTCCATCGGATAGTCGACGCGATGAGGTGCTCCTTGAGGAATCAAGTGAGGTACCCCATGAGGCGACAGTGACATCTGAGCCAGTAGTTCCCACTGATATTGTTCTCGTCCTTCGTAGGTCGGCCAGAGTATCCTATGCACCTGATAGGTATGGATTTCTGGGCCTGACTGGTCAGTTGGATAATGATCCAAAGACATACGGAGAAAAATGTCGGACATTGATTCGGACAAGTGGCTTGAGGCCATGAAATTCGAGATGGACTCGATGGGTACAAACCAGGTTTGGACCCTAGTAGACCCACCCAAAGGGGTTAAACCCGTAGGGTGTAAATGGGTCTACAAACGTAAGCTTGGAGCTGACGGGGATGTTACAACCTTCAAAGACAGGCTTGTGGCGAAAGGTTACACTCAGCGACCTGGGGTCGATTTGAGGAAACCTACTCGCCCGTAGCAATGGCCAAGTCCAGTCGGATACTGCTTGCCATAGCAGCATGGTATGACTATGAAATATGGCGGATGGACGTGAAAACAGCCTTCCTCAACGGTTTCGTAGAGGAAGAGATCTATATGGATCAGCCGGAAGGTTTCACAACTGTTGGAGAAGAGCAGAAGGTCTGCAGTCTCCAAAGGTCCATCTATGGCCTCAAACAAGCTTCCCGAAGCTGAAACATACGTTTTGATGAAGTCATACCGGGATATGATTTCATCAAGAACGAGTCCGATCCTTGTATATACAAGAAGATCAGTGGGAGCTCAGTTGCGTTTCTAATGCTTTACGTGGATGACATCTTGCTCATTAGGAATGATGCTAAGATGTTGGGTACCACTAAAGCTTGGTTGTCAACGCAATTCTCCATGAAGGATATGGGCGAGGCATCCTACATCCTTGGCATCAAGATCTACAGGGATAGATCTAGAAGGATGTTAGGAATGACCCAGTCCTTGTATATTGAGAAAGTGTTGAAAAGATTCAAGATGGAGAACTCAAAACGAGGATTCCTTCCTATGAGGCATGGAATTAGGTTATCCAAGAAGCAGTCTCCTAAGACTGATGAGGAGCTTAAACGGATGTTGGACATCCCCTATGCTTCAGCCGTAGGCAGCATACAGTATGTTGTTCAGTACACTAGGCCTGATGTGGAGCGTAACTAGCCGATATCAGTCGTGTGCCGGGGAGGCACACTGGAGTGCAGTCAAGACTATCCTAAAGTACCTCAAAAGGACTAAGGACATGTTCTTGATCTATGGCGGTGGAGAGTTGATACTGGAAGACTATAGCGACGCTAGCTTCTAGTCGGATGACGATGTTAGGCCCGACCCATCAACCAAATCATACCTCAACTGTCGCTCCCCACGACTCGTGAGACAGGGAAACGGTGAGCGTACTTTTTGTTTACAACAATGGTGCAGCTTTCCTCTATTTCAAATGTGCCACGACTCGTGAGACCACACTTGGGTAACGGTAGCTTCCTCACGACATTGCTATGGATGGAAGGCTTGGACAGATCAAAACCATTTTGATCCAAGTCCATCATGGGCCTAATATTTCAACTTGGTCCAACCAAGTGAGAGTTAGAAATTATTGACCGAGACCTCATCACATTAATATTTTGCATGCATAAATATCCAATAATATAAAGCATTTAAATAAATGCATCGCATGCAAGCAAATCTAGCATACCCCTGTTGGATGATCACGAGCCCAACCTATATGACCCACTGAGCCCGCAGTGAGTCTATGATCTGTCTAGGATGGTCCTACACTATTACAACAAATTAACCCAATGTCATGCCAATAGACCTTGTACTCTATTGTTTCGCCTTGATGTCTCCCCTTGGGCCTCCATCCAACGTAGGCCTCCTTTTTCTCCGTAGGCTTGCCTTATTATACATAAAATGTAAAACCTCACAAAAATATTCCTAACTACTCTCATTACAAGAGAAATGGAATACATGGAAAGTAAAAAGGAAAAAGATAAGCCTTAACATCATGAGGCGAAAGTGGGAGATAATAGTCCCAAAACAAGAGGCACGCATGCCCCACCCAAAAAGAATTTAAAACCATACAGAGGTCAATGGGCTTCGTGATCATCCCTTGTTAATGCAATTAACAAAACACAACATAATTACATATCCAATATAATCATGCTCCAAATAATACAAACCATGTATAAAATAAATGATATCCAATACCATCCCATAACATAATTAAATGCAGAAAAAAACATGTCAAAAACACAATTAAAAAATGGATATTAGAAACCTCGTACAACCCATGTACATTTTTTTCTGGTTTGGAAACCATTTCCAAAATAATCTTAGGCAATTTAATTTTAGGAAAAATCATTCTCAACTAAAATTAAATCAGCCATAAATTAAATATTTCAGAAAAAAATGTGTAGAATACTAGAAAATCAAATTTTTCAGAAAAAATGGCGAAAAAACAGCCCAGCCGTTCGGCTGTGCCGGTCGGCCGCACAGTCAGCCGCGCGCGCAGACGTCACTGCCTGCGCGATGCGCGCGACCCGCAACGTCCGCGCGCTAGGCCGGCAGCACACGCACGCGTGCAGCGCGAGCGCCAGGCGCCAGCGGCTGCCTCGTGCGCCAGAGCGCACGTCTGGTAACGCGGGCGCCCTGCCTGCGCGCGGAAGCAGGCAGCCTGCTGCCGACCGGCAGCGGCTGCTGCCGCTGCTGTAATATTTTTTTTTTTTTAATTTTGCACATAAAAAACTGAAATAAATATCCAGATTTCTGAAAATCCAATTTTCTAAAATCACCCAAATATCCATGATTAATCACATAATTAAACATGCAAATTTCAACAAATAATTATGAAAATTAAAAGCAATAAACACATGCTTTTAAAGCCGATCTAAACACGTTGAACACATAAAACATGTAATCCATATGAAAGAATCGGTACGGCCCGGGAACGCCGCGGAAGCGTAAAATAAAATAAAAATAATGATTTCAAAAGGGTGTTCCCTTTGAATTCCCAGGCGTTCGATGTATTCAAAAGCATAATAACATACAGTAAAATATGCTTGAACATGTGGCTAGAGGAGGAAACAAAAAGGTACAATAATTTAAATAGAAACATACCTTTTTCGTTTCACATGTACAACGGCAACAAGCTTTGATTCTCTTTTTGTTCCTTTTCCATTCACCTTAGGATTCAAATTAGAACCCCTCTAATTTTTCCACACCATAGCAATAGAAGCAAATCTACATCTACTGCTAGGTAGAAGCTAGATCAAGGAAGAAACGAAAAGCGTATTATACTATTGATTATTGTATACGTATTTCTCATGTTCTCATCTTGAATCCAATTTAAAGAGAACTAAAAAATGGAGAAAAAAGCTGGAAATGTTGTGGCTTGTGTGAGGAGAGTGCAAGTTAGGGAGTTGAAAAGTGTATACATGTGTTGTGTAGTTGTAGGTAGTTTCCAAAACCACCTACACACTAATGCACAAGTTATGCTCAACCTCCAACCATGTTAGAACAATATGCGGACCACCTAGCCATCATGGCAAGCCACATCATTGCTTACATGGAGGACTTTCAACTCCTCTTAAACTTGCATCAGACCTTTGAGCTTTGATTTCAAGTCATGGACCGATTTTGACCGGTCTTAATTTCATCAAGTTAAATCAAGTGATCCATGGGTTTTAAATTAATCCAATTAATTTTAAACCTTATTGAAATCCAAAAGTTTATTTAATCCAATTATATAAATATAAACTCAAACACTAATTAATTAATCCAATCAATTAATTAAACGAAATCCAATAAATTAATCCAATTAATTTAAAGGTATTAAGCCCAAAATTAATTGATTCAATTAATTAATTCTTGGGCCACCCATCCAATGGATTTTCTCAATAAATGATCCAATCATTTATATTCTCCTTGAATTAATTTAATCCAATTGAATTAATTCACTTCTTCCAGAATTAATTCCAAATTAATTCCACTACTTCCAAAGTGATTTGTGTGCGACTCTTCAGGTTCACCCTCAGCTAGACTTGGGCTTGTGTCCAGCACAATTGTATAATTAAATTCAATTTAATTAATTATTTCTGATTAACCATTAATTAGAAATGCCCGTTACCATGGGTGGTCGTCTAGCAACGGTCCATGGCACTAGAGATTAGGTGAATGTTGGTGTGAACATTGAGGCTCCGAATTCCATACAGGTACAATCCTTCCGTCGACCATCTCCCAGCCTTAGTCTAGGGCATAGAATTGGGCGTCGGTTCCCATCCTGGACTAGGCAACTATGCTACAAACTTGAAACGCGTTTACTCTATTGATCGACCTAGGGAACCATTCCCTACTCGACCAATCGCTACGACCGTAGACTTAAAGAGTCGAAACCATCTCAGAGCGCATAGGAGATATAGCTGTCAAATACTGACAAGGGACAGATTCTCTCTTGGAATCCACTGTCCTCACTACATACTCCGACTGCACTGGACAAGGCTTATAATGAACATATCGAAGACACGGTCACCTCTCGCCAGATCCAAGATACAACCTTCATATGCATGCGACTGCCATAATTTCTCTAATCCCGTGCTATCCAAACCGGGAATTCCAGTCATACCGACCAAGCCTCCAAGGCTTGCCAACTAACCCACTAAAATTGCATTGACGACCTACGTCTAGCACCGATGAAACTCGGCACTCACCCAGTAAATGCAATACTTAGTGCAAGTCTCTATAGGGCACTCGAGGCCCAGTCTCGAGGTCCTCGACTTGGAACGTTTCAGACCGACCCTCAAGGAGTTGGTTTCACAGCCGCCAACCTATGCGCAACTCAACTCAATGGGTTTAACCAACCAGTCTGTGGGCATTTGTTGTGACATTGAAACGGCATTCAATGTAAGTAGTAAGCACAACAAACACATTTTGCCAGTGATATATACTTACTTTATCCATCAGTATAATATTATTTTGATAAAGATCGACGAATAGTTCCCATAACAGCCAATCTAATTGACTTTCTGGTCACCTATTCTAACAATGTCCCACTTGACCACAAAGCCAATTACCCATGTTGCTCAGAGCCTTCTAAGCATGAGCAATCTATGATACCGACTTTCGTGGGTCTACTATATTTTCTCTGCCGAAGTGACACGGTCCAACCGTGTCACCTCTTCCTACCATTGCTGCTTGCAAATGGTGGTTGTCTAAGAATTTTCCGTGGATCTGTGATGAGATCTCGGGCCCAAAAGCTTTTGCTAAAGCCTAGTTGTTCGCCTCCAAGGCAACTACTGGCTTGGCCATGCTAGGCACCACATCCATCCTATGGATGCGGTTTTCATTCCAAACCACTTTTCAGAAATGACTTCCAAAGTCGCCATACATTCAACTTTCATAATGACATGTCGTGGTATCCTGCTGGAAACCTTTCCAAGCAACCACACGCACCATTAAGTCCAAATGTACATACATATTGAGACTAAACATTATTCACATGATTCTGGAACCTAGTATCGCTATAGCTTTCCAGAATCAACCCTTCACAAAATGTGCATCAAGAACACCTCTTCAATCCTTATTCAGGTATTAAAGATATTCTCAACAACTGTCTACTGCCTTCTCGGCACAAGCCCAATAACTGTTGTTATGCCCAAAGCATGCACGAACAACATTTTCATGCTGCCTAAGGCAAAGACATAGGGGATGTCAAAACATCTAAGCTTTCTCATCAGTCTAGCGTGATTGAGTCTTGAACAGCTTAACCCTGTATATAGGAATCCAATTCCTATCATGGTGAATTGCGTGAACAACGCTCGTGTTTCAGTGTTTCCTAACATCTTAAATTCATTCCAAATGGATAAGACATTACGCACTAAAACATTTGGAACAAAACTATCCTCCCACTGACCCTAAAGCCTGTTACTGATCGATTCATACTCCGTATGAACTCGTCAAAATGAATATTCCAATTATACAAAATTTCAAACCCAGTTTGAATTTTCATGACGAATCAAATAGCTCTAAGCCATTGATCCAAACCCGATGTCCAACATCGCTTCTCCTTGTATCTTATGGATGATAATCCAATTGACTGGACATGCCCAGAAACCTATGCCTCTCAAGTAACTAAGGTATCTGGTTATCTCTAGGAGGACTGGAATATAGTCAGTGGAATAATATAACAACAAATGATGTTTACATTATCCTGTATTAAACCTGCACAAATTAAACACCTAGTCTAATTTGTCTCCCACTAGTCCCTTGACGTATGTGGGACCATCCCATGTACTCAAGAACTTTGCAGGATGCAGGCTTGCCAAACCATATCCTATATGGCAACTAGTTCATGACTATTAGAAAATGCTATGTTTCTCAACTTGGCAACCTTTCAAGTCCATGTCTAGAAGGTTTAAGGTAATCCAGTGAAACCCTGATCGAACCAAGTCTAACAAGATTCGATTTATCCCTTATCAGAGACCGTTCAACCATGGTCCTTACAGGAAGAACTCCACTGCGTGAGAATTCCATTATCATCTGGATATTCAAGAACTAGTACTAAATACATGCCCCTTCGATCTAATCGAGAGGTTTAATTTTGCAATCGGCTTGGTTCACCACTCCAAGTCTAATTCCCCGAACCTATCCAAGGTCCTTAGACTTGTGAACCCTCTTCCGGTGTGGTGTATTCAGTAACCTACGAATGTCTAAATGGATCCAATCCGATAGACTTTTGGCAAGCCCACTTTGTCCAACAAAGAAGCCTTACAGTCTTTCCATCTCATAGAGGACTTGTACGCTAGTCGACTCAAAATGTCTATTGCTAGACTCTTTGAATCTTCTAACTTCCTCGTCCTTAACTAAAGGAAAAACCATCCTAGCTTATGGATGCCAAATTCATAATTTTCTCTTGATTATCCATTTTAATCATTTCATTTGAGTACTCATAATCTAATTATGGGATAATGTTTAAGGATAATTATGTATCCCACCTAGCAGACAAGAATAGTCATTCTTTGTCAAATAAAGCAATTTTATAGATCAAACGTATGTAATTAAAAACTGTCCAATAGTACATAATAACATACTTCGATCATGCCAGGTTACATATTTTCTTTCTAACTCTATCCTAACATGATCATTGCTATGCTAAGCCTAACTAGTCCCTAGTCTTTGCAGCAATGGCCCTACCATCGCTAAGCCTTAGGACCTGTCTGGGCTTTCTACTCATAACCATCTGCAAACCATTCGCAGATTATGATTAACTGGTATCCAATGCGAAAGAGTAGAACAATAATCATGTTGGTACTCAATTCAAATGTACCTTCATTAGAGAGGAGCTTGGGACACTCCCTCTTCCAATGTCCTTTTTTCGCGGCATTTAATGCACACATCGTTTGGAATCTATGACTTTGACTGCCGAACCCTCTTCCTCTTTCCTTTACCTCCGCCCAGCGGTGTAACAGGATCACTCGAAGTGCTAGCAGTGGCTGATGTTGTCTTAGCTTTCTTCCTCTTCCAGCGTCCGGCACCCTTGCCTTTTGCTTCTCAAGTCGAAGGCTCTCCCACTAGTATCGCCGGCGCAGATTTTTCAATCATTGCCTCGTACCGGACCAGTATATTTATCAAGTCGATAATAAATTGGTCGAAGGAGGTAGAAAGCGACTGAAGCATCATGTCGATGTACGTTTCGTTTTCAAGATCAGCTTGGAGGTCTTTGAGCTTCTCCACAAAGGATAGCATCATCACTCCATGCTCTTGTACAGACGACCCTTCTGTCATCTTAGCTCCAAAGAATGTCTTCGTTACAGCGTATCTAACATGTCGGTCCGAGACCGCATAGATATCTTGCAAATGAAGCATAATCAAGCCAACATCGTCTAGCCTATCGTACTGCTTCTAGATCTTGTTAGTCATCGAGGCCAGTACGATGTTACGGACCTGCCGATGGTCAACATGCACCTTCTTGAATGCCAAGCATTCTTGAGGCATTGACCCATCCAGCAAGGCCCGAGGAAGATCCTTATCCAAAATGTAAGTTTGATTCTCGAAATCTAAGACTATCTTAAGATTTCGCAGCCAGTCGTTGTAGTTTGTTCCATTAAACATATTAGCCTCTAGTATTGGCGTTAGTGAATTCTTAGACATATACATTCAAAATGTAAACAGAAAAACATTAAGTAGATTATCGTAATATTATGTTCAAGTTAAGACTTGGTCTTTAGTCATTAACCTCTCCCACTATTTCTGCGAAAGCCCATCACTCTCAAATGGGGTTCCGAAGAACCATTTCCTAGTGGGCATGTGGTCCACAAATGCAATTATCCATGCCCCGCTTTTACGATTCACATGGAAAAAGGCTTTGTGGGAGGTAACCCATACCATTCTCATCCAATGAGATCCCCAAGTTATTTTGCCTCACCTCTTCACATGATCCCGAGGACTCCAAGCGAATCATGTTACTCAGCGTTTGGCTCGACCCATCAACCAAATGAATATCTCAACTATCGCCACCCACGACTCGTGAGACAGGGAAATAGGAGCATATTGCTTTGTTCATAACAATAGCGCATCTTTCTTCCAATCCAAACGTGCCACGACTCGTGAGACCACGAATAGGTGAAAGTAGCTTCCTCACTACATTGCTATAGATGGAAGGTTTAGATTTAAATCAAACCATTTGACTTTTTAATCCATTAATGGGACTAATATTTACTTGGACTATCCAAGTGAGAGTTAAGTTTATTAGTGACCGAGACCTCATCATTAAGAAAGTTTTGCATGCTCGAGTTTTAACATTGAATATAAAGGATGCATTCCAAACACATCATACATAAAATATTAAAACATACACCACATGCAAAAATAAGCCTAGCACGCCCCTGTTGGATGATCACAAGCCCAATCCTATATGATCCGCTGAGCCCGCAGTGGATCTATGGTCAATCTAGGGTGGCCTAAAATATTACAAAATTATAATCCATTATCATTCTAATGGGCCTTGTAACACCTCTTCATTCTTTTGGACTCTCCATCGTGGGCTCCATCCAACGGGCCTCTTCTTGTGCCTCCATCGCCATGGAAGTACTTCCTTACAATGTATTACAAAAAATAAATCCTCACCAACCTAACTACACTCATTACAACTTTAAATAAGAAACCCCAATCATAAGTTGGGGGGAGTACAAAAAGAGGGAGAAAGCAAGCCTTATTATTTCAAGGCTAAAAACGAGATAGAGAAAGAGAATAAAAAAACAAAGACGCACGTAGGCCTCACCCAACAAAAATTAAACCATACATAAGGGCCATGGGCTTTGTGATCATCCCCATTGTTTATATCAAATAATTAATACACATTTATATCAAATATAAACATACCCAATAAATAAATACATCCAATGCATTTATAAAATATGATATCCAATATCATAAACAACAACATAATTATATGTAGAAATATATATATTAATAATGCAATTAAAAATGGATATCAAGTATCATACATCCAATGTACCAAAAAATATTTTTTGTTTGGAAATCATTTCCAAATAAATCTAAGGCACAATTTAATTTCAGAAAAAATCCAATTTAACTAAAATTAAAATTAGCCAAAATTAATCAGTTCAGAAAATATACAGAAATGTGGAAAATTCAATTTTCCGGGTAAAAATGGCAAAAACGACCCAGCGTTCGAAACCGGCCGGTCGGCAGCACTGCCAGCTGCGCGGGCGCGCACAGACTCCCCTGCCTGTGCACAGCCCGCCCAACGCCAGTGCACTCACACCATCTCTGCGCGGGCGCACGTTGGCACTGTGCGGCCAGCAGCTGCTGCCGGCTGCACTGTTTTGAACCCATTTCTTTTTTTTAAATTTCTGCATTAAAACTGAAACTAAAACATGCATTTACAGAAAATCCAATATTCAAAAAATGCATGGATATCCAGAATTAAAAGCAAAATTAACAAATATTTTTCTAAACACATAATCATGCTTAAAACCGTAAAACATGCTTTCCAAAAGCAAATTAAACATGTTGAACATGCTCATCACATAAAAACATCTTATTCCTAAAGCCACAACATCGAAGCAGGCTCTGACACCACTGAAAGAATCATTACGGCCCGGGAACGCGGCGGAAGCGTAAAATAAAATAAAAATAAAATGATTTCAAAGGGGTGTTCCCTTTGAATTCCCGGGCGTTCAGTGTATTCAAAAGCATAATAACATACAGAAAATATGCTTGAACATGTGGTTAGAGGAGGAAACAAAAAGGTACAATAATTTAAATAGAAACATACCTTTTTCGTTTCACATGTACAACGACAACAAGCTTTGATTCTCTTTTCGTTCCTTTTCCGTTCACCTTAGGATTCAAATTAGAACCCCTCTAATTTGTCCACATCACAGCAATGAAAGCAAATCTACATCTACTGCTAGGTAGAAGCTAGATCAAGGAAGAAACGAAAAATGTATTACACTATTGATTAGTGTATACGTATTTCTCATGTTCTCATCTTCAATCCAATTCAAAGAGAACTCAAAAATGAAGAAAAAAGCTGGAAATTTCGTGGCTTGTGTGAGGAGAGTGCAAGTTAGGGAGTTGAAAAGTGTATACATATGTTGTGTAGTTGTAGGTAGTTTTCAAAACCACCTACATACTATTGCACAACTTATGCTCAACCTCCAACCATGTTAGCACAATATGTGGACCACCTAGCCATCATGGCAAGCCACATCATTGCTTACATGGAGGACTTTCAACTCCTCTTAAACTTGCATCAAACCTTTGAGCTTTGATTTCAAGTCATGGACCGATTTTGACCGGTCTTGATTTAATCAAATTAAATCAAGTGATCCATGGGTTTTAAATTAATCCAATTAATTTTAAACTTTATTGAAATCCAAAAGTTTATTTAATCCAATTAAATAAACATAATCTCAAATACTAATTAATTGATCCAATCAATTAATTAAACGAAATCCAATAAATTAATCCAATTAATTTAAAGGTATTAAGCCCAAAATTAATTAATCCAATTAATTAATTCTTGGGCCATCCATCCAATGGATTTTCTCAATAATTGATCCTATCATTTATATTCTCGTTGAATTAATTTTAATCTAATTAAATTAATTCACTTCTTCCAGAATCAATTCCAAATTAATTCCACTACTTCCATAGTGATTTGTGTGTGACTCTTTAGGTTCACCGTCAGCTAGACTTGGGCTTGTGTCAAACACAATAGATTAATTAAATCTAATTTAATTAATTATTTTTGATTAACCATTAATCAGAAATGCCCGTTACCATGGAAGGCCGTCTAGCAACGGTCCATGGCACTAGAGACTAGGTGAATGTTGGCGTGAACATTGAGGCTCCGAATTCCATACACCCTGCCGCCCTCCGAGATCTGGGCGACGGGCGATGCCCATCGCCCAGAGCCCCGCCTCTGGGCGACGCCGTCGCCCAGACGGCGGGAGTTGGCGTCGCCGCCCTCCTGCGAGGGCAGCAGGGTGAGTGGGGAGGAGGGTAGGCGGGTGGGGGAAGGGGGGGGGGTTGTGTTATTATTATTTTTTAAAAAAAATAATTTTATAAAAATAAATATATTATAAGTAATTTGTAGGTATATAAGGGGCATTTTAATCATTGTCCCAAAAAAAGTACTTCAAGGTTGATTAGGGGGCAGTATGAACAATTATTCATATCACAAAGGTGCTTTTTGATATTTAAATTTTCACAAGAGGGTTTTTGATATTTTTCCATATCACAGGGCATCAAAATGTATTTAACCCTAAAATTATTCATGCATATAATTACCTCATATATATAAATATATATTATTTGTATATTTTTTTATTAGTTCATTAGCCCTTTCGATTTTATTAATTCTATATTTTTCAAAATATATATGCATGTATAAATTTATTTTTAATTTGGTTTGACAAACAAGTGAAGTTACAATTAAATGAGCACCAAGTACATTGAGATTATGTAAATAAAAAGTGAAACTAGAATTAGACAAAAAAAAAACAGAAAGAAAGAAACTAGAATTAGACAAAGTTCCAACAAAGGGTGATTTTAACATTTTAGAAATCCCTTTAATTTTTTAAGAAAGCAATTTTTGTAGGGGTAAAATGGACTATCTGAGCTTAAAATTAAAGGTCGAGTTTTTTTAAAAGATTCTAATACTTTAGGGGGGTAATTGATGGTTCAAAGGTCATTTGAAATTTTTATATTACATATTATAGTTTGTTAATATAGTTACTAAATAAGATCGTTATAGGCATTATAAAAATAACTATTAATTAGGTCATTTAATAAGTTGTTAGTACATAAGAATGATCAATTTTGTACCTATTAAAAATTAAATGAACCATAATTGACCAATCATATTTATTACTCTTTTTTTATTTTATTTTATTTTACAATATTACATAAGTCAACATAAATTTATCCAATACCTTTCAAGAGCCATATAAACTAATTTTGTTAGAAACAAAATAATTACTTAATATTAAGTTAAAAATCTGCAAAGGACAAATTGAATTGCACAAATAGATTTTGATAATAAAATTAGTGTTTTATATAGTAAATTGAAGTATATTAACTACCATAAATACATATTTTAATTCCTTAATTGAACTTAGAATATTTTCATTATAAGTACACATATCTATGACTTGGTAAATTTTGCATAATTCAAGCAAATTTTATTTTTGGGTTTATTGCAATTTTGGTCCTGTATTTTTAAGGGGTTGGCAATTTTGGTCCTCTAACATTGGGTATGGCGATTTTGGTCTTGTATCTTTCAAATGTTCGCAGTTTTGGTCCTTTAGTCCATTTTATGACCACTTTGCCCTTTTAATGAAAAAGCTCCATAGTCCAACACATGCTCTTAGTAAGGCCCAACATGCTTCCGAAATAAAATTAAGCCTCTATAAATTCATACCTGGTTTTGACCGCCTTGCCACCAGGTATTCCAAGTCCTCGTTTTTACGGCTCTTTTCCAACCATACTACCGCAGTAGATGGTTCGCAGGTACTTGGCTCCTTCAAGAACAAACAGCACAACCCTATTTCGTTTCCTACCTTAGGGCATAAAAGTATTCCAAAATAGAGACTTGATAAATTTTTGATAGACAAATCGAATAGAAGCCTTTATTTTATTGAAGAAATACTTGAAATATTACATAGATATTTTATTCCTCTATCGGAGGAGAAAACTATTTCGACTCTCATGGATAAGAGGACTTAATTCGTTGGGGATAACCCCATACACTGGAAGTTCTAACACTTAGAGAATTTTAAAGATAATTTATTTTTCTAAAGAGTTTAGAAGTTTTCTGATGCCCTCCATCTGCTTCCTATCTCTCTATTTATAATAGTCCGCGGACTTCAAGCCCGGACTTTAATCTTGTTTTGGATGACATCATTGCATTCGTCACCAACTTTGTCTTTCAACTTTTCAGCTGTGGTCATTATGCCTTGTCGGCTATGTGCTTGCCAGCTGGAGTTCTTTGTCTTTCTGACTGTTGGCGCTTTTGTGTTCTTCTGCCGACAGTCTTCCTTTTGACTTTTTACATCTTGAGGTTTTTACCTTCTTTTGTAAAAATCCTTTCTTTTACCCTTCTCTGGTCTTGGTTCGGGTTTATTTTAGGTTACCCGAATCTTTGTTTTCGAACAAGGTCTTTTCTTGTTTCTCACAACAAGGGCATAGGTGGTTATGTCATTGTCCTACATGCATCATGTTGCATGCCTTCTTTCTTGTGGTCTCGGTTGCAGGCAGCTTATTTCCCCATATGAGCATTCTTTTCTTTTCAAACAAGCTTTCTGCAAACTCGGTGCTTTTTCCGGTCATGGAATTTAACAAGAAGGATCCATTTAATTTATTGGAGAATATTTTAAACGGATACTTGACTTTATCCATCTCTGTGAGACAGACCCAGTAACCCCAAGCTCTTCCGGTGGATATGTCATCTTCACTAAGGGAAGACACCAGGGGAACCTCTCCTGTGGCAGCCTTGACTTTGTTGAATGCTACCATGTCTGGTCTTTGCAATTTGATGAAATAGAATGCTGGATGAGACCCTTTTCCTTCGATTCATGGAGCTATGGAAATGAACTTGAGCTCCAAAATATCTCCTCGTTTAAGGTGGGGATTGTTTTGCCATGCGCCATATACCGCCCCACTGATCCATTCCAGAAGCTTGGAGATTTCCGGAAAGCTTGGTGACATAGTATGAACTGAAGCAATGGCTCCAAAATCATACCACTCTCGTACCTCTTCTGGTTTAGACCCTTCGAGCATCTAGATTCTGTTATATCTTCCAGATGTGTCTACGATGCTCTTGCCTGGCCTTACGCCTTTATGAGAAACAAGTTTTTCCCATGATCTCTGATAATCCTGCCAAGCGAAAATAGAAGATAAAACCTCATTAGTATTAACCTTAGAGGTGCCCGTCATCGGCCTAAGGTTAATCTCTTCCTCTTTAACCCCAGAGGTGCTGGGTTGACTTGAATTATCAGGAGTTTGCACTTCTTGTAACTCAACTTTTTTCATTTCACCAGAGTCCGACGATGGCCTCGTGCAAGCAGTACTTGAATCTGCCACTACAGGTTTAGAGCCATGTTCTCTAATTGCAGGTTTAGAGTCCTGCTCTCTTAATTCTCGGGCTATCACCGAAGATGATTCCTTTTGAATTGGTTTCAGTAAATCGTACAATAACGATCTTGCAGCAAGTTTGGTACTCCTGATGGCCTTCTGGACAGTGTCCAGATCAGCTCGTTGGACTTGGGCAGCTATTTGGGCTTTAACCGTTAGCTGTCCAAATCTCTTATCAATTTCCTCAAGGTTCTCCCTGAGGTGCCTGAGTCTGATGATGACGGAGTCTGCCTCAACTGCCTCCATCCCTTGTTAAGAAATCTACAAGAATATTTTCATGAGATTTGATAACGACAATATTATAATAATAATATTGGCATTATGCTTGCCATCTAATAATACGAGCTTTCTCAATCTTTGATTCAAGTTTATTTTTTAAGAAAGCCTATACATTCGTATTAACTTTTAATGTAAATTCTTTGGCTAGTAAGAACAAAGGCCATTTTTTGAAAGCCTTCCAAACTGCAAATAATTCCTTCTCGTTAATATGCCATAATTTAGCTTGTTGTTCGGTGAACAATCCTCCTGTGTATCTACATGGCTATTCGCCAGTAGTTGTTTTTTCTCATGAGCACTGCTGTCCATCTGTAATCATTGGCGTCCGTGTAGACTACTAACTTATCCTCGTCTTGCGGGATTGCAAGGTTTGGCAGGTTATTACAAACCTGTTTTAACTCGCGAACCCTTTGCATATGAATTTCGCCCCATTTCCACTTTGAACTTTCTATTTCTTTCAGAAGTGTACAGAAATCCTTTCTGTATTTTGCGAGGTCCTTGATAAAGATTCCTGCAAAATTGACAACTCCCAAGAAGCTTTGAAGGTTCTTCTTATCTTTAAGAATGTTAGGAAAATTGCGAATCTTTTCTACAATGTGTTCCTGCAACTCAATACATGTTTCATCAATAAGAATTCCTAGAAATTCAATTTTATTGACAACTATGATGACTTTCTTTTCGGAAAGCAATAATCCCTCCTGATGGCATGCATCAGAAAATATTTCAAGATGTCTAATGTGATCCTGTATATTTTTAGATGCAATCAAGATGTCGTCTATGTAAACAAACATAAACTCTAGATAGTCTTTGAAAAGATTATCCATCTTTCTTTAAAATATCTGGGGTACATTGGCAAGTCCCATTGCAAATACATTCCAGATATATTGTCCATGAGGTGTGGAAAATGTAGTGTATTTCTTTGAGTCATTTTCCATTTTAATCTGATAAAATCCAGATTTGCAATCGAACTTGAAAAACACTTTAGCACCTTTAATGCAATCAATTAAGTGTTCTCTACTTGGGATGTAATAACCATCAAATTCTAATATTCTATTAATGCCTTGATAGTTAATGACTAACCTGGGATTACCTCTTTTTATCTCACCATGGTTGCTTACCAAAAAACCAGGGCTATTATAGGCCGAGACTCCAGGCTCGATGAGTCTAAGATTGATATGCTCTTTAATGGTCTCCTACATATCTTTCTTATCCTCCATGTTCATTTGGATAGGCTTGTATCGGACATACTTGTACTTGCATTTCTCTTTGACCTTTAGAGTAGCCTCGATCTTATTTCTATCCCACCACGCCAAAAGATTCTCACTGAAATTCCTTTGAATAAGCCTCTTAACATTCTCGAGAGAAAGTTTACTTTCCCCGTCCATGTCCATTGATCTTCACTCTTGTATAGCTTCCTTCAAGATCCTAAGATCTTCTTCAGAAGCATCACTAAAACGCCTTTAGGATAATGACCATAAATTTTCTTCTATCCTGCATTTTTGGATGAGTCAATTTGGCATCATCACCACGTTTGCTGCGAAAATTTATGGGCATTATCCTGTTAAATGCCTTTTCTCTTTGCAAAACTTGTATCTCGCTACCACAATTAGTAGTAAAAATCAACAGATTCTTGTGGTTATCCTAGACATATTTTTCAAAGGTTTGGATGAAATTATTACCTAGCAAAATATCAGCTCCTGTATCATGAAAGTAAATAGGAGGCGTCTTTACCTTGAACCAAGGTGTTCCAAATGTTCCTCCAATCATGATTCTCGCTTCTCGTATACCCTTATTTAGTACTAGAATTTTTTGTGAAAAATCCCTTCCTGCAGTAATAGGTAAAGATTCCATAGCTTCGCTCGGGAACACACCGGGTTTTTGCCGTACAAATCCCTGATCCTGATTCAATATAAGCTGCAAAATATTCTGGTTATATTGTTCATACAACATACCAACAGATATGTATATAGAAAATGGGCTAGTCATTTAATTCTAATGGTATAACCATCTACACTGAATTCCATACCATTACCTTTTCTCCCCCATGGTTTATGATCATCGAGGAAACTTAACCCCAAAGTCATTATCCCATTTTCTCTTCTTGCAATTCCTACAACAAATATCTCATGGCCTGCTATTTCTAGCATTCCTTCGTATTTTCCCACAACAGGTTGTTGCAAATGATATAAGCCATCACAAGAAAAATAGTTTTCTTTTTCAGTGATGTTAAATATAACCTAAATTTGTTTCCAGCCTTCTGGGCATCTGAGTTTCACATTATCAACATTGATAGCTCGGGGCTTCAATAATTCTGGTTCCTTTCCTTTATAGGCCATAATCCTATCTTCTGAGAAGGACATCCTGCTACTAAAATCAGTTCTACAACTAAGGGCTTGATCTAAAACTGGGTGATCTTTTATCAAGATATCAACACCACCTATTCTAGGTATTCTAATAGGATCTGGTGTTATTACCTTAGCAAATTCTTTGAAAATTCTAGGAATCTCAATATACTCTTTCCTAAGAAACAAATCAGAATGATGTGTGTTGGAAAGGACATAAGTTAATCTATATGTTATAGAATATGGTCTATTCCCATCTTTCATAAGATCTTTTCTTTTAAAATCCTGATAAAGGATTAAGACTCTACTGAAATCTTGGTCTGCTAGGTTGTATCATATCCTAGGATGAATATCAAACATCAATTTTCCAGCATACAGATTTCCTATCATTGTCCCAAGACAACCATCTCTTAAGTTATTGATTCTTCTATCCATTATTGACAAATGTATTTTCGAATCAATTCCTTCCTTAAAAGTTGCTTTTATTACTAGTGTGAGAGGTTTCAACCTCTATAGCAAAAGGCAAGGGTGCAGATGCCAAAAGAGGAAGAAGGCTAAGGTGACATCAGCTGGTAGCACTTCGAGTGTTGTTCCTATTACACCGCCAGGCAGAGGTAAAGGAAAGAGCAAAAGGTTTCAGCGGTGAAGTTCATAGATTCTTAAGAACGTATGCATTTATTGCCGTAAAGAGGGTCATTGGAAGAGGGAGTGTTCTGAACCTCTCTCCAATGGAGGTAAAAATTGATATTGAGTATTAACATGATCACTATACTCTATTTGGTACTGGATACCATTCTTGTCATAAATCTACGGGTGGTTTGTAAGAAGTGATATGGATTAGAAAGCCAAGAACAGTTCTAGAATTCAACAATGGCAAGGCCATTGCTGAAAAGGGCTAGAGACTTGTTAGGTCTATAATCGTGATCATATTAGGATAGTTTATATGAATTACGTAACCTAGCATGACCAAAAGTATGTCTCTTTGTTGGACAAAGGTTTTATTTCATACGTATTTGATCAACAAAATTATTGAATATTAATTCATGTTTGCTAGTGTTTACATGTAAATTCCTAGAACACAATCCCATAAAAGGTTTATGATTACTCAAAATTCAAATGATATAAATTGATTAATCAAGACCAACTTACAGATTTAGCATCCGCAGTAGCTAGGGCAGTTTCGTCTTATTAAAGATGAGTAAATTAAAAAAGTTCGAGGAATCTAGCAATAGACGATTCGATTGACTAAATTTGCAAGTCTTTTCTAAAGAAGGAAAAGTCTGAAAGCTCTTTATTGGACAAAGCAGGCTTGCCAAGTAGTCTATTGGATAGGATCCAACAAGACAACTGTAGGTTGCTATATACACAAAACCATAAGGGGGTTCAGAAGTCTAAAAGTCCCATAGGAGGTTTGGGAATTAGACTTGAGGTTGTGTACCGAAAATTGTCGCAAAATTTAAACCTGTTTCGATAGGATCGAAAAGGCCGTGTATTTTGTGGGAGCTCTTGAGCATCCAGTTGAGAATGGAATTCTCAATGAAAAGATTCCTGTAAAGGCCAAGTATGATGGTCTCTGATAAAGGGAGCGATCAAGCCTCGTCGGACGGAGGCCGATCGAAGTTTCACGAAGTTACCTCAGCTCGTATAGACGTGGACTTGAAAATTGCCAATGTAAGGAACGTGGTATTTTGCTAGGAGTCATGCACTATGGACCCATGGTTTGGCAAGTCTGCGTCCCGACAAAGTCCTTAAGCATGTGGGAGGATCCTACATACGTCAAGGGACTAGTGGAAAACAAATTAGACTCGGTGTCTGATTTGTACAGGTTTACGGAAGAATAACACTAGCATTGCTTATAATCACATTTCTTACTCAAACTGATCATATTTCAGTCCCCTTAAGGACAAACCCGAATGTCGTAGAGGTATGAGTGATTGGGATAAGTTCGGTCAAATTTGGATAGTGATCCAAACGACCTGCGGAACGTGATGTCTGACATCGTAGTCGGATTTATGGAGAGGAGCCATAGAATCCCCTAAAAAATTCAAACAAGGTTTTAAACACCGCATAACTGGAATAATCATTTTGACGAGCTCATACGGAGTATGACTCAATCTAGAACGACGTAGGTGATCAGTGGGAGTAGAAATTATATTCCAAGTGTTTAAGTGTGTAATGTCTTGTTCATCATGGATGAATACAGGACTTTAGGAATCACTAAAACACAACCGTCGCTCACGAAAATCCTCCATGACATTTTAGGGTTTCCACATACATATCGTGAATTGAGCTGTTCAAAGACTCAATCATAATAGGCTGATGAGAAAGCTAAGATATGTAGAGGGATAAGTTGTTTGAGACTTAGTCGTGGTTAGACTGATGAGAAAACTTTGATACTATGAATAAAGCATTAAGACATTCAAGACTTAGTCATGGTAGACTAATGAAAAGGCTTAGATGGCTTGGATGTTGAGTATCCCTACGTCTTAACCCTAGATAAACATGCGATATGTTTAGTCATTTCATAGGATCCGATGTTGAGAATGTTTCTTGCATGACTCAATAGAAATTGGTAATGCACTAAGGGGTTGAAGGCAGCAGTCAAGAACAATTCTTAGTACCTGAATAAGGACTAAAGATGTGTTCTCGATGCACCGTCTGTGGTGAGTTGTTTTGGAAGGCTAAAGCAATACTAGATTCCGGAGCATAGTGAAAAACGGTTAGTCTCAAAGGTATGCACAGTCAGGCTCAATGATGATTATGGTAGCTTGAAAGGATTTCAAAGCATGATACCATAAGGTCTTCATCAAAAAGTCGATTGTATTGGATAGTGGTTATGGATGAAAACCGCGTCCATGCGTAATTGACTTAAAGGTCAAGTGGGAGATTGTTAGAATAGGTGACTAGAAAGTCAATATTGTTGGTTGTTCTCATAACTATTCACCAATCTTTGAACGAAAGTAATATTATGTTGATTAATGTAGTAAGGATTCATCATTGGCAGCGATGAATTTGTTGTGCTTACTGCTAGCATTGAACATGGTTTAGATGTCACAACAAGCGTCCATGACCAAATATATGAGTCCAAGAAGTTGGACTGCAAATAGGTTAGCAGTCACAGAACCAAGTTTTGTAGATCGGTCTAAAACACTCTGAGTCGAGGAGCTTGAGATTGGGCATCGAGGGTCCGATAGAGACTTGCACTAAGAATTGCATTCATTGGATGAGTACCGTGTTTCATCGGTGACAGACGTTGGACGTCTATGCAATATTAGTGGGTTAGTTGACAAGGGTCTCGGTTGACTGAGGTGACTCGCGGGAATCGTCATATGGAAGCCACACTGGCTTGGTCGGTATGACTTGTATTCCCAATTCCGATAGTACAGGATTAGTCCTCGGTCTTGAGGAATCACGACAGTCGCTCACATACGAAGGCAGTATCTTGGATCTAGCGAGAGGTGATCTTGTCATAAGACATGACCATCAGAAGCCTTGTTCAGTGCAGTCAGAATACGTAAAGAGGACGATGGATTCCAAGATAGGATCTGTCCCCTATCAAAGATTATGACAATTAGATCTCCTATGCGCTCTCAGATGGTTTAGACTCTCAAAGTCTATATCCATAGCACTTGACTGAGTGGGAAAGGATTTCCTATGTCAATCATAGAGTTAACCCTATCTCAAGTTGAAGCATAGATGCCTAAGTCAAGGATGGGAACCGAAATCCTATTCCATACCCTAGACTATATTGAGACAACCAAGGGCACACCCACTTTGCACCCATTATTATTCCTAATCCTACTACACACATTATTCCCCATGTGAGATCTTGGTGGCAAAACGGGGAATAATGTGTGTAGCAAAAAGAAGAAGACTACGACGGTAATGTTTCCTCTTTACATTTCTGGTTCTCCAAATTCTATGGCCTCAATGTTGTATACTTTATTGAACATGAGATACACCGAATGCCCGAGACAATCAAGGGCACACCCCTTGATCCGTTATGCTTGATTTGATGTATACTTTAATTCCGTTTGTTTTAATTTTACATTTTTATATCGCAACATCCTGCGATTCCGCCGCACCTCTCCCGGGCCAATCCACACGTTATAGGAACATATACTCAGACTTCATGCACATTCCTTTTATGAGATTGTACGGTGTAAGTATCACGGGCCAACATGAGTAAGTTTTCCCATACTGCCCATGCAGTGCAAACCCATCCGTTCAGAGCCCTAGTCTAACATTACGGGGCTCAGCTGCAAAATCAGAATATGTTCGATCGAAATATTTCCAAGCCTCTTTATCAGACGGATAACACAAGGATCCCTCCTCCATCTGAGGGCTGGCATGCCACGTCATGTACTCAGTAGTGGCCTCCGACACATACAACCTCTGCAGCCGAGGGATAAGCAGCAGGTACCTAATAATGACATACGGGACTTCTTGCGTCTAGGACTTCTGTCCCAAGTGGGCTTGCACCTAGCGTCTCTACAAAACTTGCAATATTCCAGATCAACGTCGTCTTTCCAGTACAGCATGCAGCCGTTTTTACATGCATCAATCTTCTTAACTAGTAAACCCAAGTCTCTTATCAATTTCTCCGTACTGTAATAATCAGGGGGAAGTGTGATCGCGCGACATTATATGATCAGCCCACTGGCCCAATTGATCATTTGTTCGCTTGGAAAAACCCCCTTCAGCCTTAATATTCACCAAACGAGCAATTGACGCCAACTGAGATTGAATGCAACTGTTCCACAACGGTTAGTCGGCAGTGTGAACTACATAAAAAGAAAAATATTCTGACAACCCAGACATATAATCATAGGGCCCCTCACCATAATATAAACTAGGCCCGACATCAGAAGGACAATATCGAGTACCATCATCATCAGGTACCTCCTGGTTATAAGAAGACCAGAAAGACGGCCCGACAACATCGAAAACAATTCTCGGCGCCCAATCCATGCGAGCTGCATCACTCCAATGCGAACTACCCTCCTCTTGAACGGCTGGCATTTGTTGCTGCTGAACAGGGGGTGTAGTCAATGCGTCAAGTATTCCTGCACCCTCTCTTCACCATGCGAAGTCCAATTGTAATACTCCAGCATAAACCCTTTCATACACAAGTCGAAATTTACCTCTTCTGTTGTTTTGAACCGTTCATTTTTGCACTTTTGGCACAGACACTTAATCTTCTCCTCGTCCATATATGCACGCTGAGAGTAGGCCCATTCTAGAAATGCTGTAACAGCATCCTCAAACTACGGCGTCACATCCAGCAGGTGTTGATCATACATCCATCTCCTCAACTGTTTTAACATGATTAGTCCTACTTACACAAGCAATTCATAACAGTAATTAAATAAATAGAACAAATTTATATATATATATATATACAACCTGTTAGAATAGGTGACCATGTAGCCAATCTTGGCAGGCAAAATGTAACCTATGTCTAGACAATTTCAGTGTTTTGATAAAACTATTAATGAATAAAGAAGTGAAATTCATTCTGGCATTACTTTGTTTGTGGTCACTTTACTGCTTTATCTATCTGTTCACTACGCAAACAAAGCCCACGGACTGAAAGCCCATTTCGAGGACTGGGACTACGCTTGGAGGTAGGTCCATGAAATCAGTTCCGCCAAATCAGTCCGGAAAACTCCAAGTCAAGGAATCTCAAAATTGAGTACCGGGATTCCCTTTGAGACTTGCACTAAGCATCTGTTGTCGTATTTCATCGACGGGTGACGAAGGTCGTCTAAGCAGTGTTAGTGGGTTAGCCTGCTGGGGAGCAGCTGACTGAGGTGACTCGCGGGAATCGTCTTACGGAGGACCTTGAGTAGGGTCAGCAAGGTATGACGTGTATTCCCGGTTCCAACGGTACAAGACAAGTCCTTTGACTTGAGAAACTGCTGAGTTTACCTGTGTATCAGGTCTGTATCTTAGATATGGTGAGAGATTGCCAAGAAGCACTTGATTAGTCATAAGCCATGTCTAGTGCAGCTCTGGTGTACAAAGTGACAGTAGTTTCCAAGAAAGGATTTGTCTCCTGTCAAAAGGCATTGACAGTTGAGTCTCACGTATGCTCTATGTCTTGTCCCTAAAATCTGTGGCCACAGTAACTGAACAGAAGGGAAGGCTTCCCTTGCGGTGTTTAGTAAGGACAAACCGACACTTAGGTCCAAAATGGGTACCTACATTTTTCGTGCCCTAAACCCTAAGTGGTGAGACCGTAGACAGAAGGACAAGTGTACTGTTAGAGCCTAAATGTTCATCCCAGGATATTTCACCTAGTCTCTAGTGCCATGGACCGTTGGTAGATGGCCACCCATGGTAACGGACGGATTCTAGGAATCCGACCAAGTCTAGCTGAAAGGTGAACCTAAAGAGTCACACACAATCCACACACATCAAGTATTTAATTTAGAATTAAATATTGGAGAAAAGGAATGATTAAATTGGATTTAATCGGGACCTTTATTTTCTTAGGAGAATTAATTCCTTCTATTTGATAACAGGAATTAATCTAATAAATTGAATTTATTAGAGGATTAATTTAATAGGCCTAGAATAAATATTTATAATTTATTATATTTATTTATTTGGCCTTTGGAATATTTAATAGGATTTAAATATTGCATTAAATTAAATTAATAGTTGAGATTGAAAGGGAGAGATGGATGGCTAGGATTAATTTGACTAGGTCAAATACTACTTTGACTAGGACTTTGACTAGGTCAAAATCCTAGTCAAAATAGACCTCTTTAGAATTGGAGTTTAAAGAGGATTAAACTCCTCCTCTATATATAGTCCTAGTCTTTCACTATTTGAAAAGTGATGAAATTCCAACACACACACACACACACACAAATTCGGCTCTCTCCCTCTCCCCTCTCGTCCGCCCTCTCTCTCTCCTCAAACAAGAAAACACTTCTTGATTCTTTTGTTTCTTGGAACATTAGATCAAAAGGAGAATTAATACCGTTAACTAATAACGTGTTATTAATTCATCCTCTCCAATATTATACTTGTTCGTTCGCTAGCACGACGTGCAAGATACGTGGGTGGATTGCGTGTTACTGTTTGGAGAGTCTCAAGAACGAGACTTGGAGCAAATCGGGGAACAACGCGAGTAGCAGTTAGAAGACGAAAACGACAATCGGTAGGTTCCGATTTAATTTTTTCGTTCCTTTTATTTTTTAATCCTATGGCCTCCATGATTTGTTTATGCTTTTAATTTCATGAGATACACCAAACACCCGGGAAAGTTCAAGGGCACACCCCTTGAACGTGTTTATTTATTTTATCAAACCATGTTTAGTTTTCGTATTTTAATTTTATACCGCGCTTCCGCATTCGCGCTATTTTCCTGGGACGATCCACAATCTTTCACAACCATTAAAGGGTTTCAACTTGTTACCTGAAGAAAACACCTTTAAAGATCAATGCATATTTAGCGGAGGTTGTTGATATTTTTGATTTTACGTATAAAAATTTAAGAGAGGGATTTATAATAAATGAATTGGAGAGAGAGTAAGAAGAACAATTAAAATGAAGGGGACATATATATAGAAAAATATTGGAACGGGCATTGCAATACTATTTGGAACACCTCAACTAGCCGTTGAAATATAGTCGTTGCTTTAGCATTAGGAACGGGCTAATGAATGAAAACACGAACGCTAATCTAGTTGTTAAAATATAGCTGTTGGAGCATATTTGGAACGGCAATCGGAATACATAATCTATTATGTACATAGACCGTTCCTAATAGTAACATATGTTGGAACGGCCGTGGGCACTCACACTTCATTTTGATACGACCCATAATTTGGAACGGTCATTGAATTACATTGTTCACATAAAGCGTAAAATGGTCTCATTTAGCACTACATTTTTGAACGGTCAACCTTGCGTTCCAATGTGTCATGGTCTTTGGAACACGGATAGGATAGGTACTGTTCTTAGGTCAAAGAACTGTTCCAAGTTCCACATATGCGTTCCAAATGGAATGCCAAAATATATATGTTCCCATTTTTGAACGGATATGGGCTTACTGTTCAGCACACACAACTTGGCGGAGAACCAGGAATTGTCGTGCCATTCCTATACGTTTCGATTCTGAATTATACGAAAGTGATTTCAGCAATGGGTTACCATGCCACAACAGTTCCATTGACCGTGCCAATTTGCACCGGATTTTGGAATGGTCATTGTTAAACCGTCCTAATTGCCGCATTTTTTTGTAATGCACAGTTGTTGATCAAATAGAAAAGTAGTTTCCTCTTTGATTAATGAGAAACACAGTCAAAAGTTGACATATCATTCTAGAAGTGAAGTATGGGAACCGATTTACAGTTCCATGCCCGAGACTTTGATCGTGAGATATCTTGATGGAAGGACCGTATCTGTATGGTACGTGCAGTTTAAGATTCGAACCAATTTTACCTATTCTCTGGTGTCGTAGGCTATTTCTAGACGATCAACCATGGCAACAAGTAGTCTTGGATTTATGGGTCAATTAAAGACACATTAAACCCAAGACTAGCTATAGGTGGACCTATAAGAGTCGCACACAAAACACCAACGGTATTGAGAAATTAATTAGAGAATTAATTTTGGATGGGGATTTAATTCCCAAAGAGAGTGATGATTAATTTAAAGGTGTTTAAGTTAATCACTTGAATAATAACATTATGCTTTGAGATCCTATTTGATATGAAATCTATTAATTAATACTTTTGTTTAGGATTAATTAATTAGATTAATTAATCTTACGGCCAAGAATATAATAAGGATTGGATATGCAGGATTTAATATTAATTTATTAGATCAATTAATTACTAATCCAAAATGAAAGTATAAGGATATTTGACTAGGGCTTAACTAAGGCATGATAGATGCGTAGCGAAGCCCTTGACTTGAAAGCCGACTACTCCCTCTATAAATAGAGGGAGAGGAAGCCCCTTCCACTTTATGCTTCAAGTGTGTGTCATCATTTTTATATCTCTCCTTCTCTTGCTTCTCTCTTCTCTCCTGAGATATTTTTTCTTTTATTCAAAGCTCAAGAACTTGAAATAGATTAAAGCATTTTTCTTGACTTTACCTAGAAAACTTTCTACTTCATAAAAGTGTTGCTCAGGAAGCATCTCACGGAATGCAATTGTGATCAGCTTCTGCTTAAATATGTGACAGTTGTAGCTCTTCATGCCGTGCATCCTTAATTCCGTGAAATCAACACAACGGGAAATGTTAGATGCATAACCATCAGGAGACCTCGGACAACGAATCCAATTATATATCCTCCTCTTCTGCTCCTTCGTCAGGGTATACACCGGATTTCACGGGCCAGAGATCACCATCGTGAGGAACATATACTCAGGCTTCAAGCACATTCCTAGTGGGAGATTGGATGGTGTGAGTATAACGGGCCAACATGAGTATGTTTTACCATACTGCCCGAGCGACGCTTACCCGTCTATGCACAGCCCCAACATAACATTACGGGGCTCCAACGCAAAGTCGAGATATGTCTGGTCGAAATGCCTCCAAGCCTCTACATCAGACGGATGACACATGGAGCCCTCCTCCGTCCGATGTGTGGCATGCCACGTCATGTGCTCAACAGTTGTTGTCAAAGCATACAACCTTTGTAGTCGGGAGTAAGCGGCAGGTACCTAAGAACAGCATACGGGGACTTCTGGTAGCGGGGGTCTCACTACCTGGTCGGCTGGTACCTAGCCTCTCCACAAAACTTGCAGTATTGCAGATCAATATCGTCCTTCTAGTATAGCATGCAACCCTTTTTACACGCATCAATCTACTCAACAGGTAAACACAAGTCTATTGTAGTAATCAGGAGGGAAAGTGTGATCGCGGGGCATTATATGATCATATGTGCACTCGGATAAATTGCCCTCATCCTTGATATTCACGAAACGAGAAACCGCCCCCAATTGAGATTGGGTACAACCTCTCCGCAACGGCTGGTCGGCAGCGCGCACTACATCGAAAAAACGTTCTGACAACCCTGACACATAATCATATGGCCCACCCTCGTACCATGAACTAGGACTGCCATCAGTAGGATATGACCTCGTACCATCATCAGGCACACCCTCGTGGTAAGAAGAAAAATAACCCGGCCCGACTGCATCATAAACCATCCCTCTACGCCCAATCCATCTGTTGTTGATCACCCCAAATGCGAACTACCCTCCTCCTAAGTAGATGGGGTTTGCTCCTCCTACGCTGGAGGGGCGGTCACAACATCAAAGTACTCCTGCACCCTCTCCTCGCCGTAACAAGTCCAATTATAATATTCCGGAATAAACCCGCGTCTATATAAGTCAAAATTAGCCTCGTCAGGTATTTTGAACCTTCCGCTTTTGCACTTTGCACACGGGCACCTAATCTTATCTCCGTCCATATATTGACGCTGAGACTGAGCCCACTCTATAAAAGTTTTAACACCATCCTCAAACTCCGATGTAATACTTTCCCTATTGGGGAGGTTCTTCTCATACATCCATCTTTTCAATTGCGTTAACATGATGAGAATTACATATACGCAGACATACATAGATTTAGAATAATATATATATATATATATTGCCAACCTATAAAAATAATTAAAAGCATTTACTTTAACAAAAAAAAAGGGTTCAAGTTGTTACCTGGTCAGAGCATCTCAATAGATCAACGGTAACCGAACAAGTGTATGTGCACTAATTGTGGTCAAGAGAGATTGAGCATGTGTGTGGGTAATCAAGACTAGAACAAATGAAATAAATTGAAAACAACATGGAACATAATATATAGGATAATATGTACCGGCTTTTGTAAAGGCTTTCATGGCAAAAAAAACTATCTGTTGAAATATGGTCGTTGGAATATAATCGATAAATAAAATTTTGGAACGGTCTTTGTAACGTATAGTTCCTCAATACACAAGTCGTTGCAATTGTAACTGTGCTTGTATCAGTCTCTGTTAGTTAGCGTTTGTAACGCTGTCTGGGTACAATATTTGTAACAACAGGATTACATTTTCAACCAATCGTAACAACATAAACAGACTATTTAAACGGCCGTCCCAAAATTGTATCGGCTTTGCATATTGTACCGGCTATTGTAACGGACAATATCATGAAGGCAGTCAGCTGTTACAAGCTTAAGAAGCTATTCCAAAGGCTTGTACAACTTGTAACGACTTTACTTTTGTATTGGCTTTACACACACCTTCATTTTGTAACGGTCGTTGTAATGGTTGTTCATACGTCTAGAATACAATTTCCTTTCATCTAAAATTATGACGTCATAAAGCTACTTCCGTTTCACGTTTGTTATAAAGATCGTTGATATTGGAACGACTTTTTGGCCGTAACAAAAAAATCGTTCCAAATCCCGCATATTTTTGTAGTAAGAGAGCATTCCTTTCTCTTGTTTGAACAAGCAAGGAACTTTATTGGATGTGAGCTTTTGAAGCTAGGGCACTTCATTTCTCAAGGATGTATTTATACTCTTTGACTTGACATCAACTAGTTGGTGTGCAAGTACACGAATAGTTCGATTGATGTGGAATATGATACTGTTTAATATTTTATTTATGGATTTTGTTGCTGGACTTATATCAATTTCTTCAAGTATCCTGATCATTAGTTGAAGGATCTCTATTCATTCGCAATAGGGTGGCTCAATGTGCCTTCATCAGAGCTCATGAAAACCAAATGAAGTTTCAGTGGTTGATCGACCACATCTTGTGGTATTGCTCATGATCTGATCCACCACTAAAAATACCTTGAAATATCCCCAAAAAAAACAGGGATAAATGCAATTTACCCCCCTGTGATATAAGAAATGAGCAAACCCCCCCCCCCTGTGAAAAAATAATTAGCAAATTACCCCCTATGATCTTAAAATGAAGCAAATTACCCCCTTGTGTTTTCCCTTGATAGGGGGTAGTTTGCTTCATTTCTCAAAGCACAGGGAGGTAATTTGCTAATTATTTTGTAACAGTGGGTTTTCCTCATTTCTTATATCACATGGGGGTAAATTGCATTTATCCCCAACTTCATGGGGGTTTTCTTTGATTACAGAAAGTCGGGGCGATGGAAGTAGATGGAACATTGTATATATATATATATATATATTTGTCTTTCAAAAAAGATTATCAAAGATTTCTAAAGGAGCATGCCTCCCAGTTGCCCCTGATGTAGCTAAGTCGGTTGTTGTGCACCACCAAATGATAAACTTTGGTTTATTAGTAACAGGTAACTGCAAAAAGGGACACATTTTCGAAATGGGTTGGAGGCCCATTCCGTATTCACTAGTCGGTCCAACAAACCATCCATGCAGCACGAGCGATATGATTTCGGACAAATAGTATGATTGATGATGTAGCACCTGTTAGAATAGGTGACTAGAAAGCCAATAGGTTTGGCATTTTGTAACCTATCTGACAACTTGATGTAATATAATATTATGTGATGAATAAGATGAGTATTCGTCACCAATGGTACATACTTTGTTGCGCTCATTTTACATATGTTAAAACGGTGTTTTACTTATATCGCAACAAAGCTCACAGACCATGGTTAACAACTCATGCAGTTGGGCCACGCATTGGATGGTGGTCATGAAACCAACTAATTAAGAGTTGGGTCTGAAATGCTCCAAGTCGAGGACCTCGAGACAGGGCATCGAGAGTCCTATTGAGACTTGCATCAAGAATCGTGTTCATTGGATGAGTGTCGTGTTTCATCGGCGACAGGCGTGGGATGCCTACACGCTCCTGATGGGTTGATCGACTGGGGTCGAGCCGACTGGACTGACTCGCAGGGACATTGTATGAAGCTTGGAGGCTTGGTCGGTATGATTGAATTTCCTCGATTCCGATAGTACGGGAGTAGTCCTCATATTTGAGGAACCATGGCAGTCGCATGCACAGGACGGCTATATCTTGGATCTGACGAGAGGTGATCATTCTGTAAGATGATCATTATAAGCCTTGTCCAGTGCAGTCAGAACGTGTAGAGAGGACGGTGGATTCCAAAAAGAGGATCCGTCCCTTGTCAGTATGTGACAGAGGTATCTCCTATGCACTCGGAGACATGTTCATGCTGTTTAAAGCTGTGGCCACAGTGGTTGGTCGAACAGGGAATGGTTTCCTGTGTCGACGCAATGAAGCATGCGTAGTCTCGAATATTAAGAATAGATGCCTAGTCAAGGATAGGAACCGACGCCCAATTCCATACCCCAAACTAAGGCCGAGAGACGGTAGACGGAGGGACCGTACCCGTATGAATTCGGCGCCTAAATGTTCATGCCAACATTCACCTAGTCTCTAGTGCCACAGACCGTTGCTAGACGGCCACCTATGGTAACGGGCCCTTGTGGGACACGGGCCCAAGTCTAGCTGAGGGTGAAACTAAAGGGTCACACACAAATCACCGAGAAGGTTGAGAGATTGACTTGGAGTCAATCTCGAAGGATAAATAAGTAATTGGATTACTTAAGGGATAGTCCATTGGAGGGACGGTCCGATATTGTATTGGGCCCTCGTTTAATCGGTAAATAGGATTTATCGATTAAATATGAAAAGTCGAGACGTTGGATCTTTTGATTGGATTGAAAGATTTACGGGAATTATTTAAGTGGACATTAAATTGGATTTAATTTTGGATTCGTCGTAATTGGATTACGGTATAACCCGGTCCGTTAAATTTTGACCCAAGAGGAGAATTAATTCCTATTTTGGAATAGAAAGAAGTTGGACTTCTTCCCTAATTGAACATGGCCGAAAATGCTCCCTTGGAGGAAGCAAAATTCAGCCATGTTGGATGCAAGGTGGCGGTTGACTTGTCTCTTTTGGTAAGAGACAAATCAACTCCAATCAAACCCATTACTTTTGGTATGATTTGATCATACCTTAAAAGTTGGTAGGCTTGATTGAAGAATTAATGGTGATTGATTGGAATGTATCTAGACATCCTTGGATGAACCTAGACACATTCCAATAATCACATTAATTATGTATATATATTGAAATATACTAACACCTTGTACATGAAAATCATAATTCATCTTTTCTAGGAAAAGAAGAAGCACATTTTCGGCCACCTCTCTCCCTCACACTCTCGGATACTCTCTCCCTCTTTCACCTTTGTTCTTCATTTGATCTTGGATCAAAAGGGAAGAACAAAGAAGTTTTAAGAAGAACACTAATTCATAGTGTTCATCTTCTTAAAACCGATTCCTTCACAAACTCGTTTTCTTCTAGCAAGGAGAACGTGTGTTTTCCTTCCGGTGTAGTGTGGATAACCTTTGAAGAGTTCATACTTTTGAACTTGGTGAGCATTCGGAAGAAGGAACAAAGCTTGTAGCTGTACGCGTATGAAAAACTACGAAGGTAACATCCTAATTACACTTCCATTGTTTTTTCATTCATCTTTGCCCTATGTGTAATACATGCTATAGTATTTATACATCCTACATCGAATGTCCGGTTGAGCACCCAAGGGTACACCTCTTGGGATTACATTTATTTATTTATTTTCAAATTTACGTATTTTCCATGCTTCTCGCTTCCACTCGCGCTCCCGGACGGATCCGCTTGTCCTTCAGCACCTTGAGATCAAGCAGCAACATACTGCGCAAGCCCGTGCTGAACTTCCAGTTGCTCCATTTGCCGACCTAGCAGCACACCTAACAGAGCAGCCGCCTGATAACGATCAGCAAGGAATGGACCGTTATTAGTACATAATCTTCCCTAGAGAAGTTGATTTTAGCGAGTTAAACCAAATAATTTATTCTAGCTAATATGGTCATTCTCAAAATTCCATATGTCATAACATAAGTGATGTATATAATAGTAATTATAATTTACTCACAAGGGTATAAGAGTAATTTTCATGTGTAGACCACATGGTAAATATATGCACCCTATCTCACCATAAAATAACCAAATCACTATAAATACAAGATATATTATTTTTTTAATGAGAAGTTACTATTAACTGATTTGACAACACATACACAAATTTTCTCACAAAACTTGGGGTGCAATTGTGTTGAGAGAATTTTTTTCCGATTATTCTTTTACTAAAAATCACTTCCACATCAATAAGAAATGAAAAAAAGAATATAAATGCATGTAAATCAAAAAAATGCATTTAGGATGAATAAACCACTCAAGAAATGTGTTAAGAGTGTTCTTATCTCGATTAGACTATATCGAATAACTAGTGCCTTTTCTTGCACAACTCTTTAAAGTAGTTCCATTGCTTCTTACATAACTCTTAAAAAGTATAGACTCATATCGATTAATAAGCATGGGTGGTACATACTTCCAAAAGATACAAATAACCCGTGAAATGATAGTTTGCTTTTAAAAATAGGTGTTGTTTCCTAATAAGATGTCCACGATGTAAAGAGAGGCAAATTACAAGAAAAGGACGGGAAGCTAGAAGGAAGATAGAGAGAGGACAAACAATTACATTCATGAAAAATACAATACACACAACATTAGCATGAAAAAAAGGAATTCAATATATTCTTGTTTTATTTCCTTTTTTCCCCTAATTTTACGCATTACATATAGAAGGCGATCTATAAGGGTAATAAGATATTCACAACTGATCACACTTTTCGGGCACAAATGATATAGTCTCTTTGACAAGATCATGAACCACTAATATATTCTGCTGCTGATAATTGCCAAAGATTGACATCCCAAGAGAGCTCCCCATTGCCAAGCACGCCACTCCACTTGAATCCGAAATGATGTAGTTCTCCCCGGGCAAGTCCAAATCTGCACCATCTTCGAAATGGAAGATGAGCTTAGGCACCTCAATGCTTTGAGCGTCGGATGGAACTTTGAAGCACAGTTCGAGTCCTGTCTGGTCGCTTTTGTCCACGGGTAGTTGCACTTGTTTAGTGAACTCTTCTTTAACAAGATCGAATGCACTTTGCTCCAAATACGTGATGGTAGTACCCGAGTCGATGATCATGCCCCCACTGCCATCCTCATTGAGTGCAAAGGTGGATTTGTTGATGGGCAATAGGGTGTCACCAACCGTGATCCCTTCAAGGGAAAGATAGTAAAAAGAAGGTGATGATGGGTTTTTTGTCAATGGGGTAGTCTTGATTGAATCCATTTGACTGCTGGTATTGAGACTTGCTACAGACCCTACCAAAAGTGTGCTAGTTTTTGTGGAATCAATTGATGTTAGACAATATGAAAACTTGGGTTCCTTGAGTTGGGAGATGAGCGACAACGGGCCACGCCCCAAGCCCATCAGCCCGCCACCTTGATCGAACCCTCCTCCTTCGTTCTCAAGTCCACACCCGAACCCAACTTTTGGTACCGAAACCTTGCCAAACGTAAACGTTTCTGTTGCCATAAAACCTTGAGTTGATGAATAATCACCGTATGTGTACAAATACTCACAACTGCCATCCGTGCAAGACGATGAGGGAAGGGCGCTGCAAAGATCGCTAGAGCACGACAGCTTGGAGAAGGAAGATGACTTTGTGGGATCAAATATAGGAGTTGGCTGATTGAAACACTGCTTGCACGGCTTGCATTGGGTCCAAATCAGGTCACTGCCAGTATCTAGTATAGCAGAATAAGACGTGGGTGGCGTGCCGATTGACAATTCCATTAAGAACTCACCATTTCCAGCATGAATGGGGCCTCCATGCTGGCATCTGATGCAGCCAGGGCCATTGCATAAAGCCTTTCCATTCTCTTCCGACCACGCTTCATGGCACGTTGCAAAAGCTCGAATTTGGTGAAGTTCCCACCAGAATCCACATGTTTTAACGTCACCTGGAAGCCTGTTTTCATGTTCTGATGGCCAATTAGGTTCCTGGAAGTAGAAACAGCAGGGGAAACAAATAGAAGAACTAAGGGAAGAACTAGAGTTAGTGCCATCGAAGACAAGGAGAAGTGATGAAATGAAGACATTATATTCTTGAGATCTAGTAATTTCTTACAACAATTTCTACTATGTTGTCAATATATATATATATATATATATAGATAGATAGATAGATAGATACTGAGGGTTATGATATATATAGGAGAGGATTATGATGAGAATAGAAGAGAGAATTTAGCTATCTGAGATTTGCAAGAATGGGGGATGAGAGATATTGAGGTCGTAAAGAGGACTTGGTGAATGAGGAGAAAAATAAGGCAATCTTGCCAAACTAAACCCTTTATTTCGATGTCAAGGAAGGTGCCATTTCAATATTGCGTCACGGCTTCGCTCTAGTCATGGGGGTGGTTGTTCAAACTCTAACATGTGAATAAGTGCAACGAACATATACATATACGCACAAATAAATAAACGCATTCATTCCTACGTATAGGCTAAAATACATCTTCGGTCTTGTATTTTTTTTCTATTGTAAAAGAGTTCTCTAACTTTTTAACATTTTGCAATTTTGATTTTTTTGGTGCTGAATTTTTCAAAAGTCATCGGAATAAATCATATGTATATCATGTGGTTCATGTAAATTGGGATTTTTGTTGATTGAATTGGTTCAATTTTGCCAAGATGGATGAATTTTTTTTAAAAAAAATAATATGGCACATGATTTATTCCAGCAAATTTTGCAAAAATCTGGCGCCATAAGGATCAAAATTTCGAAATATCAAAAAGTTAAAAAGATTCTTTGCAACCCCTAGAAAGATAAAGGGTAAAAATACCAAAATTATGATGGGCAAATGATGTAATCTGGCAACTTTTACAAAATCCGGCACGGAAAGGACTATAATTACGAAATGTCAAAAAGTTACAGAATTATTTTACAATACTAGAAAGATAAAGAATAAAAATGTCAAAGTGTTAAAAATAGAGGACCAGAATTGTATTTAAGCCCATATATATATATATATATATATATGAACATGTGTGTGCCTTTGTATATGTTTAGTATCTTTATCCTAGTATAATTTAAAGGTACACGGACTTTTTTATGAGAATTGAAATTGACACTGAAAATTTCAATGTATTGTAAAAATTGTCTTAAAAGTTAATGTTTCAGAGTTGAAGTAGTATCTTCTTACTTTCAGGATAATCACAATCTTAGCCCTGTAATGATAGCGTGGTAGTAATTTTTGTCCTATGTTAATCTAATTTGGCGATTAAAAGCAACAATTATCTTTAAAAAAGACAAATTAAAAACAAAATCAGCTGAAAATTGTAAATTTGGCTGATACGTGGCTTGTGTGCCTTATGTGAGCCTGTAACATTCCAGGAAGTGCACATGCCACATTATTTTGCAAGATTTGCAATTTTCGACCTATTTTCTCTTTAATGTGCTAACGTTTTTTATATTACAAGGTTTTTTTGAAGTGAAAGTTATGAATATTATTAATTGAAATAATTTGGATATAATCAATTTTATCGATTATTATAATAATCATAACTTGATCAACAATATCACATAAATTAAATCTAAACAACCTCTTACTATTACAGTAAACATAATTATACTATACAGTAGACCATCCTCCCACGCATTGGTGGGGTTCGAACCCATGACCTCTAAAGTCATGGGATCTCAAATGGATGCGAACGGAATGAAAATTGCTACCTCCTTACAATTATATAACTAAAATTATTAGAAATAAAATGATTTTTTGGAATGTTAAAAAAATGGAATTATAAATTTAAGAATATAATATGGGAAAAGATTGCTTGTCAAGATTGATTTGTAAGATGTTTTAATTTACAAAACACATGATGGATGCATTTCAGCACTTTAAAAGAAAAATGTATCACGTAATACTTTTTAGTTTTTACGCATCGTATTGCAAATATCATTTACATTTGGGTAAATTATATTTACCTTTCCTGAAGTTTGGCATAATTACAAATATCCTCTCATTGTTTGAAAACTTACAAATACCCCCTCTGAGATTTGTAATTTTCAAACAAAGGCCTGAATTGACCATTATGCTATTGATTTTTTAGTTCAATTGCAGAAAAATCAGCCGAGATAAATTGCATTATTAACTCCTTTGTGTAAAAAATATTAAGAACCTCTCCTAGTGCATTGTAGTCTAAAAAAATTCAAAGAATATTAAAAATTAAATAAAATGCATAAAAGTATTTTAGTCAGTTCACCCATAAAAATCGATGGAAATAGGTTATTTGTTAGACGACTACAAATCTTAGGGGGGTATTTGTAATTTTTCAAACAACAAGAGAGTATTTATAATTATACAAAACTTCAGGAAAAGTAGATGTAATTTACCCTTTACATTTTTATCCTAGATCTAAGCACACAAGTCTGTAAATCATTTTGCCTTTCAACTAAAATATTTTATCTGCCGTTGTAATTTCCTACTGAAATCAGAGAAGATGTCAAACAATTACAACTTAGTAGTTTTGGTCTCACATAGCCCAATTAACTTGCTTAACCAATTTTATTTTTTTTAATTGGAAGCTATGAATTTTATTAAACGAAAGTAAAGTGATTACATTCAATCATGTCGACAATCAATATCAAATAGAGGTAATTACACACAAACACCTGCTATTACATCATCAAATCAAACTTATTATATAGTAGAAATAACATCAACCTACTTAGGGGTTCGAACCCATGATCCCTAGGATCATGGGGCCTCAACTTCGCCTACTAAGTTAGGTCTCCTCGGCTAACTTGCTTAACCAATTAATTTCACTGATTAAGACAGAAGAATCTCAACTTTATCATCCTATGAGAAGCATATGAAGTCCAGCAAGAAAGGTAAGTAACTAAAGCACGACTTAGTTGAGCAAAACACACTATACGCCCTGTTCTTTTCCTTAATATATACCATATAAATTGAAAAGAGACCTTGCGATGTATTGATCTTACATAATTACCATTTTGGTAGTTTTTTTTTTTTTTTTCTCGTGCATTTTTTTGATACTTCCAATATTATGTTATCACTCGAAAAAATATGACTTTTCACTATTGTTAATTAGCTCGGTTAAAAGTAAAAAATCATGACTGATACTAATTAATCATGATTTCAGAACGACTATTAGCGTTATTTTTGGAAGAGAGGTGAAAAGATTTGCTATAGGTAAAAATTGTGGCAAGTATTTTGGCCATAGGTGAATAACCATAGCAAATGTTGATTAACCATGGCCAAAACTTAAGTTTTGTATCAGTTTTGTCGAACCATGATAGATAGTATTTATTTACCATAATTTTTAAACCGTAATGATTTATAATGTAGGGAATAATAATTTTTTTTAGTGGATTATCTTTCTTTATCAACAATTTTGCATAAATTAGATTTTCATATTAACGTATTACTTATATATGTATTTAGGTATTCTTTCATGACCTAACAAAACAAAATAACATAATTTATATGAATATTTAATTTTAAATCATTTTTAAAATTTACGCACATAGAATGTGAGACGAGTTGTTAAGTGTCAATTATGTGACAAACTAGAAAAGACCCTGTTGAGGAACCAATGAATTAGTTCACCTTCCATAGAACTTAATTAGACATCTTCTCTCTTCACTAAGAATTATAACATGAAATCATCCCCTTTCGGTTCAATCACTCAATCCATGTGGCAAAATGTAAATAAGAAATAGATAAATGAGTTGAAAAGGAATAAATTAAGAGAAAGCAGTTTGGTGGGCTAACTCATCTACTAATCATCACCATAGAGTAGAGAGTGAGGATCTTTATGTTGTTGGTCAAGCAATGTAGCTAGAAAAAAAGAGGTCGTTTCATTGGGCTTGACTTTCGTTTAATTAGGTTTGAAGCAACAGCATAATTATGTACTAGGATTGACACATTATATGTGTGTGAAAAAAAGAAATATTATGTGTACAAATTAAATGTGTATCTTCATAAAAAATAATTTAAAGTAAATATTCGAGTTTTCTCATAGGAAAAATTACATTGTCCTTCTCAAGGATTTGGTATGACCACATGTAGATTTATTGTCGTTTGAGAATTTACATTTTACACGTTTGACGTTTCTTTCTGTCCAACTAATAGATCCCTCTCGTTAGTCAAAATTCATGAAATTTCCTGATATTAGTAAAAAAGATTGAATAAATATCCATATTTACCTTCAATTCACTTATTACTGATTTATTGCATGTCAATCAAATCTTTTATGATTAAGCTATCCTTATATATCTTCCCACACGCATTACATCTTCACTTTTATAGGGATAGTTTGGTTAGAAATTTTTTTTTTAACCTGCAATAAGTCAATAGCAAGTCAATCAGGGTAAATGTGAATTTTCATTCAATTTTTTTGCTATTATCTACGAATTCCGTGATTTTTGACAACCAAAGGAATCCATTAGTTGGACGAAAACAAACATTAGGGGTACTAGATCTAATTACTCAAACCATAGGGGGTTTATGTATAATTACACCAAATCTCAAGGGAGGGTGATATAACTATCCCAAAACTATACTTTATGGAGATTTTTCCAACTTTTTCTATGTAATAGTTGTCAGCGTTGACGGGCCCACGAGAAAAAAGAGAAAATGAATTATGAAAAGAAACAATTGTGCTGTGAGGGGATGACAAAGAAAATAGTCCCTAAGAAGAAAGAAACGTAGAGTGGGGTGAAAGGGAGAAAAAAAAATGTCATTGTGGTTTATTAATAATAAGAAAAAGTTTGTAATAAAAGGAACATGGAGAAGTAAAAGGAGAGAGAAACATGGACTAGTGGGTTGAGAAAAAAAATATAACTGTGAGATTATTAAAGGATATTAAAATTACTATTCTAACCAAATTTTTCTTTGTATGCAAGAAATGAAGTAAATGATAAATATTCAAAAATTAGTACCACAAAGAGTATTCTTTTATAATAGTATAGATGAAAGTCACGAAAATGGAAAAATAAGAACTTATATGATAAATAAGATAAGAAACTAGTAGACAAAAAGTAAGTGAGATACCAAGAAACCCCTATCCTAATAGTGTAGTCAGGGACGCACACTCGATGTTTGTGCAAATACAATGATATTTTTGTAAAACTAATAATTATTATCAAAATACAATTGAGTAAAATAAATAAAGAGAATGAATGAATGAAAGAAAATCCATATATAAAAAGAAATATAGATTAGTGGGATAATAAGCAGAGGAGAAGTAAAATAAGAAATTATCAACTAACTGAGATCTCTCAAATTAAGTGTCCTACAACTTTGAAACTCCTTTCGTCTGTTATCGTTGGTCGCCAAATTGTGTGCACCGGCCATCTCCCTGAGAGATCTTGAACCTCTCCCACGAGGCGCACGGCGTTACTGATATTTGGCTTGCTCGGTTATGGCGGAGCAATCCTGTCCCTTGTGTTGCTTTGAGTAGTTTCATTTGGTGTCTAGTCTAATCTTTGTGGTTTTCCATTTTCTTTCATTTCTTGCTTTTCGTAGAGGCCATGGGCTTGTCCCAGGCTGACAACAACATTGTCGTTCGTATTTGTGTTTTGTTTTAGTCGTATCTCTCATTTTTGCTTAATTTTAGGGTTTTCTCGTTAGCGTATCGTTCTTGTTTTCTCTTCTGCTAATCTGTCTCGCTTGTGGTTTGGCTTTCTATTCATGCCAGGTGCTTTGGGCACGTGCTCATTTCTCACCTTAGTTGGGCAAGCGAGTGGTTAAAGTCGCACATTTTCTGAGCTGGCAGAGGCTAATCGGTGTTGGGGTATTCTGCGGCTGCATCTATCATATGAATATTCAGAGAGGGAGGCCGCAATAGCAAGTATGAGAGAGTGGTTGAAATTGACGGATGATGAGAGGCAAGGCTTTGTACTGTCGGGGGTCCTTGGCACGGGGAATTGGATAACCACCAACTCTGTCTAGTCGGTTGGATGCTCTCAAGTCGAGTTTCGAGGTTCGAAGCTTTCAGTACGTTTGTGCTATGTATGATAAACTCAGTGAAAGGGATGGAGATAAGATAAATCGGTGGGCGACAGTTTCTCCTTCGTTTCAACCATATCATCGACATGAACCGTGCACTTGAAGGGTGTCCATGGAGCTTCAGAAAGAACATCATAGTCCTGAGTGGCATCCACGAGAATGAGTGCCTGCTGAAGATTGATCTGAAATGGTGTGAGTTTTTTGTTCACGTTTATGACCTACCGCTGAGTATGATGAACCTAGGAGTAGTGGCACTGAATGGTTATCGGGTGGTACACTTTCGGGACATGGAGATAGATGATACGGGTTGTTCGTGGGGGTCGACTTTGTGCATACGGGTGGCTATCACTATGAATCAGCCTCTCCCAAGACCATTGCCGGTTAGCTCCGCAATAGGAGATGAACTCTTACTTCACCTTACTTATGAGCATCTTCCAAACTTCTGCTATCTGTGCGGGAAACTGGGCCATATTGCCTAGTATTTCGAGCTACAGTTTGAGGATGATTTTGTGGACCCTAGCATTGATTATCCTTATGGCCCATGGCATCGTGCGCCACTACCCTCTCGCGGCAGGCTAATGGTGCAGCGCAGAAAGGCAGTTATCTTGTTGAACCTTGACATGACGGACTGCGTAAGGGAGAGGCGTACGCCATGGTGCTTTTGATTTGAGGCAGCATGGTTGCGGTCGAATCAATGTTGGTAGGGGACCGAGGGCTCGAACCCGTTGGAGATTAGTGAAGGAGATAAGTGAGGAGATCAACCGGTTAAGAGGGAGCCTTGTAACCTCCGAGCTGCATAGTTGAGTGGCCCGCCTCTGATCTGACCTGGAAGAGTCTTTGGTTAAGGAGGAGGTCCTATGGAAGCAACGGGAGAAACTTTGTGGTTGGAGGAGGGTGATTGAAACACAACTCTTTTTCCACGACAAGGCTACGGAGAGAAGCGACGGAAAACCATTAAACATATTAAGGACGATCAGGGCCATTGCTTCTCAAAAAAGTTTGAGATCCAGGCGTTATAATGGATTACTTCTCACGCATCTTCCATTCCAAAAATCCGAATATTGGTCTAATAAATGATTGTATAAAGTGCCTCCTGCCGATGGTGTAGGATGCTATAAATAGGGAACTAGGCTACCTGTTCACCGAGGACGAGGTTAAGCACTAACTCAATCAAATTCACCGGCTAAAGTCTCCGAGTCCCGGCGATATGTCCCCTATCTTTTCTCAAAAATTATGGCACATAGTAGGTCCTGATACTATTAATTGTGTGCTTTACTTTCTCAATGGGGGCACCCTCGACCCAGCCCTTAACTTTATGAATATTTTCCTCATCCCTAAATGTGCTAACCAGAGACTATTATTGTTACCAATTTTAGACCTATTAGCCTCTGTACGTAACCTACAAAATTGCGTTCAAAGTCCTAGCCAACCGCATGAAACCTTTCCTTGACTATATCATATCCCCTCATTGATCAACCTTTGTCCCTGGACGGCTTATCACAGAAAACGTCCTTGTTGCACACAAACTTAACCACTTCTTAGCCCATAAGTACCAGGGTAACTCCGGCCATCTATCATTGAAGCTTGATATCAGTAAGGCATATAACCGAGTGGGTTGGATCTTCCTTGAATACGTGCTCCTTAGACTAGGTTTTCATGCTTATATTGTGGCGTTGATCATGCAGTGTGACTCAATTGTGTCATACTCATTCATGCTTAATGGTGATCATTTTGGTTCGTTGAGGCCGGAAAAGGACCTTCGTCAAGGGGACCCCCTATTCCCCTACTTTTTTCTTTGTTGTACAGAGGTATCCAACAACTTAATTAGGGCGGAGGAATAGCTGGGCGTGCTCAAAGGGGTCCGGGCGAGTCGGCAAGGACTGAGGATCACAAATCTCCTTTTTGCAGATGATACCCACAATATTCTGTCAAGCAACAATAAAGGCGATGGAGTGTATCCTAACGGTGCTGCACAGGTTTGAGAAGGCCTCACGATTGGTGATTAGTTTAGGCAAATCGGTGGCGGTCTTCAACAAAAATACCCTAGCTCACCATCGGAAGGAACTAGTGGGGCTTTGGGCATGCCAGTCGTCGACAAGCATGATAAATATCTTCGCCTGCCAATGGTGGAAGGAAAATCCAAACGAGCGATGTTCGAGGGCATCAAGGATCGAATCTGGCGAAATTTCAAATGGGTGGTCGGCCAAGAAAACTGTCGTATGCTGGGAGAGTGGTCATGATTGAAGGACAAGCGGATCCGCCCAAGAGCGCGAGCGGAAATGAGAAAGCGAGAAAAGGTGCGTACATTTAAATCAGATTTAAATTAAATGTATCCCAAGGGGTGTACCCTTGGGTGCTTAACTGGGCGTTCGATGTAGGATGTATTAATGTTAAAAGCATGCATGTAATACATACGGCATAGATGAAAAACAAAACTATCAAAGCGTAATAAATTGTTGCCTTTGATGACTTTTACGTGTGCTCGGCTACTTGCGTTGTTCCTTTTCCGGAATGCTCACCAAATCCAAACGTATGGATTCTCCAAAGGTGATCCACACCACACCGGAAGAAACTCACGTTCTCCTTACTAGAGGAAAATGGGTTTATGAAGGAATCGGTTTAAGAGAAGGACACTATGAATTAGTGTTCTCTTAAACTTACTTTGTTCTTCCTCTTAATTCAAAATCAAGTGAAGAATACAAGTAGAAAGGGAGGGAGATGGCCGAGAGTTAGAGAGAGAGGAGAGGGCCGAAAATTGTCTTTTTTTTTTTCCTTGAAAAGATGAATAATGATTCTAATACACAAGGTGTTGTATATACTCCTATATATACATAATTAATGTGATTATTGGAATGTGTCTAGGTTGATCCAAGGATGTCTAGATACATTCCAATCAATCACCATTAATTATTCAATCAAGCCTACCAACTTTTATGGTATGATCAAATCATACCAAAAGGGAAGGGCTTGATTGGAGTTGATTTGTCTCTTTCCAAAAGAGATAAGTCAACATACCACCTTGCATGAAACATGGCTGATTTTAGCTTCCTCCAAGGGATCATTTCGGCCATGCTTAATATGGAAAGAAGTCCAACTTCTTCCTATTCCAAAATAGGAATTATTTCTCCTCTCGGGTCAAATTTAACGGACCGAGTTTTATCGTAATCCAATTATGATGAACCCAACATTAAATCCAATTTTATGTCCACTTAAATTATTCCTGTTGATCTTTTAATCCAATTAAAAGATCCAACATCTCAAATTTTTATATTTAATCGAAAGTCCAATTTATCGATTAAACAAGGGCCCAATACAATATCGGCCCGTCTATCCAATGGACTATTCCTTAAGTAATCCAATTACTTATTTATCCTTCGAGATTGACTCCAAGTCAATCTCTCAACCTCCTCAGTGATTTGTGTGTGACCCTTTAGGTTCACCCTCAGCTAGACTTGGGCCCGTGTCCCACAAGGACCCGTTACCATGGGTGGCCGTCTAGCAATGGTCCATGGCACTAGAGACTAGGTGAATATTGGCGTGAACATTTAGGCATCGATTCCGTACGGGCTACGGTCCTTCCATCTACCGTCTCCCGGCCTTAGTCTAGGGTATGGAATTGGGCGTTGGTTCCCATCCTTGACTAGGCATCTATGCTTTATACTCGAGACTACGTATGCTTCATTGCGTCGACACAGGAAATCATTCCCTGTTCGACCAACCACTGTGGCCCCAGATTTAAACAGCATGAATGTGCCTCCGGGTGCATAGGAGATACCTCTGTCACATACTGACAGGGGACGGATCCTCTTCTTGGAATCCACCGTCCTCGCTACACATTTCGACTGCACTGGACAAGGATTATAATGATCATCTTACAGAATGATCACCTCTCGCCAGATCCAAGATACAGCCGCCCTGTGCACGCGACTACCATGATCCCTCAAGTCTGAGGACTACTCCCGTACTATCGGAACCGGGAAAATCCAATCATACCGACCAAGCCTCCAAGACTTCCATGTGATGATCCCTGCGAGTCAGTCCCGTTGGCTCGACCCCAGTCGACCAACCCATCAAGATCGTGTAGGCGTCCCACGCCTGTCGCCGATGAAACACGACACTCATCTAATGAACACGACTCTTGATGCAAGTCTCAATAGGACTCTCGATGCCCTGTCTTGAGGTCCTCGACTTGGAACGTTTCAAACCCAACTCTCAATCAGTTGGTTTCATGACCACCATCCAATGTGTGGCCCAACTGCACGAGTTGTTAACCGTGGTCTGTGGGCTTTGTTGCGATATAAATAAAACACCGTTTTAACAAATGTGAAATGAGCGCAACAAAGTAAGCACCAAATGTGACGAATACTCATTTTATTCATCACATAATAATATTACATTTACATCGAGTTGTATAATAGGTTACAAATCGCCAAACCTATTGGCTTTCTGGTCACCTATTTCTAACAATCTCCCACTTGACCTAAAGCCAATCACCCATTGACCTTAAACCCATCTTATCCAGATGCTGAGTATGGGCAACTTGCGACACAGACTTAGTAAGTGGATCTGCTATGTTTTCTGTGGAGCTGACTCGGTCCATCCGAATGTCACCCTTGCTAACCATCTCTCTGAGCAGATGGTAGCGTCTAAGAATGTGCTTGGATCGGTGATGAGATCTCGGTTCCTTTGCTTGCGCTATTGCCCCCGTTGTTATCGCAGAAGATAACTACTGGCTCAGCGATGCTAGGTACTACACCCAACTCTTGGATGTAGCTCTTCATCCAAACCGCCTCCTTAGCAGCTTCCGAAGCTGCTATGTATTTAGACTCTGTGGTGGAGTCCGCCGTGGTAGCCTGCTTGGAACTCTTCCAAGCAACCACACCACAATTAAGTCTGAACACATAACAAGACTGAGACTTGGCATCATCTTCATCCGACTGGAAGCTAGTGTCGCTATAGCCTTCCAGTATCAACTCTCCACCGCTGTAAATCAAAAACATGTCCTTAGTCCTTTTCAGGTACTTCAGGATAGTCTTGACTGCACTCCAGTGTGCCTCCCCGGCACACAACTAATATCGACTAGTTACGCTCAAAGCAAAAGCCACATCAGGGTCTAGTGCATTGAACAACGTACTGTATGTTGCCTACTGCTGAAGCATAGGGGATGTCCAACATCCGTTTAAGCTCCTCATCATTCTTAGGAGACTGCTTCTTGGACAACTTAATTCCATGCCTCATAGGAAGGAATCCTCGTTTTGAGTTTTCCATCTTGAATCTCTTCAAGACTTTCTCAAATGTGAAATGAGCGCAATAACGTAAGCACCAAAAGTGACGAATACTCATTTTATTCATCACATAATAATATTACATTTATATCGAGTTGTAATAATAGGTTACAAATCGCCAAAACCTATTGGCATTCTGGTCACCTATTCTAACAATGATCAAATCTGTCATTCAGGCTATCCCACATACGGGATAAGTTGCTTCAAGCTACTAGAGTTGCTCATCAATGAGATTAACAGCATGACGGTGCCTTTCTTCTGGTACCAAGATTGTGATAAGAAAATTCATTGGCGGGCATGGAGCAAAGTCTGCCGTAGTAAGGCCAAAGGTGGGTTAGGCATCCGTTTGATGAAAGAGTTTCACATGGCGTTGCTCTGCAAATAGGCCTGGAGAGTGCTCTCGAAGCCTGATAATTTTCTATGCCGCATCTTGAAGCCGAAATATTTCCCTGAAATGTCTCTATTGGATGCTACCGCGGGCGGCCCTTCGTTGTATACCTGGCATTCGATCCTCACCTGTGATGTCCGTATAATTTTATTCATAATCGAGTGACTAATTAGTAATTATTAAGAAAATTTAATTTAATTATAAGTATAGGTTGAAATTATAAATATATTAAAACTTGAAGGGGACTAAATTGGATATTTATTAAATATTTGTGGTCAATACATAAATATATAGAAGTTGGGGACTAAATTACAATTTTAATAAAAAAAATTAAAAAAAAATTGCAAAAATCTCATTTCAGCAGCACGTGGCTACCTATCCATTGTACCCTCATATATATTAAAATATATGTGTAGCTAACTTACTATTTAAGAAAAGAAAATATATGCATTTAAACAAAACACACATTCACACACAATTAATGTGCAAACTTCGGACGAAAACAGGTTAGTATTTTTTTTACTATAAATTATAAATTAATTATTATATTAACATTGTTTAATTATTGCATTTACTAAATATATTTTATACTATTCGATTTACTATTTAATCGAAAAATTTATTTAATTTGAGTATTTATATAAATTAGAGTTCGGATATATATTTAATTGGACTAGAATATTGTAGCTAATGATATGAAATTATATAACCTACTAGATTTAGTAGTTGTTATAATGGACTATTCAAATTGATCGGGTTTATTAACTAAATATATATAATTGGATGTACCGGTGTTTAAATAATTATCATTATAGTGAAGAATTGGTAGAAATTAATAGGGATAGTAGGGAATTATATTTGAGAAATATTAGGGAATTGTATTTGAGAAAATTATAATTATTAAAAAGAAATATGAGATATTTGTAGTAATTTCATTTACGGATGGTATAAAGGACAATAATTATAAAAACATGAGGGGTTTGATAGAAAAAGCTCTTATGAGTTAATAGATAAATTAAAAATATATCGGGGAAGCTTGTAATGTCTGATTGTTTAGACGAGGAATAAATGGAGGTTTGAATTTCTATATAAATGAAATATTAATTAGTGATTTTATTCAGAATTTACAATAATTTTGATATATTAATAATATATATTATATCCTACCATAGGACGTGAAGATAGAGTAGAGGGCTGAGCAGTTTCTCCTATTAACGAGATCTTTTGAGTTGGAGGTAAGTATAGTTAATTGAATTTATACATATATATATATATATGTGTGTGTGTGTGTGTCTGTATGATATGTTTACGTGTATGGATATATATATTCTGGTGATGTATACGAAATTATGACTCGATGGCTATTCATCTGGACTACTTGTTATACTGTGAAATTGTCATTATGTGGTTATATGTGGTTATGGTATATAGAAGTTAGAAGGATGATGGTATGTATTATATGTGATTCTTAAATGAAATTGAATGTTGAAGTTACCGATGGGGATTTGATGGTTAAATGACAATGAGTGAGGAGAATATTGTGAACTGAGATAAGTAATGGCTTACCTAACTGGGGGGCATACTGCAATGACTTATGGTGATATGATTAATGACGAGCTGTGTGCTGTCGTTGATCGAGAGAGATGATGTAACATATCATACGAGGTGTGTGCTGTGTGATATGATGGATGATGGGATATCATACGAGCTGTGTGCTGTGTGGTATCAGTGATGATGGGGTATCATACGAGCTGTGTGCTGTGTGGTACCGAGAGAAAAAAAAAAAGGAGATATTATGATTGAGGGGATGATAGCCGACATAGACCATTGAGTGATGCACTCCAGCATGGGTAAGCAGGGCCCTAAGAAAATAATCAATATAGTCGAGTATTATGTGTAATTTGATATATGATTGTTGGTATATGTTATTTTTTATATTTGCCGTATGGTATGATATTCGTTTTATTATGTATGTGCGTGTATGTGTATAAGTTAATTAGCTATACTTATTGAGTAGGCAGCTCATCCCTTGCCAATATTTTTCAGGAGATTGATCACGGTGACTAGCTACGTTAAATCGGAAGTCGTGAAATCGATCTGAATAGGTGGGTCAGCCGTGACATCTGAAGTCGAGGGTTCTATCTATATGATTATTAAACATTTAGTCTTTTGTCGGGTTTGTGTTTTAGATTCTATAATAGTCTGAAACCTTCATCTTTTTGAGTTTTGTACAAGAATATACATGTGGCTTAGTAGATATAAACTTTTGACGACGTCTATCTATATATATATAATATTACTGATAATACAATGTAGTTACGTAGGGGGTGTCACATCACCTCTCACCAACTACTTTAGGCAAGTGCTTGACGGCTGATTGGCAGCAACAGCTCGACTCGCATCCACCTGGACCCATGGCTTCCATGCCCAGTCACTTTCTGACCAGCCTTCCCATCCAGAACACTTGCGCCCGAGGCGATTGTGGCCACTCTGCTCACCAAGGAGGGTCTGTGGAATGAGGGTGTGAGGAATTTGAGGAGGCTGATGCGAAATGGATTCTGCTCACTCACATTTGGGCAACTGGGGATGATCGGTGGGGTTGGCACTATCACACAAAGGGTTGCTTTCTCAGTCTGGAATGCTTACCGCTTGGCTATGCAGATTTGGGACCCGACCGAGGCGAGTACTGGCATCCCCGCCCCCTACTGGGACTATATATGACACGCCAAAGCATACCCGAAAGTGCTCCTGTTCGCTTGGCGGTGCTACCACTCTACCATTCCGACACACACGAATTGGAGCGCATAGGAGTAGGTGGATAGGGAGGGTGCATCTGGTTTGGCAAGCATGTAGAGGGGGTTGAGCATGTGTTGGTGGATTGCGCCTTAGCGCGGTTGGTGTGGCCTCTATCGCAAGTGCCATGGCGGTGGGTGACTAGGGAGGACCTCCAGGTTGAGGCATGGATGTGTCGGGCACATGAACGAATCAACGGTGCCGTCTTCGTTGTTTCTCTTATAGTGTGTTGGGCGTTATGGACCCAACAGAATAAATGCATCTTCGAAGGAGAAAAGGGGACGCTCAAGCAGTGATCGCCGGGGCATATAGGTCTATCCCGACGAACCAATAGGGGCTTAGTTTAGAACGTGTTGGGCAGCGCTTAACAATTGTTCGAAATCATTACATAGGTGCTTACCCAAGCATACATGAGACTTTATGCCTATTTATATGTATAACCAGTGTGCTTTTTTTCCTCTGAAAAAAAATTGGGGGAGAAGTAATTACTTAAATATGAAATTTAAAGTGGAAAACAAAAATAAATAAAAAATTCTAAAAATTAAAATTAAAATTGCCAGACAAAACATTAGGAGACACCAAAATATGCTCTCCCCTAATAATATGGTATAGATGTATCCCTATAGATACTCTAATTATATTTTCTTTCACTTTCTTCCTTTCTAAATGGTTACAATAAGTCATATATAAGTTTGAATCCCCACATCGCATTAAAGTATATATGCAGTGAAACAATGCGATTTTATACTATATCATATAACCATCTCTAGGACCAATTTCATATCTTGGATAGTAAATCGTACATTCCCTGCAGTAATAATTTTGTCAAGTTAGTTAATCGATATTCAAATTAAAGCGCATACATAAATGAAGTTAATTAGTATGTGAAGAAAGATATATGTATATATATACTTCTTCTTCTTCTTCTTTTTTTTTTTTTTAATAAGATTGATTACTACAATATCTAATATATTTAAATTCAACTACATATTCAATACATCAATATTTCTAAATTAACAAATACATTCAAAGTAAATATAGAAACAAGACAGTATTATAAAAAGTAGACAATAAACCTACATCCAGATTCGACACTACTATACAAAGTTAATAAGTATGTGAAGGAAGATATTCAATCATATGAACGAACAGGAACAAATTACATTCTCAAACAGCGATTCCCAAGTTCACACATTTATTTGAAAACTAATTAACCAATGTTACTAATCACTTTATATATTATTTTGGAGGACTTATTGCAAATTGATAAAAACGAATTATCATTACGCATGATCTACACATTATTTTACTGATTATCCTGGAGTGACTAAAAAAATTTGTTTCATCACAATATACATCATTACAAGTTTGACAGTTAACAAGAATTATTTAAACATTGTTACTTATAACAAAATATTCAATTATAATTTTAAAAATGTCACAAAGATATGTATCAATTGACTATAATTTCGATCTCGTCACAGTATAATTACTAGAGATAAAAATTGCTAAAGTTGTCACTATATAAATAGTTATTGACACATCTAAATTGATCGTACCAATATAATATCAATTATATTTGTTGTCATTCTATTGTCTTTAGATAATTCTATCGTCAATTGTGTATAGTGACAATTTTATGTATAACTTTTTTAGTATTAATATTTCTATTGACAACACTTAAGCGCACAAATTAATATTATCGTTATTATAATTTCAAAAATCGTTGCAGTGATAAAATAAAAATTCTCGTTATTTGGCATGTCACTGTTTAATTATTGTGGTTAATATTCTCATTCTTTGTAGCACTAATTAATACATAAACAATTAGACATTAATAATGTTATTCAATAAAATAAAATTCTTGTCACCATTAAGTTTTTAAAAATTATATTCTGACCTGCAAAATGTTATTTTCACTTAATTAATATGTATACTATAACAACTTTAACATGAACATTTAGCATTTTGTTAATAATATTATTTTATCTCTTAAAATATTAAATTCCATATATGTAAACTCCTGAAAGATGCGTGTTCGGATAGATCTATGGTGGAATTGAGCTTTAGCGTGAAGAGGAGAACGCATCATTTTCATGAACCTCAATATTCCAAGCTGATGGGAAAGCTCAGTAGTTGGAAACAATACCGCTATCACACTGTTTGCATTACTTACTTAATCCCTAACATTTACCTCTAATTATGCGGATTATGTCCCACTACCGAATGCATGTTGTAGTTAATTTTTAAGATATTAAATATTAAATAATTTTTGTTTTAAATATATAGGTAAATTTTAAGATGAGGCAGTTGTTTAACTTGGTATTAGAGCCAAGTCCAATCACAGGTAATGTGACCGAATTTTATTGCCACAAAGGTTTGACGTGCAGAATTTACACTTGACGGGGATGTGTCAAGATATTAAATATTAAATAATTCTCCTTTTAAATAGTTAAATTTTTAAGATGAGGCAGTTGTTTAACTTGGTATCATAGCCAAGCCTTATCACAGGTAATGTGATCGAATTTTATTGCCACAAAGGTTTGACGTGCAGGATTTACACTTGACGGGAATGTGTTAAAATATTAAATATTTAATAATTCTCCTGTCGAACAATTTAAATTTTTAGATGAGATGGTCGTTTGACATTAATAAATCAGCTAGCTAGTTATAAATCGTGTAGCTTAATCATATAGTTTAATGAAAGAAAAAATAAATCTTGCTTAACGATTAATTAAGTGAATTTTATCTTTATACGCATAGATCGTAATTATTCTTTTTTCATTATACATAAATACTTAATTAGTATTAGCACACGTGGCACACTTAAATCTGTGTGCACAATTAATTTTTAAATTTTAAAAAAATAATATTTGATAAGTATATATATGCTAATCTAATAAAAAAAAATATTAAAAAATAGAAGAAAGTCGTGAAAATTTATTTAAAAAAGGTGAAAGAAGAAAAAGGAGACATGGAAGTTGAGAAATAAAGAAGAAAATGAATTAATATAAACAAATAAGAAATAACTGATTAAAAAAATTCAATGGACTAAAAGAATATTTTTCAGTTATATAAAGAGTTAGATACTGAATTGATTAAATAATGAATCCAGGCCCTCCATGAAGCAGAAAGTTGGTCTCAAGGGTCATGATTAGCATTCCAGGTTCCTAAGTCTTTAAGATATGGATGCGTGTTGAAGATGAAACATCTCTTGCTTCTTCGCCCACAATGATTAAAATTATTGACAGGATGTCGATCGATATTATAACAATATACTGTTTAAGTTACATTTTCGGATAATTTTTATTTTTAAAAAAGTGATTTTTGAAAAAAAATAAATTAGCAGTTGTAGCAAAAAAAGTGAAAAATAGATAAAGCTAAATTAGATAGTGTTTGGGGAAAAAGTACTTCTAAAACAAGTTTAGTTGATTAAAGATCGTTTTGTCCCCATGTATTCAAAAGGTGCTAGTTTTGTTTAATATTTACACTTATTTCTTGATTATAATAATTATTTTTTCACAAAATTATAAATTTTATTTCAATTAGTATATCTCATATTTAATTTTTTATAAAATGATTATCGATTATAATATAAAAATATTCAATACTAATAGAAAAATTTGATGTTTAATTCAATAATGTCCCCATTATATAATATAAATGTTTATTCATGCACAATAAATAAACTTACATGATTGAAAAAAATATTATTTTTAAATCACAAAATTTAATTTATATTTTTCTATGATTTAGGAATAATATGATATAATATAGAAAATAAAATATAAAATTTTTAAAATATTAAATATGTGAAATTATAAATTTTGTTAGCGATAAATTATTTAAATTATTTGAAAATTCTAACATCAACTTTGGATGAGAAATTTTGAAATTAAATTAAATAGGGTAAAATCAAATTAAAATTATTATAAGGGTTAAATACAGTTATCACCCCTGAAGTATTCACCCCACATCAATTACCTCCCTAAAGTATTAAAACCTTCAAAAACCCTCCTGGCCTTCTAAATCCTTTCATTTTTAAGTTCAAAAAGTCCATTTTACCCTTACTAAAAATTATTTTTTGAAAAAAAATTAAAGAAAATTTTAAAATACCAAAACCACTCTTTCTTGAAACTTTGTTTAATTCTAGTTTCACTTGTTCGTCGAGCTCTTTTTATTTTCATAATCCTAAAGTACTTGGAGCTCATTTTATTTTAGTTTTCCTTGTTTGTCAAACAAAATTAAAAATAAATTTATACATGCATATATATGCATTTATATATTTACTTAAATAAATATACGATTAATAAAATTGAAAGAGCTGATCATGAGCTAATAAGAAAATATACAATCAATATATATTTATATATATATGGTAATTATATGAATATATAAATTTATTTTTAACTTGGCTTGACAAATAAGTGAAACAAAAATAAAATGAGCTCCAAATATTTTAGAATTATAAAAATAAAAAGAGCTCGATGAATAAGTGAAAATATAATTAGATAAAAAAAATTTAAAAAAAAGAGTGATTTTGGTATTTTTAAAATCTCTTTAATTTCTTTTTATAAATCAATTTTTAGTAAGGGTAAAATGGAATTTTTGAACTTCAAAATTAATAGTGTTAGAAGGTCAGGATTTTTTTGAAGGTTTTAATATTTTAGGGGGGTAATTGATGTAGGGTGGTAACTGTATTTAACCCTTATTATAATGAGTGGTAAAGTAGTCTAAAAGGAAGTTGAATTTATTTACAAAATAATAAAATCTGCTAGAAGTACCCCAAGGTGCTTCGAACTTTTGACTTAAAATTACTTTTTCTAGCAGTTTCAAAAGTAGAATTTGGCGTTCCGTTGGGCAGATAAACATGAGAAGTACTTGGGTTTACCTTCGGTTGTTGGCCGCTCTAAGAGGACAGTTTTTGCTTCCCTTCACGATAACATCTTGAGCAATGTTGGATCTTGGACGGAAAAACAGATTTCTCAAGCCGGTAAGGAAGTCTTGATCAAAGCCATTCTACAAGCCATTCCGACCTATGCGATGGGGGTTTTTTGCCTCCCGGAGGGGTTAATTTGTGATATTGAGCGTATGATTGTCGGCCATTAGTGGAACTCTACCGAGAACCGCAAGATTCACTGGCTTCCGTGGCGTCAACTTACTTCATCGAAACTACAAGGAGGACTTGGTTTAAGGGACCTTCGAGCTTTCAATAATGCCATGCTCGCAAAACAGTTTTGGCGACTCCTCACTCATCCGACGTCATTGGTTGCTCAGATTTTGCAGGCTCGGTATTACCGGGGAGGCTCCATCCTTGATGCTGAACTTGGCTCGCGACCTTCACTTACGTGGCGAAGTATCCTCTCAACGAAACAGCTTGTTCGACTTGGACTTCGTTGGAAAGTTGGTGATGGGAAACAAACTAGAATCTGGATCGATCCGTGGCTTCCGTGTCCGCCGTCCTTCCATCCTAACTGGCGCCTTGGTCCGACTCCTCCTCCGACAACAGTCCACTACTTGTTCAACCAGACTTCCTGTGACTGGAACATTCCACTTGTCGGATCGCTGTTCAGCCCCTTGGAAGCCAAAGCTATTGTCTCTATGCCTATTAGCCGTCATCCGAATCCTGATTTTCTGATTTGGCACTTCACAAGGTCGGGCTCTTTCTCTGTTAAATCAGCGTATCATTTGGATCTCTCCAACTCACGTTCTTCTCTCCCTAGTTCCTCAAATTTTGATTTAGCAATTATTCACCAGGGGTGGAAAGGAGTTTGGAATGCAGCGGTCCCGAATACGATCCGCGTCTTCATCTGGCGTCTCTGAACGGCTTCGCTTCCACTTGGAAACAACCTAGCCCGTCGACTCCTAGGCGTCGATATTTGTTGTCCGTTATGTCATTCGCCTAATGAATCTGACCGTCATACGTTCCTCCTCTGTCCGTTTAGTAGTATGATCTGGGGGCTCTCGAATCTGCGATGGCTGACCCTTGACAACTGGAATTCGAACGAGCGTGAATGGGTTTTTTGCGTGCACTCCCAGCTTGATAGAGGGGATTTCTGCATGTTCCTTACCCTATGTTAGTCCATATGGTGGTGCCGCAGCAAAAGATGGGCTGATAACGACGTCTTCTCCCCGGAACAGACTGTTCTTTTTGCTAGAAATTATCTTGAAGCCTCTCAGGGTTTCCTTTCTGCTGATAGGAGCTTGAAATCCTTTGCTGCAGCCACCTGTTGGCACGCCCCGTCGGAAGGAACAATTAAGCTCAATGTGGATGCGGCTTCTTTCTCAAACGTTGGAGACTTTTCGGCTAGTGTGGTTGCTCGCAACCATTGGGGCTCCTGTCACGCCTGGTCTGCTACTCGACTCCACTGAAGCCTCTCTCCTGAGGCGGCTGAAGCGTGGGCAGCCCGCATTGCAATTCAAATGGCGCGGCGTCATGGTTGGCTCAACATTATCATCGAAACCGATTGCACATCCGTGCACTCTTATCTCACCAACTCGAAGACCACATCCCCTTTGTGTGGATCCATTATTCATGACATTATTTCTGATTGTTCTTCTTTTGCTTCCTGCTCTTTCTCTCTTGTTCGACGTACTGCTAATACCCTTGCTCACTCACTGGCTCACCATGCTCGGAGCAGTGAGGAAGGCAGTTCATCCTTGCCCTCTTATGCTCTTGAACATTTTTTAGCAGATTTGACCATTATATGATATGATTGAGTTCCATTTCAAAAAAAAAAAAAAAAAAAAAAAAAAACAGAATTTGTCGTTCCAAACACCTCAAAAGTGCTTTTCAACATCTACAAGCTGAAAAATGATTTTTCTAAACTGACGCAAACATTCCCTTAATGTGCATACATTACTAGCATTGACTGGTTTTGTTTCGTAACTGTATATAATATATTTATATCTATATATATATATCATCATCATCATCTTATTGACAGCAAAATTTTGTTGTCAAGTAATTACTTGCTACGTTAATTATTAGGGTAATTACAACCAGCTTTCTTGATATTTGATATAATTACAGATACTTTGTTTTTATTGTTTGAGAAATTATCAAATGCTCTTATGGGCTATGAATAATGATTTTACTTATTTTTTAAATTTTTTTTTGAAACTTTTTATCGAATAAGTAGACAATATTTTACAATTTGTCAATTTTTTATTCACTTCATTTTTTTTAACAATTTTCAATTTTTTTACTAGAAAAATACAAGTGTGATATTTCACAAATGATAATTTATGTAACACTCAACGGAATAAAAATAACTCGTTTATTGATCAGAAGGTGGGCACAATCACCTACACGTTATAAATGATCCGTGACAGTTTGATCTCCTTTTTTACAAAGGTTCTCTTAGTTTAAGTGTATTCTCTCTCCCTCGTTCCCCTCTAGATAAGGAAATGAGCTCCTATTTATACTAATGATCTAAATACGGCGGGTATTGGTTTTTGATTATCTTGCCCCTCAACTCTTTGACAATGGGTATATATGGAAACATTTTGAAATGGCTAAATGGTCTTTTACTCAGGTCTTCATAAATGCTATGAGCTCCATGGGTGGAGCTCTAATTGCTAAAATCCCTCCTCTAGTCCAAGAATTCCTCATTAGGTTGCCAAAATGATAGATATGTATTGAAGCCTCTTAGTAAATGTTGGTTGACCATTAATACTTTCCATATGAATTGCCCCCTCAATAGGGGTGGCAAGGGAGTGGGTTTGGGTGGACCTGGGACCCGTTCCGCCCCAGTAGAAAATTCGTCGAGGCGGGTCTAACCCGGTAAACTCGATTATTTTTTTTTATTCTACAAATATATATATATATACATATGTAAAACAAAAGAAAATTCAACATATCAATTACAAAAAAAATTGTTCATCAAATACTTAAGTGGATTTTTAGTTTTAGGACACCACTCTAATTGGTGGGGGGGGGGGGGATGAAACTTCAAAAATCTGATTTGTATATGGAGTATAAAAAAATAATATATACATATATATATATAATATCCGGGACGGGTCCTTGTTGACCTAGAACCCGCCCTAGACCCGGGCGGGTCCTAAGTGTTAGGACTCATTACCCACTCCGTCTCCAAATATTTGGACCCATACCCGCCCTACCCGGTTCGGGTCTTTTTGCTACCCCTCCCCTCAAGTTCCAAATATTTGGGAAGGAAATAATTAGAACTTGGTAACTGGAATCTGCATTGTTTTGGAAATTCTTTCTTCCTTCTCATCTATACATATGCGTATTATTTGTATAGTTGGAACTTTCGAGCTCATTCAACATCTAATTCATCTTGTCTTGTGCCTCCTCTTAGGTTCAACAGATTTCATTCCTCGAGATTTCTTTGAATGTCAAAGAATAGTTTCGATATCTGATAATAACCATGTGAGCGCCATGGGGTCGCCTTCTAGGATTAGAGAAATTCGCCTCTGCCAAGGGGGGGGGGGGGGGGGGCATGACGCGAAAACGGGGACTCTGGCCGAGAGGGCCTCGGCCATCGTGCTGGTCAAGGCAGGCCCGACCGCAGGGGCCGAGGTGGTATGCCTCGCTCGGTGGTCAAGGGTCCTCCTCTTGCTCCGCCATCCTTCCTTCGGGCGAGGGGTCGTCACATCGTCCTTCCTCTAACTTCCCTAGTACTTCCGATGTGATAGTTTTAGATGTAGAGGATGATAGTTTTGCTTTAGAGGTTATTGAGGCCATACGCAATCTTCTCAATTGTTTAGCTAATTCCTTAGATGTCTCTTTCAAGTCAAATTCGTCTTCTCCGAAGGGGGTAGGTTCCTTTTACTGTCTCCGACGATTTGGGGGAGTATTCCTCAACTCCTAAGTCTCGCTGTAGGATTATGGATGTGGATGTGTGCGATAGTGTTTTAAGTCTAGACGAGTTTCTTACTTAGAGGAGAATTACAATTTTTCTCCCCCAGTGGAATTTTTTCTTCCTTCTTTTGGGGATCGACTCAAATTCCCCCGGTCTGGGTTCTTCACGGTCTATTTTGTGTACTTTTCCTCGGGCTTCACCCTTCCTCCTCATCCTTTGTTAGTAGAGATTATCCAAAATGTAGGTTAGCGAGAGTCAACTGACCCAAAATGCCTTTATGTTTTTTATGGGATTTCTCCACCATTTTGGCGAGCTAGACTTATCCACTTCCATGAAAGCTTTCCACACTCTCTTCACCATTAAGAAGGTAGTGAATGATTCGTTTTTCTTCCTTTATCTTCACAATGGTTATAAGTTTCTGGAGGGTTGTATTGTTAGAATAGGTGACCAGAAAGTCAATGGTATTGGCTGTTCTGAGAACCATTCATCAATCTTTCAACAAGTAATATTATGTTATGTTAGAATAGGTGACCAGAAAGTCAATGGTATTGGCTGTTCTGAGAACCATTCGTCAATCTTTGAACAAGTGATATTATGTTAATGAATGTAGTAAGGATTCATAGGCATAAGTTTGTTGTGCTTACTGCTTGCATCATTTCGATGTCACAACAAACGCCCACAGACTGAAATGACATTTTCGAAAATTGGAACTGCGCTTAGAGGTAGGTTCATGAAATCAGTTTCGCCGAATCAGTCTGAAATACCCCAAGTCAAAGGAATCTCGAGACAGGGCATCGAGAATCCATTTGAGACTTGCACTAAGCATCTGCAGTCGCATTTCATCGACAAGTGACGAGGCTCGTCCATGTAGTGTTAGTGGGTTAGCCAGCTAGGTGGCTGCTGATTGAGGTGACTCGCGGGAATCGTCATATAGAAGCCACTCGAGCTTGGTCGGTATGACTCGTATTCCCAGTACCGATAGTACGGGATTAGTACTCGGACTTGAGGATCACGACAGTTCCTTACATACTAAAGTTGTATCTTGGATCTGGTGAAATTTGACCACGTTATATCACATGGTCATCATAAGCCTTGTCCAGTGCAGTTGAAGTATGTAAGAACGGTGTATTCCAAGATAGGATTTGTCCCCTGTCAAAGGATATGACAGCGAGATCTCCTATGCGCTCTGAGATGGTTTAGACTCACAAAGTATATGGCCATAGCACTTGATCTAGTGAGAAAGAATTTCCTGCAAAGAGTTAAACCTATTTCGAGCATTAAGCATAGATGTCTAAGTCAAGGATGGGAACCGACATCCTAATTCCATGCCCTAGACTAAAGGCCGGGAGACAAGCGACAGTAGGACCGTACCCATACGTATCGAGCGTCGGTAGGACCGCACCTGCGTATAACTCGGAGCCTAAATGTTCACACCAAATATTCACCTAATCTCTAGCCACATGGACCCTTTCTAGATGGCCATGGTAATGGACTACTTTGGTTATGAAATAACAAGAAGTAGGTCCAAGTCTAGCTGAAAGGTGAACCTAAAGAGTCATACCCGCAACACCATAAGAAAGGGAATTAATTTAGAATTAATTCCGGGAGAAGGTTTAATTTAATGGAATTAAATTATATTTCTTGGAGATTCAAGCCTCGATGGATTATTTGGAATAATCGGGCTTTAGTTCATAAATTAGATTTATGGATTTTATGAAGCATGGGTTTCTCTTTTAATTAGATTAAAAGGTTGAATTAATTAATGGGCTTGGCATATTAAATAGGATTTAATATAAAGTCCATGGGACTATTTAATTAAGAATTAAATAAAGTCCATTTCATTAATTAATTAATGGGCTTGGTATATTAAATAGGATTTAATATAAAGTCCATGGGACTATTTAATTTAGAATTAAATAGGCCTATTCCATAAAGCTCATAAAAATGGATGGACAAGATTTGATCAAGGGATTGATGAGATGAAACCCCATGATTAATTTGACTTAATCAAAGCCTAGTTTGACTAGGATTTGACTAGGGCCAAATCCTAGTCAAAGTGTGTCTCTTTAGAAGAGTTTGAGTAGGAATAGGAAATTCCATTTTCTATACATATTCAAAAACACACACACACACACCTACTAATCTCTACAACTCTCATCTCTCATCTCTCTCAATTTTCGTCCATCCCTCTTCTCACTCTCCAAGAATTCTACTTTGTTCTTCTTGATTTATTCAAGTTAGAACATAAGAGACGTCGATTGCGTTAATTGATAGAGTGTATCGATGTCTCTTCTCCCCAAATAATTTCTTGCTAGAACAAGGGTTGTTTACTTTCCGGTGTAGCGAGTGAGATGATTTAGAGGGTCTCTTTCTTGAGATTTTGGTGCAAAATGGGGAACAATGCATGTAGCCGAACGAAGACAAAAGTACAACCGGGTAGGTTCTTTAATTACGTTTTTCGGTTTCAATTCTATGGCCTCCATGTTGTGTTTTATTGAACATGAGATACACCAAACGCCCGGGAGAATCAAGGGCACACCCCTTGATTCGTTTATGTATGTTCTGCATGCTTTAAATTTCGTTTAATTATGCTTTTCAATTTTATTATGCAATCTTTCGCACTTCCACTATTCGCGTTCATCTCCCGGGCCGATCCACATAACATTTCATGTTAATGAATGTAGTAAGGATTCATAGGCATAAGTTTGTTGTACTTACTGTGCGAGGACAGCACCTGCGCGCGCGGGCGAGGGACCATGCACGCACAGGCGCGCGTCTTGTATAGGTTGCGCGCCTGGCCGGCGGTGCTAGACCGTTTTTTTTGTTTTTCGTTGTTTTCGTGCGTTTTAAAAAAATCTAATTTTTATGTATTATTCTGGGAACTTTTCTGAATTAATTAACTTGAGGCATGTTAATTTTGGTTGAAATTGGTTATTTCCTAGAATTAATATTGCCTTGTTAATTATGGAAAAGGATTTTCCAACAGAAATCGTTGTGCATAGGTTGCACCATTATGCAATGTTTGGTGTGAATATTTTATATGTAATTTCTGCATTTATTTTTATGGTATGGGATATCAAGGATATTTGAATAGCATATTTTACGTGAGATATGTATTTGTGCTATTTGTGTTAATTGGATTGACGAAGGATGATCACAAAGCCCCTAGACCGCATGTATGGTTTATTTACATTCATTTGTTGGGTTGTGGCCTATGTGCCTCTTTATTTTCCTCTCTCTCTCTCTCTCTCTCTCTCTCTCTCTCTCTCTCTCTTCTAGTTGCCTTGGAATAATAAGGCTTTCTCTCTCCCTCCTAATGTACTCCCCCAAAATGTTTAATTGGGGTTTCTTATTTTTATGATGTAATGAGAGTAGTATTAGGGATGAGGTTTTAGTTTTGTAAATAAAAGCTGCAAGAGAAGACAAGCCCAAGGTGTTGGAGGCCCATGGAGGTAGCCATCAGATGGCCCATGGAGGATCCATGGAGAAGAAGCCCGGTGTAGGCCCACGATGGAGAGCCCAAGAAGATAAAGAGGACTTACAAGGCCCATTGCATGTAATGGGTTATTAAACTTTGTAATAGCATAGGGCCTACCCTTAGATTGACCATAGATCTAATGCGGGCTCAGTGGGTCGCATAGGTTTGGGCTTGTGATCATCCTACAGGGGCGTGCTAGGCTTTATTTTGCATGCGATGCGTTTTATATGCTTATGAGTATTCTATATGGTTATGTATGTTTGCATTCATGCTTAGAATATTTCTGCTATAACGCATGCAATGCACTTAATATGTGATGAGTTCTCATTCTATCAAAACTCTCACTTGGTTGAACCAAGCTAAATATAGACCCTTAATAAATAGACTAGGACTCTAGGAGTCTGTCCAAGCCTTCCATCCATTGCAAAGTGTGGAAGATCTTTTAGGTCGATAGCATGGTCTCACGAGTCGTGGCACGACTATCGTGCTTAAAAGAAGCTGTACTTTGTCATGAACGAGGAGTAGACTGCTGTTACCTGTCTCACGAGTCATGGAGGTAGTAGTGGGTCTATGAATCATTTGATGGGTCAGGTCTAACGCCTGAATAACGTGATTCGCTTGGAGTCCTTGGGATCACGTGAAAGGGTGAGGCAATTATCTTGGGAATCTCGTGGAACGAGAATGGTATGGAATACCTCCCACGGGTTCTTTTCCCATGCGAATCGTAAAAGCGGGGTATGGGGGAGATCGCTGTGGATCCCGAGCCCACTAGGAAAGGATTTCATAGTGTGCCGTGTTTTCGTAGAAATAGTGGGAGGGGTTAAGGACTAAAGACCGAGACTAAACCAAAATATTACTTCATTCTGTTTATTATTTTCTGCTTTATATATATTGTGAATGCCTAAGAATCAACCAAACACATTACTAAGAGGCTTATTAAAAGGGAACCAATTACACGAATTGACTGCGAAATCTTAAGATGGTCTTAGATTTCCAGAACCTTAACTCACATAGCGGATGAGGACGTTCCTCAACCCTTGCCGGAGGGGTCGACAGCTAAAGCAACGCTTGGCGTTCAAAAGTTGAAGGATGACCACCGGCAAGTAGGATATAATGATGTTGGCTCAAACTATGCTTCGTTTGCACCATGTCTATATAGTCCCGGACCAGCATGTAGGTTAAAATGCAAAGAAGGCATTTTTGAAGCTAAGATGACGGAAGGGATGTCTGTACAAAGAACATGGAGTGATGATGCAATCCCTAGTGGAGAAGCTCAAAAGATCTCCACGTCAGTCTTGAAAGAGAGACGTACATTGATATGATCCTTTAGTCTCTTCCTTCCTCCTACGAACCATTAATTATCAAACATGAACGAGCTTAGAAAAGATCTTCATAGGTTGGTAATTATGTTGGCCTAGTACGAGGTAACGATTACAAAATCTACGCCGTCGGTACTAGTAGGAGAGGCTTCAACCTCCATAGCCAAAGGCAAGGGTGCCAGACGCCAAAAGAGGAAGAAGGGTAAGGTGACATCAACTATTCAGCACTTCAAGTGCTGTTCCTTTACAACACAAGGTGGAGAAAGAGCAAAAGGTTCAAGCAGTCAAGTTCATAGATTTCTAAGAACGTAAGCATTCTCTGCCGTAAAGAGGGCCATTGAAAAAGGGAGTATCCTAAACTCCTCTCCAATGTAGGTAAAATTTGATACTGAGTATTGACATGATCACTTTTATTCTATTTGGTATTTGATAGCGTTCCTGTCACTAATCTGCGGGTGGTTTGCAGAAAGTGAATAAGGACTTAAAAGCCAAGAACAGTTCTAGGATTCAACAATGGCAAGGTCCATTGCTGAAAAGGACTAGAGACTTGTTAGGCCCATAATCGTGATCATGTTAGGATAGTATATATGAATTACGTAATCTAGCATGATCAAAAGTATGTCTCTTTGTTAGACAAATGTTTTATTTCATACATATTTGATCAAACAAAATTATTGAATATTGATTCATGTTTGCTAGTGGTTACACGTAAATTCCTACAATACCATCCCATAAAAGGTTTATGGATACTCAAAATTCAAATTATCTAAATGGATTAATCAAGACTAACTTACAAATTTGGCATCTGCAACAGGTAGGATGTTTCCTCTTGTTAAAAGATAAGTAAATTGGAAAGTTCGATGAATTTAGAAATAGATGATTTGAATCGACTAAATTTACAAGTCTTTTATGAAGAGGAAAGTTCGGAAGCTCTTTGTTGGACGAAGTAGTCTTGCCAAATAGTCTATTGGAATCCAATAACACAACTATAGGTTACTAATACACAAGACCATAAGAGGGTTCAAAAGTCTAAAGGTCCCATAGGAGGTTTGGGAATTAGACTTAAGGTGGTGAACCGTAAATGGTCGCAAAATTAAACCTGTTTCGATAGGATCGAAAAGACCGTGTATTTAGTGAGAGCTCTTGCGCATCCAGTTGAGAATGGAATTCTCAATGAAACATTTCCTGTAAAGGCCAAGTATGACGGTCTTTGATAACGGAATGATCGAGTCTCGTTGGACGAAGATTGATCAAAGTTTCACCAAATTACCTTAGCCCGTGTAGACGTAGACTTGAAAATTGCCAACGTAAGGAACGTGGCACTTTGGTAGGACTCACGCACAAGGAGCCATGGTTTGGCAAGCCTGTGTCCCGACAAAAGTCCTTGAGCATGTAGAAGGATCCTACATACGTTAAGGGACTAGTGGGAGACAAATTAGACTCGGTGTCTAGTTTGTATAGGTTTATGACAGAATAATGCTAGACGTTGCTTATAATTGCATTTCTTACTTAAATTGATCATATTCCAAGTCCCCTTAAGAACGAACCCGAATCTCGTAAGAGGTACGAGTGATCGGGATATGTTCGGTCAAATTTGGATAGTGATCCAAATGACCTGCGGAACGTGATGTTGGACATCGTAGTAGGATTTATGGAGAGGAGCCATAGAATCCGCTAGGAAATTCAAAAAAGGTTTGAAACACCGCATAACTGGAATACTCGTTTTTAGAGCTCATACGAAGCATGACTCGGTCTTAAACGACGTAGGTGATCAGGGAGAGTCGAAATGGTGTTCCAAGTGTTTAAGTGTGTAATGTTTTGATTCATGGATGAATTCAAGGCATTAGGAATCAGTAAAACACATACCGTAACTCACGAAAATTCTCCATGACATTTTAGGTTCCCACATACATATCATGAATTGAGCTTTTCAAAGACTCAGTCATGGTAGACTGATGAGAAAAAAAACTCATATATGTAGAGGGACAAGTTGTTCGAGACTCAGTCATGATAAGACTGATGAGAAAACTTAGATACTATGAATAAAGCATCAAGTCATTCGAGACTTAGTCACGGTGGACTAATGAGAATGCTTGATGTTGAGTATCCCCTACGTTTTAACCCTAGGCAAACATACGATATGTTTACTCAGTGTATAGGAACCGATGTTGAGTGTGCTTCTTGGATGGCTCAACAGAAATTGGTAATGCACTGAAGGGTTGAAGACAACAATCAAGAACGATCCTTAGTACCTGAATAAGGACTAAAGATGTGTTCATGATGCACCGTCTATTGAGAATTGCTTTGGAAGGCTAAAGCGATACTAGCTTGCAGAGCATAAGTGAAAACCAGTTAATCTCAAAGGTATGCACAGTCGGGCCCAATGACGAGTGCATTGGATAGTGGTCACTGATGAAGACCGCGTCCATAGGATGGACGTGGGACCTAGCACGGCCAAACCATGTTCACCTATATGGCAGGCAACTTGGCTATGGGAGTATTGGCATGAGATCTCATCATAAGATCCCCGAAAATATTTTTAGACAACCACCATCTCTAGGAGGCGATGGTGGATAGAGGTAACACGGTTAGACCGTATTGCTTCGACAAGGAAATATAAGCGGACTCACAATACCTTAGTCGGTATCGTAGATTACTCATACTCAGAGGATTCTAAACAAAGTGGGTAATTGACTTAATGGTCAAGTGGGAGATTGTTAGAATAGGTGACCAGAAATTCAATGGTATTGGCTGTTCTGAGAACCATTCATCAATCTTTGAACAAGTAATATTATGTTATGTTAGAATAGGTGACAAGAAAGTCAATGGTATTGGCTGTTCTGAGAACTATTCGTCAATCTTTGAACAAGTAATATTATGTTATGTTAGAATAGGTGACCAGAAAGTCAATGGTATTGGCTGTTCTGAGAACCATTCGTCAATCTTTGAACAAGTAATATTATGTTAATGAATGTAGTAAGGATTCATAGGCATAAGTTTGTTGTGCTTACTGCTTGCATCATTCCGATGTCACGACAAACGCCCACAAACTGAAATAACATTTTCGGAAATTGGAACTGCGCTTAGAGGTAGGTTCATCAAATTAGTTTCGCCGAATCAGTTTGAAATACTCCAAGTCAAAGGAATCTCGACATTGGGCATCAAGAATCCATTTGAGACTTGCACTAAGCATCTGCAGTCGCATTTCATCAACAAGTGACGAGGCTCGTCCATGCGGTGTTAGTGGGTCAGCCAGCTAGGTGGCTGCTGACTAAGGTTACTCGCGGGAATCGTCATATGGAAGTCACTCGGGCTTGGTCGGTATGACTCGTATTCCCGATTCTGATAGTACGGGATTAGTCCTCGGACTTGAGGATCACGGCAGTCCCTTACATACAAAAGTTGTATCGTGGATCTGGTGAAATATGACCGCGTTATATCACATGGTCATCATAAGCCTTGTCCAGTGCAGTCGAAGTATGTAAGAACAGTGTATTCCAAGATAGGATCTGTCCCCTGTCAAATGATATGACAGCGAGATCTCCTATGCGCTCTGAGATGGTTTAGACTCACAAAGTCTATGGCCATAGCACTTGATCTAGTGGGAAAGGATTTCGTGCATAGAGTTAAACATATCTCGAGCATTAAGTATAGATGTCTAAGTCAAGGATGGGAACCGACCTCCTAATTCCATTCCCAAGACTAAAGGCCGGGAGACAGACGACAGTAGGACCGTACCCGTACGTATTGAGCGTCGGTAGGACCACACTTGCGTATAACTCGGAGCCTAAACATTCACACCAAATATTCACCTAGTCTCTAGTGCCATGGACAGTTGCTAGATGGCCACCCATGATGACGAACTACTTTGGTTATGAAATAACAAGAAGTAGGTCCAAGTCTAGCTGAAAGGTGAACCTAAAGAGTCACACCCGCTACACCATATGGAAGGGAATTAATTTGGAATTAATTCCAGGAGAAGGTTTAATTTAATGGAATTAAATTATACTTCTTGGATATTCAAGCCTCGATGAATTATTCGGAATAATCGGACTTGAGTTCATAAAATAGATTTATGGATTTTATGAAGCATGGGCTTTCCTTTTAATTAGATTAAAAGGATGAATTAGTTAATGGCCTTGGTATATTAAATAGGATTTAATATAAAGTCCATGGGACTATTTAATTTAGAATTAAAAAAGTCCATTTCATTAATTAATTAATGGGCTTGGTATATTAAATACGATTTAATATAAAGTCCATGGGACTATTTAATTTAGAATTAAATAGGCCTATTCCATAAAGCCCACAAAATGGATGGACAAGATTTGGTCAAGGGATTGATGAGATGAAGGGCCATGATTAATTTGACTTAATCAAAGCCTAGTCTAGTCAAATCCTAGTCAAAGTGTGTCTCTTTAGAAGAGTTTGATTAGGAATTGGAAATTCTATTTTCTATAAATACTCAGACACACACACACACACACACACACACAACTACTAATCTCTACAACTCTCATCTCTCATCTCTCTCAACTTTCGTCCATCCCTCTTCTTCATTCTCCAAGAATTCTACTTTATTCTTCTTGATTTATTCAAGTGAGAATATAAGAGACGTCGATTGCTTTAATTGATAGCGTGTATCGATGTCTCTTCTCCCTAAATAATTTCTTGCTAGAACAAGGGTTGTTTGCTTTCCGGTGTAGCGAGTGAGATGATTTAGAGGGTCTCTTTCTTGAGATCTTGGTGCAAAACGGGAAACAATGCATGTAGCCGAACGAAGACAAAACTACAACCGGGTAGGTTCTTTGATTATGTTTTTTCGGTTTCAATTCTATGCCTCCATGTTGTGTTTTATTGAACATGAGATACACCGAACGCCTGGGAGAATCAAGGGCACACCCCTTGATTCGTTTATGTATGTTATGCATGCTTTAAATTCTATTTAATTATGCTTTGCAATTTTATTATGCAATCTTTCGCGCTTCCGCTATTCGCGTTCATCTCCGGGGCCGATCCACATAACGTTTCATGTTAACGAATGTAGTAAGGATTCATAGGCATAAGTTTGTTGTACTTACTGCTTGCATCGTTTCGATGTCACAACAAACGCCCACAGACTGAAATCACATTTCGGGAAATTGGAATTACGCTTGGAGGTAGGTTCATCAAAACAGTTTCTCGGATCGGTCTGAAATATTCCAAGTCAAGGAATCTTGAGATAGGGTATCGAGAATCCATTTGAGACTTGCAATAAGCATCTGCAGTCGCATATCATCGACAAGTGACGAGGCTCGTCCATGTAGTGTTAGTGGGTCAACCAGCTAGGTGGCTACTGATTGAGGTGACTCGCGGGAATCGTCGTATGGAAGCCACACGGGCATTAGTCGGTATGACTCGTATTCCTGGTTCCGATAGTACAGGATTAGTCCTTGGACTTGAGGATCACGGCAGTCGCTTACAACTACGGTTGTATCTTGGATCTACTGAGATTTGACCGCATAGTATGATATGGTCATCATAAACCTTGTCCAATGTAGTCGGAGTATGTAAGGACGGTGGATTCCAAGATAGGATCTGTCCCTTGTAAAAGGATATGACAGCGAGATCTCCTATGTGCTCTTAGATGGTTTAGACTCACAAAGTCTACGGCCATAGCACCTGGTTGAGTGGGAAAGGATTTCCTACATCAAGTTAAACATATCTCAAGCATTAAGCATAGATGCCTAAGTCAAGGATGGGACCCGACATCCTAATTCCATGTCCTAGACTAAAGGCCAGGAGACAGGCGACAGTAGCACCGTACCCGTACACAACGAGCAATGGTAGGACCGTACTAGCATGTAACTCGGAGCCTAAATGTTCACACCACATATTCACCTAGTCTCTAGTGCCATGGTCAGTTGGTAGATGGCCACCCATGGTAACGGACTACTTTTGTTATGAAATAACAACAAGTAGGTCCAAGTTTAGCTGAAAGGTGAACTTAAAGAGTCACACCAGCTACACCAAATGAAAGGGAATTAATTTGAAATTAATTCTGGGAGAAGGTTTAATTTAATGGGATTAAATTATACTTCTTGGAGATTCAAGCCTTGATGGATTAATTGGAATAATCCGGCTTGTGTTCATAAGTTAGATTTATGGATTTTTATTAAGCATGGGCTTCCCTTTTAATTGGGTTAAAAGGGTGAATTAATTAATGGGCTTGGTATATTAAATAGGATTTAATAGAAAGTCCATGGGACTATTTAATTTAGAATTAAATCGGCTCATTCCATAACGCCCTTCAAAATGGATGGACAAGATTTGATCTAGAGATTGATGAAATGAATGACCATGATTAATTTGACTTAATCAAAACCTAGTTTGAGTAGGTCAAAATCCTAGTCAAGTGTGCTTCTTTAGAAGAGGTTGAGTAGGAATAGGAAAATCTATTTTGTATAAGTATTCAAAAAACACACATACACCTAGTAATCTCTACAACACTCATCTCACAATTATCTCTCAAGAATTCGTCCATCTCTCTCACTTTCTCCAAGATGTCTACTTTTGTTCTTCTTGATTTATTCAACGTAAAACATAAGGAACGTCGATTTCGTTAATTGATAGCGTGTATCGATGTCTCTTCTCCCCAAATAATTTCTTGCTAGCACAAGGGTTCTTTGCTTTCCGGTCTAGGGAGTGATATGATTTAGAGGGTCTCTTCTTTAAGATCTTGGTGCAAAACGGGGAACAATGCATGTACCCGAATGAAGACAAAACTACAATCGGGTATCTGAGCCCGGTTCGGTGTATATGCCTAGAATTCTATGTGCTATGTGCGTTTAAGCATGATCAACTTGTTTTAATTTATGTTTGGAGCATGTTCTGCGTAGATCTTTATTGGCTTTTAATTTTGCATGGGATTTTGGATCTTGGTTTTCTTGAATGTGTAAATACATGTTCTTGGGTTGAATTTATCTCGTGGTTCAGGAAATAGCATGAAAAGTCAAAAAAAAGTGAAAAACGGCAAACCGGCAACAGCAGCACGCTGGCCGCGCGTGCAGGCAGGGGCCTGCGCTTGCCCAGCCACCGCGCCCAGCGTGCGCGGACAGCGCGCGTGCAGGCATGGGCGCCTCTGCGCGTGCGCGCGCACGGCAGGCGCGGTCGTCTGCGCTGGACGCGCCTGCTGTGCCGCTTTCCATTTCTCTCCTAATTTTGGCTCATTTTTCAAAACTGTTTTTACTGAATTAGTTTTATGATATTTCTGCGTTATTCTGAACTTGTTGACTTGGAATATCTATTTTTTGAGATTTGGAATTTCCTAAAATAAATATTGCTTGGTTGATGAGGAAAGGGTTTCCGAACAAGATTTAATTCTTGCAATTGTTGCACCAATGATCAAGATTTAAATGTAAAATTTCGCAACAATTTCTGCGTTTTATGATGTTGGACATCATGGTTATTTTATGGCATGAGCATGAGTAGATCTTGACATGTATTAATATTGCAGAAATGTTGGATTTTGAGATTTTTGAATATATGGGCATATTCTTGAATTGATAGTTTTTGTATTTCAGAAAATTGATTGCAAGAAAACATTTAAACATGAAAAATGATGGTGGTCGGCAGGGAGGCCGCATAACAGGCAGCAAGCGCGCGCGCCCATGCGCGCAGGCATGCGCACTGCACCTGCGTGCGCGCTGCTGCGCAACAGCTGTGCGAGGACAGTACCTACGCGCGCGGGCGAGGGCCCGTGCACGCACAGGCGCGCGTTCTGTGTAGGTTGCCCGCCTAGCCGGCGTGCAGGACCGTTTTTCAGTTTTTGGTTGTTTTCGTGCGTTTTCAGAAAATCTGATATTTCTGTATTATTATTGGAATTATTCTAAACTAATTAACTTGGGGCATTTTAATTTTCATTGAGATTTTATATTTTATAGAATTAATATTGCCTTGTTAATTATGGAAAAAGGATTTTCCAACAAAAATCGTTGTGCATAGGTTGCACCATTATCCAATATTTGGTTTGAATATTTTACATGTAATTTTTGCATTTATTTTATGGTATGGGATATCATGGATGTTTGAATAGCATGTTTACGTGATATATGTATTTGTGCTATTTGTGTTAATTGGATTGACGAAGGATGATCATAAAGCCCTAGACCGCATGTATGGTTTATTTATATTCTTTTGTTGGGTTGTGGCCGGTGTGCCTCTTTGCATCTTTTTCCTCTTTCTCGCTTCTAGTTGCCTTGAAATAATAAGGCTTTCTCTCTCCCTTCTAATGTACTCCCCCCAATTGTTGATTGGGGTTTCTTATTTTATGATGTAATGAGAGTAGAATTAGTGGTGAAGTTTTATTTTTTTATAAATAAAAGCTGCAAGAGAAGACAAGCCCAAGGTGTTGGAGGCCAATGCAGGAGGCCATCAGGTGGCCCACGGAGGATCCATGGAGAAGAAGCCCGGTGTAAGCCCACGATAGAGAGCCCAAGAAAAGAAGAGGACTTACAAGGCCCATTACGTGTAATGAGTTATTAAAATCTTGTAATAGCATAGGGCCCTTAGATTGACCATAGATCGACTGCGGGCTCAGTGGGTCGCATAGGTTTGGGCTTGTGATCATCCTACAGGGGTGTGCTAGGTTTTATTTTCTATGCAATGCGTTTTATATGTTTATGTGTATCCTATATGGTTTTGTATGTTTACATTCATGCTCAGAATATTTCTGCTATAACGCATGCAAAACACTTAATATGTGATGAGGTCTCATTCTATCAAAACTCTCACTTGGTTGGACCAAGTTGAATATAGACCCTTAATAAATAGACTAGGACTCTGGGAGTATTTCCAAGCCTTCCATCCATGGCAAAGTGAGGAAGCTAGTTTCAGTCGATAGCGTGGTCTCACGAGTCGTGGCACGACTATCGTACTTAAAAGAAGCAACAATTTGTCATGAACGAGGAGTACACTGCTGTTACCTGTCTCACGAGTCGTGGGGGTAGCAGTGAGTCCATGAATCGATTGATTGGGTCGGGTCTAACGCCCGAATAACGTGATTCGCTTGGAGTCATCGGGATCACGTAAAAGGGTGAGGCAGTTATCTTGGGAATCTCGTGGAATGAGAATGGTATGGAATACCTCCCACAGGTTGTTTCCCATGCGAATCGTAAAAGCGGAGTATGGGAGAGATCGTTGTGGATCCCGAGCTCACTAGGAAAGCATTTTCCAAAAACAACGTTTGAGAGGTTAAGGACTAAAGACCGAGACTTAACCTAAATATTACTTCATTCTGCTTATATATTTTCTGCTTTATATATTGTGAATGTCTAAGTATCCACCAAAGACATTACTAAGAGGCTTATTAAATAGGAACCAACTACACGAATTGACTGTGAAATCTTAAGATGGTCTTAGATTATCAGAACCTTAACTCACATACCGGATGAGGACGTTCCTCAGCCATTGCCGGAGGGGTCGACAACTAAAGCAAACTCTTGGCATTCAAAAGTTGAAGGACGACCACCGGCAAGTAGGATATAATGATGTTGGCTCAACTATGCTTCGTTTGCATCATATCTATATGGTCCCGGACCAGCATGTAGGGTATAATGCAATGAAGGCATTTTTGAAGCTAAGATGACGGGAGGGACGTCTGTACAAAGAACATGGAGTGATGATGCAATCACTAGTGGAGAAGCTCAAAAGATCTCCACATTAGTCTTGAAATAGAGACGTACATGGACATGATCCTTCAGTCTCTTCCTTCCTCCTACGAACCATTAATTATCAAACATGAGCGAGCTTAGAAAAGATCTTCATAGGTTGGGAATTATGTTTTTCTAGTACGAGGCAACGATTGAAAAATCAACATCGTCGGTACTAGTAGGAGAGGCTTCAACCTCCATGGCGAAAGGCAAGGGTGCCAGACGTCAAAAGAGGAAGAAGGGTAAGGTGAAATAACCTATTAAGCACATCAAGTGTTGTTCCTTTACTACACTAGGTGGAGGTAAAGGAAAGAGCAAAAGATTCAGCAGTCCAGTTCATAGATTTCTAAGAACGTAACATTTACTGCCGTAAAGAGGGCCATTGGAAAAGGGAGTATCCTAAACCCCTCTACAATGTAGGTAAAATTTGATATTGAGTATTGACATGATCGCTTTTACTATATTTGGTATTTGATACCATTCTTGTCACAAATCTGCGGGTGGTTTGCAGAAAGTGAATAAGGATTTAAAAGCCATGAACAGTTCTAGGATTCAACAATGGCAAGGCCCATTGCTGAAAAGGACTAGAGACCTGTTAGGCCTACAATCGTGATCATGTTAGGATAGTTTATAGGAATTACGTAATCTCGCATGATCAAAAGTATGTCTCTTTGTTGGACAAAGATTTTATTTGATACATATTTGATCAACAAAATTATTGAATTTAGATTCATGTTTGCTAGTGTTTACACGTAAATTCCTAGAAAACCATCCCATAAAAGGTTTATGAATACTCAGAATTCAAATTATCTAAATGGATTAATTAAGACCAACTTACAGATTTGGCATCCGTAGAAACAACGGCGGTTTCCTCTTATTAAAGATAAGTAAATTGGAAAGTTCGATGAATCTAGAAATACATGATTCGAATCGACTAAATTTACAAGTCTTTTATGAAGAAGAAAGCCCGAAAGCTCTTTGTTGGACAAAGTAGGCTTGCCAAATGGTCTATAGGAAGGGATCCAGTAAGACAACTGTAAGTTACTGAATACACATGACCATAAGGGGGTTCAAAAGTCTAAAGGTCCCATAGGAGGATTGGAAATTAGACTTGAGGTGGTGAACCATAAATGGTCGCAAAATTAAACCTATTCCGATAGGATCGAAAAGGCTGTGTATTTAGTGGGAACTCTTGAGCATCCAGTTGAGAATGAAATTCTCAATGAAACGTTTCCTGTAAGGGCCAAGTATGACGGTCTCTAATAAAGGGAACGATCGACCCTCGTTGGATGAAGATCCATCGAAGTTTCACCCAATTAACTTAGCCCATGTAGATGTAGACTCAAACATTGCCAACGTAAAAAATGTGGCACTTTGCTAGGAGTAACGCACAAGGTGCCATGGTCTGGCAAGCCTGTGTCCCGACAAAGTCCTTGAGCATGTAGAAGGATCCTACATACATCAAGGGACTAGTGGGAGACAAATTAGACTTGATGTCTGATTTGTATAGGTTTATGGCAGAATAGTGCTAACGTTGCTTATAATAACATTTCTTACTTAAACTAATCATATTCCAGTCCCCTTAAGGACAAACCCGAATGTCGTAGAGGTACGGGTGATCGGGATAAGTCCGGTTAAATTTGGATGGTGATCCAAATGACCTGCGGAATGTGATGTTGGACATCGTAGTAGGATTTATGGGAGGAGCCATAGAATCCGCTAGGAAATTCAAACAAGGTTTGAAACTCCGCATATCTGGAATATTCGTTTTGATGAGCTCATACGGAGCGTGATTCGGTCTTAAACGACGTAGGTAATCAGTGGGAGTAGAAATGGTGTTCCAAGTGTTTAAGTGTGTAATCTCTTGATTCATGGATGAATTCAAGACATTAGGAATCACTAAAACACAACCGTAACTCATGAAAATTCTCCATGACATTTTACGGTTCCCACATACATATCATGAATTGAGCTTTTCAAAAACTCAGTCAATGGTAGACTGATGAGAAAACTCAGATATGTAGAGGGACATGTTGTTCGAGACTCAGTCATAGTAAGACTAATGAGAAAGCTTAGATACTATGAATAAAGCATCAAGCCATTCAAGATTTAGTCACGGTGTACTAATGAGAAGGCTTGGATGTTGAGTATCCCCTACGTCTTAACCCTAGAAAAATACGATATGTTTACTCGGTGCATAAGAACCGATGTTGAGTGTGCTTCTTGCATGACTCAACAGAAATCGGTAATGCACTAAGGGGTTGAAGACAGCAATCAAGAACAATCCTTAGTACTTGAATAATGACTAAAGATGTGTTCATGATGCACCGTCTGTTAAGAGTTGTTTTTGGAAGGCTAAAGCGGTACTAGCTTCCAGAGCATAGTGAAAACCAGTTAGTCTCAAAGGTATGCACAGTCAGGCCCAATGACGATTGAATTGGATAGTGGTCATGGATGAAGATCGCGTCCAGAGGATGGACGTGGCGCCTAGCACGGCCAAGCCATGTTCGCCTATGTGGCAGACAACTTGGCTATGGGAGTATTGGCACGAGATCTCATCACAAGATCCACAAAAATATTCTTAGACAACCACCATCTCTAGGAGGCGATGGTGGATTGAAGTAACACGGCTAGACCGTATTGCTTCGGCAAGGAAATGTAAGCGGACTCACGAGACCTTAGTCGGTATCATAGATTACTCATAATCAGAGCATTCTGAACAAAGTAGGTAATTGACTTAATGGTCAAGTGGGAGATTTTTAGAATAGGTGACCAGAAAGTTAATGGTATTGGCTGTTCTGAGAATCATTCATCAATCTTTGAACAAGTAATATTATGTTAATGAATTTAGTAAGGATTCATAGGCATAAGTTTGTTGTACTTACTGCTTGCATCGTTTCGATGTCACAAAAAACACCCACAGACTGAAATCACATTTCGGGAAATTGGATCTACGCTTGGAGGTAGGTGTTTCATGAAATCAGTTTCTCGGATCGGTCTGAAATACTCCAAGTCAAGGAATCTCGAGACAAGGCATCGAGAATCCATTTGAGACTTGCACTAAGCATTTGCAGCCGCATTTCATCGACAAGTGCCGAGGCTCGTCCATACAGTGTTAGTGGGTCATCCAGCTAGGTGGCTGCTGATTGAGGTGACTCGCAGGAATTGCCATATGAAAGCCACACGGGCATTAGTTGGTATGACTCGTAATCCTAGTTCCGGTAGTACGGGATTAGTCCTTGGACTTGAGGATCACGGCAGTCGCTTACATACTAAGGTTGTGTATCTTGGATCTAGTGAGATTTAACCGTGTAGTATGACATGGTCAACATAAGTCTTGTCCAGTGCAATTGGAGTATGTAAGGACGGTGGATTCCAAAATAGGATTTGTACCCTGTCAAAGGATATGACAACGAGATCTCCTATGTGCTCTGAGATGGTTTAGACTCACAGAGTCTATGGCCATAACACTTGATTGAGTGGGAAGGGATTTTCTATGTCGAGTTAAACCTATCTCAAGCATTAAGCATAGATGCCTAAGTCAAGGATGGGAACCGACATCCTAATTCCATACACTAGACCAAAGGCCGGGAGACAAGCGAGAGTAGTAACGTACCCGTACGTAACGAGCGATGGTAGCACTGTACCTGCATGTAACTTGGAGCCTAAATGTTCATACTACATATTGACCTAGTCTCTAGTGCCATGGACCATTGCTAGATGGCCACCCATGGTGACAGACTACTTTTGTTATGAAATAACAACAAGTAGGTCCAAGTCTAGCTGAAAGGTGAACCTAAAGAGTCACACCCGCTACACCAAATGAAAGGGAATTAATTTGGAATTAATTCCGGGAGAAGGTTTAATTTAATAGGATTAATCATTCTTCTTGGAGATTCAAAGCCTCGATGGATTAATTGGAATAATTGGGCTTGTGTTCATAAGTTAGATTTATGGATTTTTATAAAGCATGGGCTTCCCTTTTAATTAGGTTAAAAGGGTGAATTAATTAATTGGCTTAGTATATTAAATAGGATTTAATATAAAGTCCATGGGACTATTTAATTTAGAATTAAATAAGTCAATTCCATTAATTAATTAATGGGCTTGGTATATTAAATAGGATTTAATATAAAGTCCATGGGACTATTTGATTTAGAATTAAATAGACCCATTCCATAAAGCCCATCAAAATGGATGGACAAGATTTGATCTAGAGATTGATGAGATGAAGGGCCATGAATAATTTGACTTAATCAAAGCCTAGTTTGACTAGGATTTGACTAGGTCAAAATCCTAGTCAACTCTGCCTCTTTAGAAGAGGTTGAGTAGGAATAGAAAAATCTATTTTCTAAAAGTACTCAAAAACACACACATACACCTACTAATCTCTAAAATACTCATCTCACAATTCTCTCTCAAGAATTCGTCCATCTCTCTCAAATTCTCCGAGATTTCTACTTTTTTTCTTATTGATTTATTCAAGGTAGAACATAAGAGACTTTGATTGCGTTAATTGATAGCGTGTATCGATGTCTCTTCTCCCAAAATAATTTCTTACTAGCACAAGGGTTCATTGCTTTCCGGTGTAGCGTGTGAGAAAATTTTGAGGGTCTCTGCTTTATGATCTTGGTGCAAAATGGGGAACAATGCATATAGCCAAACAAAGACAAAACTACAACCGGGTAGGTTCTTTAATTATGGTTTTTCGGTTCAAATTCTATGGCCTCCATGTTGTGTTTTAATTAACATGAGATACACCGAACGCCGGGGAGAATCAAGGGCACACCCCTTGATTCGGTTATGTATGTAATGCATGCCTTAAATTCCATTTAATTATGCTTTGCAATATTTTATTATGCAATCTTTTGCGTTTCCGCTATTCGCGTTCATCTCCCGGGCCGATCCACTAAACGTTTCTTGTATCTCATCTCGGGGTCCATAGAAGGAGCGGTTGTTTTATATTTGGGATTTTGATTGGGGTTTTTGCGCTCCTTGGGTTGATTCTTCTCTTGATTTCCCCCCGAGCCATGACCTCAAGATGTCTTTTATTGGGGCCGGTCTGTTTGATCAAGTTTTCAACGTAATTGGTTTATTCTTCGATGGTATCTCTCTTAACTTTCATTTGTCTTGCTTATTCTCTTTTTTTCTTATTTTTTATTCTTTTGTTACTTATATGCTTTGTATCGTTTTCAGGGAAGAAACTGTCTTTGGAGGATGTTCGCTGATTCAGAGCTTCTCGGGAGAATGGGCCTTCAGGAACTTCGGCTGAGTCTGCCCACCGCCGCCGCCTCTTCCTCACGAAAAAGGGGAAAGGCAAGGTTCCAGTCCTTCACGAGCAAGGGATGCTTCTAGCGGGCGACGCTTCCCTCTTCCTAGTTCCGGGGGGAGTGGCTCTAAACGTCGACTGGGTGCCTCTTCTGATGATGCCCCTGATGGTATGGGAAAGGGATACTTCACTTATGAGACCAATCGGGACGTTTTTTCTTATTGGGATACCGTTGACGTCCAAATAGCGAGAGAAAAATTTCGGCCCACAATAAGCGACTTTGATGTGTTCAGGTTTTTCTCTCTTTCGGATGATGGCTTCGTAAGGATGCTTTGTGGGGTGTCTGCAAGGGTATGTATTTTCTTCTTTTTTATTCTTAGTTCTATGCCTTTCTTGAAGCTCTTATTTTTTGATCTTGGACTTTTCCTGGTAGGTAAATACTTTGGCAGAGGTTGCTTCCAAGCGCTTTGAGAATTACCAAGGAGAAATTAGTCATCTAACTTCGGCCGTGGCTAAATCCAATAAGGCCAAGGAATGCTTAGAGGGGGAGCTTGCTGATGCTATCGCGCTGAGGAAGGTGAAAGAAATCGGTGGATTGTCCCGGGAATTGCGCGAATGCGGAAGCGCGATATAAAATAACATACAAAAATTAAAGAATGCTTTTAATAATAAAAGAACACGCTCAAGGGGTGTACCCTTGAGATTCCCGGGTGTTCGGTGTATCTCATGATTAAACAACATGTAAAGAAATCATGGAGGCCATAGAGTTGAAAATAAAGAGAGACGAAAAATAAAACGAGACCTACCCGTTGTCGTTTTCATCTTCAACGGCTACACGCGTTGTTCCCCGTTTTGCACCGAGATCTCATTCTTGAGACCCTCCAAATCGTGACACACGATCCACCCACGTATCTTGCACGTCGTGCTAGCAATGAACAAGTGTATATTTTGGAGTGGAGGAATCAACAACACGTTATCAATTAACGGTATTGATTCATCTAAGTTCTAATGTTCCAAGAACAAAAGAACTAGAAAATATTTTTCTTGGAGAGTGGAGAGAGAGAGGGCGGATGAGAGAGAGGGGAGAGAGGCCGAAATTATGTGATGTGTTGTGTGTGTGTTGGAATTTCATCATCCTTCAAAAAGTTGGAAGCTAGAGGTATTTATAGAGGAGGAGTTTAATCCTCTTTAAACTCCTACTCTAAGAACTCTAATTTGTCTAGGATTTTGACCTAGTCAAAGTCCTAGTCAAACTAGCGTTTGACCTAGTCAAACAAATCCTAGCCTTCCATCTCCCCTTTCCATCTCAACCGTTGATTTTAATTTAATGGAATATTTAAATCCCATTAAATATTCCAAAAGGCTAAAAATAAATATAATAAATAAATATTAATATGTATTCTAAGCCCATTAAATCAACCCTTTAATAAATCCTATTTATTAATTTAATTCCCTTTATCAAATAGAAGGAATTAATTTCTCCAAGAAAATATAGGACCCGATTAAATCTAATTTAATCATTCCTTTACTCCAATATTTAATTCCAAATTAAATACTAAGTGTGTGTGGATAGTGTGTGACTCTTTAGGTTCACCTTTCAGCTAGACTTGGTCGGATTCCTAGAATCTGTCCGTTACCATGGGTGGCCATCTAGCAACGGTCCATGGCACTAGAGACTAGGTGAAATAATTGGGGATGAACATTAAGGCTCTAACAGTACACTTGTCCTTCTGTCTTCGGTCTCATCACTTAGAGTCTAGGGCACGGAAAAAGCAGGTACCCATTTTGGACCTAAGTGTCGGTCTGTCCTTACTAAACGCCGCAAGGGAAACCTTCCTTTCTGTTCAGTTACTGTGGCCACAGATTTTAGGGACAAGACACAGAGCATACATGAGACTCAATTGTCAATACCTTTTGACAGGAGACAGATCCTTTCTTGGAAAATACTGTCACTCTATACGCCCGAGCTGCACTAGACATGGCTTATGACTACTCAAGAGTATTTTGGCAATCCCTCACCATATCTAAGATACAGACCAGATGCACAGGTGAACTCAGCAGTTCCTCAAGTCAAAGGACTTGGCCTGTACCGTTGGAACCGGGAATACACGTCATACCTTGCTGACCATACTCAAGGTCCTCCGTAAGACGGTTCCCGCGAGTCACCTCAGTCAGCTGCTTCCTAGCATGCTGACCCACTAACACTGCTTAGACGACCTTCGTCACCCGTCGATGAAATACGACAGCAGATGCTTAGTGCAAGTCTCAAAGGGAATCCCGGTACCCATTTTCGGGATTCCTTGACTTGGAGATTTTCGGACTGATTCGGTAAGACTGATTTCATGGACCTACCTCCAAGTGTAGTCCCAGTCCCGAAATCGATTCTCAGTCCGTGGGCTTTGTTTGCGTCGTGAACAGAAATGTAAATGCAGATATAAGTGAACGTAAACAAAGTATTGCCATATGAATTTTCACTTCTTTATTCATAAATGTTTTTATCAAACACCTGAAATTGTCTAGACATAGGTTACATATTCCTGCCAAAATTGGCTTACATGGTCACCTATTCTAACAATCTCCGACTTGACCTTTAAAGCCAATCGCCCATATGTCTAATCTCCATCTTCTCAAGATGTTGCGTATGAGCGCTCTGTGACATAGGCTTTGTCAGCGGATCTGCTGTGTTGTCTGCTGTGTTGACTCGGTCCATCCGGACGTCACCTCTTCCTACCATTTCTCTAAGAAGATGGTAGCGTCTAAGAATGTATTTGGAACGGTGATGAGATCTCGGTTCCTTTGCTTGCGCTATTGCTCCGTTGTTATCACAGAAGATGACAACAGGCTCGGCAATGCTAGGCACCACACCCAACTCTTGGATGTAGTTTCTCATCCAAACCGCTTCCTTAGCAGCTTCCGAAGCTGCTATGTATTCAGCCTCTGTGGTGGAGTCAGCAATGGTTGCTTGCTTGGAACTTTTCCAAGCTACTACTCTTTCATTGAGTTTGAATACGTACCCTGATTGAGACTTGGCATCATCGTCATCAGACTGGAAGCTAGCGTCGTTAAAGCCTTCCAGAATTAGTTCTCCATTGCCATAGACTAGGAACATTTCCTTAGTCCTCCTTAGGTACTTAAGGATGCCCTTAACAGCATTCCAATGTGCCTCTCCTGCGCAGGACTGATATCTGCTGGTTACGCTCAAAGCGTATGCAATATCAGGCCTAGTGCAGTGGACCGCATATTGGATGCTACCTACGGCAGAAGCATAGGGGATGACTTTCATCCTTTCAAGTTCCTCATCAGTCTGTGGGGATTGTTTCTTGGACAACTTGATCCCATGCCTCATGGGAAGGAATCCTCGTTTGGAGTTGTCCATTCGATATCTCTTTAGGACTTTCTCCATATACGAGTTTTGGGTGAGTCCTAACATCCTTTTAGATCTGTTCCTGACAATCTGGATGCCTAGGATGTAGGAGGCTTCACCCAAGTCCTTCATGGAAAACTGGGTTGACAACCATGCTTTTGTGTTTCCTAACATTCTAACGTCATTACCAATGAGCAGAATGTCATCCACATAAAGCACTAGGAACACAATTGAGCTCCCACTGACCTTCTTGTATACACAAGGGTCGGATTCGCTTTTGATGAAGTCATACCCCCGTATTACTTCGTCAAAGCGAATGTTCCAACTTCGGGAGGCTTGTTTGAGGCCATAGATGGACTTCTGGAGACGACAGACTTTCTGTTCTTCTCCAGTGACCGTGAAACCCTCCGTATGATCCATATCGATCTCTTCTTCAACGAAACCATTGAGGAAGGCCGTTTTCACGTTCATCTGCCATATCTCATAGTCATACCATGCTGCTATGGCGAGCAGGATCCGAATGGACTTAGCCATCGCTACTGGCGAGTAGGTATCCTCAAAATCGACCCCGGGTCGTTGAGTGTATCCCTTAGCTACAAGCCTAGCCTAAAACGTTGTGACTTCTCCATCAACGCCAAGTTTGCGCTTGTAGACCCACTTACAGCCCACTGGCTTAACACCTTTCAGTGGATCTACAAGACTCCAAACTTGGTTCTCGCTCATGGAGTCCATTTCGGCTTTCATGGCCTCAAGCCATTTCCCGGAGTCGATGTTAGACATCGCTTCTCCATAAGTCTTAGGATCGTTATCCAAAAGATCGGTCGCACCTAGAAAGCCATATCTCACTGGAGGTCTGGACTCTCTAGTGGACCTACGGAGAACGGGAACGTCAGTGGTGACTGTGGGCGCTGACTGTATCGGAGCCGGTGGTTCAGGAACCGGGGCTGGCTGTTCCTGAGGCTGTCCTTCATGCCTAGCATGTTGGACCTCTCGAGGTTGGTCAGCCCTTCGGCTATCTATCCTGAATCCTCTAAGTGAGGGTTCCGTGGCTACCTCTGATGGCTGGATTCCATCACTTGATTCGTCAAGGATCAGCTCATCAGGTTGGATATCCTCCGGGAAGCCTTGCTCCAAGAACACTGCATTTCTTGAAACAAAGACCTTTTGTTCCAAGGGGTCATAAAAGTAATAACCCGCAGTTTCTTTAGGGTATCCAATGAACCTACATAAGCTAGACCTGGATTCTAACTTATCTCCCACTAACCTCTTGACGTATGCGGGGCTACCCACACTTTCAAGTAGTTGTAGGACGCAGGCTTGCTGTGCCATATTTCATATGGCATTTGGGTTAATGTACTAGTAGGCGCCAAATTCAACAACTTGGCCGCCGTTTCTAGTGCATAGCCCCAAAAGGATAAGGGCAGTTTGGTGAAACTATCATGGACCGAACCATGTCCAACAGGGTTCGGTTCCTCCTTTCAGAGACACCATTTAACTGTGGTGTTCCTGGAGGTGTCCATTCTGATATTATACCATGTTCTTTTAGATAATCTAGGAACTCCGTACTAAGGTATTCACTGCCTCGGTCTGACCGTAGGACTTTAATTTTGCAGTTGGTTTGGTTCTCCACTTCAAGTTTGAATTCTTTAAACCTCTCAAGAGCTTCAGACTTGTACCTCATCAGGTAAAGATAACCATACTGTGAATGATCATCAGTAAAGGTTATGAAGTAGGAAAATCCACCTCGGGCCTGCGTCCTTAGTGGCCCACATACGTCTGTATGGACCAAGTCCAACAGACCTGTGGCAAGCCTGCTTTGTCCTACAAAGGGCTTCCTGGTCATTTTTCCTCTTAAACAGGATTCACAAGTTGGTAGATCGCTCAAGTCCCCAACCTCTAGGTTCTTTGAGTCTACCAACCTTTTCATGCTATCTTGGGATATGTGACCTAGACTAGCGTGCCACAGTCGTGCGTTCCCGTTATTATCTAATTTCCGTTTGTGTTGTGCATTGAGGACGATATTCGTTTGTTGCAAGATATAGAGTCCGTTATGCAATGTACCAAGTAGATGAGCAATTCCACACCTCATCAAATAAAAGCAATTTTTATTGATTCTAAACTCATAACCACTATTGTCCAACAATGGAATGGAAATGATGTTTTTAATCATACTAGGTACAAAATAAATTTGCTCTAAATCTATGCTAATACTATCACTAATCACTAGAGTGGCGGATCCTACTGCTTCTGCCGAGATGGCCTTGCCATTCCCAAGCTTCAGGATCATGTCCCTGCTACCCAGTTTTCTGCTTCTTTTCAACACCTGCAAGTCATTGCAAATGTGAGCTCCACAGCCGGTATCTAATACCCAAGAGGCAGAATTAGTGACCATATTAACATCAATCACATAAACACCTTGGTTCGAGAAGAGTTTGGGGCACTCTCTCTTCCAATGCCTTTTCTCACGGCAGTTGATACATATGTCATATGCCCTAAACTGTTGCTTGGAGACAACCTTTCCCTTTCCTTTGCCTTTCCCCTCTTTGGCAATGGGAACACTCTTAGTGTTCGTAGCTGTTTTGACGGCATTTTCCTTCCCTTTATTCTTCTTCCAACGTCCGGCACCCTTGCCTTTCGTATTTGAAGTTGAAGCACCTCCAAACAATACTGAAGGCGTGGACTTCTTAGTCGTTGCCTCGTATTGCACCAACATATTGATCAACTCATAAATCCCCTTCTCAAGTGCGTTCATGTTGTAGTTGACAATAAATTGGTCAAAGGAGGGTGGGAGTGACTGAAGGATCACATCTATGTACGTTTCATTATCGAGACCTGCCTTTAGGTCCTCGAGCTTTTTCCATCAGGGTAAGCATTTTAACCCCGTGCTCTTGTACAGAGGATCCTTCTATCATTTTCGTTCCAAAGAACGCCTTGGTCGCGACATACCTAGTATGCCGGTCCGGGACTGCATAGCAATCCTTAAGGCGAGCCATAATGGAAGGGACATCGTCTAGCCTTTCATATTGCTTCTGAATCTCATTGGTCATCGAAGCAAGTATGATGCTACGGACCTTCCGGTTATCCTTATGCCAAGTCTCGAACGTCTCACGTTCTTCTGGCGTGGATCCTTCCAGCAAGGTCCTAGGGAGAGGCTCGTCCATGACGTAGTCTTGGTTCTCGTAATCTAGGACTATCCTGAGATTGCGCAACCAGTCGTTGTAATTTGTTCCATTGAATTTATTTGTCTCAAGAATGGTGGAAAGTGGGTTCTTAGACATTTTAAAATCTACATTTTAGAAAACAGCGCGCGATCAGCAGAAAATAAAAGACGGTGGTTTGATAAAATAATTAAATGCATGGACTTTAGTCATTTAATCCTCCCACTATTTATACGAAAACACGGTACTCTCAAACGTGATTTTCGGGAAATCCTTTCCTAGTGGGCTTGGGATCCACAGCGATTTTTCCCATACCCCGCTTTTACGATTCGCATGGAAAAGATCCTGTGGGAGGTATTCCATACCATTCTCGTTCCACGAGATTCCCAAGATTATTGCCTCACCCTTTCACATGATCCCGAGGACTCCAAGCGAATCATGTTAATCGGGCGTTAGACCCAACCCAATCGACCGAGCCACAGACCCACTAATACCCCCACGACTCGTGAGACAGGTAACAGCAGCCCATTTTTCGTTCATGACATAGTGCAGCTTCCTTTAAGTACAATAACGTGCCACGACTCGTGAGACCACGCTATTGACCCAAAGCAGCTTCCTCACTATGCCATGGATTGGAAGGCATGGACAAACTCCTAGAGTTCAAGTCCACATTGTCTAGGGTCTAATATTTTGAGATTGGTCCAACCAATGTGAGAGTAGTAAATGACCGAGATCTCATAAATATACATTCACACATACAACCATAATGCGTAAATAAACCATCCATAGTAGTTATATGATAAATAAATAACCCATTCATCCATCATCATAACCACATGCAAAATTAAAGCCTAGCACGCCCCTGTTGGATGATCACGAGCTCGAATCCTATTCGACCCACTGAGCCCGCAGTGGATCTATGGTCAATCTAGGGTTGGTCCTATACTATTACATTAATAGTAACCCAATCATCATGCTGATGGGCCTTGGTCTCTTTTCTCTTTCTTCACTTCATGGAAAACTCCAAGGGACCTCCCGTCTGGGCTCTCCATGTGGTCCTTCCTTCTTTCTCCACCAATTACAAAATTAGAAACCTCACTCCTATTCTACTCTCATTACATATAAAAAAAAAAAAGAAACCCCAGCGAAAACCCGAGGGGAGTACATAAGGAGGGAGGTAGAATGCCTTATTATTCCAAGGCAACTAGAAAGAGAGAAGGAGAAAGCAGTAAAAGAGGCACACAGGCCCAACAGAAAATAAACCATACATTTGGTCTAGGGCTCGTGATCATCCATTTCCATCCAACACACATAATCACATGATCCCATCATATAATTACAATATACCAACAACACATGATTCCCAATCATAAATATTCAAAAATAATAAATGAATATGTGCGTAACGTGTGAAAAATAAAATATAAATATTGGTAATAAAATTTTCTCGTTTTAGGAAAACCTTTCCTCATTATTTTAAGTAAAATAACCCCGGGATTCCAAATCCAATTTATTTTACTCCTAAAATAATGTGTTTAGAAAATTAGGCATAATTAAACCCACAAAACGATTTTTCAGAATTAATTCAAATTTAAAATTGAAAATAATTAAAAGAATAAAAGAAAACACTACTAGGATTTTGAAACCCTAGCAGCAGCCGCCGCAGCACAGGGCAGCAGGCTCAGCCTGTCGCCCCTGCGCGGGGGCCTGCGCGTGCGCATGCACCTGGCCGGCAACGCGCTGCGCGGCCCGGGCATTCCGGCAGGCCGTCGCGCGCGCAGGCGCCATGCGCAGTGCGCGCGCGCTGGCCTGTTGGCTGCCGGCCGCGCCATGCGCAGTGCGCGCGCAGACGTGCACTGGGCACGCTTGCCGGGCGCGCGCGCGCAGACTCCTCCGTCTGCATGCGTGCGCGCCTGGTGGCGCTACCCAGAGTCCGTCCGCGCGCGGACTCTCAGGCGTGCAGCCTTGCGCGCGCGCGCCTGCCGGGCGCGCGCGCAGACACCCTCGTCTGTGTGCACGCGCGCCTGCGCGCAGCCTCCTGGCTGCGCGCTGCCCTGCGCGACCGGCTGGGCGGGCGCGCGTAGGCTTCCCTTGCTTGCGCGCGTCTGTCCTGCCGGCAGCGCGCGGCCAGCCCTCCCGGCTGGCCGACTGCGTCGTTTCTCATTTTCCGTTTAATTTTTCCACCCCGTTTCCCAAGAAAAATAGGAAAATACCAATATTCAGAAAATACACACGAATCAAAAGCAATAAAAACGACATGCTTTAAAATCAAGAAAATCAAGATTTAATAAAAACATGCCAATTGCACGTTTCATGCTTATAACGCACATAAACCCTAGGCCTATACACCGAATCGGGCTTTGATACCACTGAAAGAAATCGGTGGATCGTCCTGGGAATTGCGCGAATGCGGAAGCGCGATATAAAATAACATACAAAAATTAAACCATGCTTTTAATAATAAAAGAAACACGCTCAAGGGGTGTACCATTGAGATTCCCGGGTGTTCGGTGTATCTCATGATTAAACAACATGTAAAGAAATCATGGAGGCCATAGAGTTGAAAATAAAGAGAGACGAAAAATAAAACGAGACCTACCCGTTGTCGTTTTCGTCTTCAACGGCTACACGCGTTGTTCCCCGTTTTGCACCGAGATCTCGTTCTTGAGACCCTCCAAATCGTGACACACGATCCACCCACGTATCTTGCACGTCGTGCTAGCAACGAACAAGTGTATATTTTGGAGTGGATGAATCAACAACACGTTATCAATTAACGGTATTGATTCATCTAAGTTCTAATGTTCCAAGAACAAAAGAACTAGAAAATATTTTTCTTGGAGAGTGGAGAGAGAGAGGGCGGACGAGAGAGAGGGGAGAGAGGCCGAAATTATGTGTGTGTTGTGTGTGTGTTGGAATTTCATCATCCTTCAAAAAGTTGGAAGCTAGAGGTATTTATAGAGGAGGAGTTTAATGCTCATTAAACTCCTACTCTAAGAACTCTAATTTGTCTAGGATTTTGACCAAGTCAAAGTCCTAGTCAAACTAGTGTTTGACCTAGTCAAACAAATCCTAGCCTTCCATCTCCCCTTTCCATCTCAATCGTTGATTTTAATTTAATGGAATTTTTAAATCCCATTAAATATTCCAAAAGTCTAAAAATAAATATAATAAATAAATATTAATATGTATTCTAAGCCCATTAAATCAACCCTTTAATAAATCCTATTTATTAATTTAATTCCCTTTATCAAATAGAAGGAATTAATTTCTCCAAGAAAATATAGGACCCGATTAAATCTAATTTAATCATTCCTTTACTCCAATATTTAATTCCAAATTAAATACTAAGTGTGTGTGGATAGTGTGTGACTCTTTAGGTTTACCTTTCAGCTAGACTTGGTTGGATTCCTAGAATCTGTCCGTTACCATGGGTGGCCATCTAGCAACGGTCCATGCCACTAGAGACTAGGTGAAATAATTGGGGATGAACATTTAGGCTCTAACAGTACACTTGTCCTTCTGTCTTCGGTCTCATCACTTAGAGTCTAGGGCACGGAAAAAGCAGGTACCCATTTTGGACCTAAGTGTCGGTCTGTCCTTACTAAACGCCGCAAGGGAAACCTTCCCTTCTGTTCAGTTACTGTGGCCATAGATTTTAGGGACAAGACACAGAGCATACATGAGACTCAACTGTCATACCTTTTGACAGGAGACAGATCCTTTCTTGGAAAATACTGTCACTCTGTACACCCGAGCTGCACTAGACATGGCTTATGACTACTCAAGAGTATTTTGGCAATCTCTCACCATATCTAAGATACAGACCTTATGCACAGGTGAACTCAGCAGTTCCTCAAGTCAAAGGACTTGGCCTGTACCGTTGGAACCGGGAATACACGTCATACCTTGCTGACCATACTCAAGGTCCTCCGTAAGACGATTCCCGCGAGTCACCTCAGTCAGCTGCTTCCGAGCATGCTGACCCACTAACACTACTTAGACGACCTTCGTCACCCGTCGATGAAATACGACAACAGATGCTTAGTGCAAGTCTCAAAGGGAATCCCGGTACCCATTTTCAGGATTCCTTGACTTGGAGATTTTCAGACTGATTTGGTAAGACTGATTTCATGGACCTACCTCCAAGCGTAGTCCCAGTCCCCGAAATCGATTTTCAGTCCGTGGGCTTTGTTTGCGTAGTGAACAGAAATGTAAATGCAGATATAAGTGAACGTAAATAAAGTATTGCCATATGAATTTTCACTTCTTTATTCATAAATGTTTTTATCAAACACCAGAAATTGTCTAGACATAGGTTACATATTCCTGCCAAAATTGGCTTACATGGTCACCTATTCTAACAGAAGGAACATAGGGATTATCTCAACCATGAAGTTGCTTCGGGTTCTAAATTTCTTAAGTGTGAAGCGGGTAAAATTTATTTGGAGTGCATTAAGGCTGACTTCAGAGAGGAATTTGAGAAGTACGGAGATTTTGAGTTAGCGGCGCTCGCCGAGGCCAAGGAGGTGTATGACCAAACTATTCGGGAGTGTCGCGCTACCTTACGTTCCAGTGGTCGCTTCCTGGGGTTAGACTTCTTATTTCTTGATTCCTCAGTGGTGGAGTTAGGAGGATCGGAGGAAGGCCGCGGGGGCGCCATTCCTTTGAAGAAGGAGACTGTGACTGCACAAGCTAACGCACTGGCCATTGATGGACCCTAGTTGATAGGATTTCACATATTTTTACTTGCTTTATTTCTTTATGCTTTTTGAGTTCCACATTGTTAGTACGATGGAAATTTTCCCTTTATGCTTTTGAGTTCTACGTTGTTAGTATTATGGAGATTTTCCACCCCTTTATGCTTGTTTTTATATGTTGGTGCTCGTATTGTCCTTTATTATGAAGTTCATTTTTTTTTCTTCTTGACTTAAGAGTTTGCTTGAGGAATTCCCTTACTATTGAGTTCTCTTTTATACGAGGGGCTTTTAGCCTTTTACTCGGGGGGGGGGGGGGGGGGGGGGCTCCCCTTAAGGTAGAACTTTTGCTTCATTTTCGGGCTAACACATTATAATTAACCTTTTGGAATATTTGTTTTAAACTATACCACGAAACAAGAATTGGAAATACCATGAAATAATAATTGAAAAATAACACTGGGAGAATTTCTGTCTCAACATCACAATTATTCTAAGAATAACTTTTATTTGAAAGGAATAAAATAATTACACATAGGATTTTTGAAAGTTCTTGACATTCCAAGTTCGGGGGAGTGACTTTCCATCTTTCCTCCTCAACCCAAAGGTCACCGGCCCTACTACTTACAGTTATTATGTAGGGGCCATCCTACTTAGCGTCTAGTTTTCCTATTGGGCCAGCGGCTTCTGTCTTTCGCAATACTAATTCCCCTTCTCGAAAACCTCAGGGCGCACTCTGTTGTCGTATGCTTTGGTCATCAAACGTTTGTATGCTTGGGTTCTTCTGTCCACTGCGTCTCTTGTTTCCTCAATCAAGTCCAAATCTTCCCTTCTTGCTTGGGAGTTCACTTCTTTGTCGTAAACTTTCACCCTCCAAGTTTCCTCCCCTATTTCCGCTGGGAGTACAACTTCTGTCCTATATACTAGATTAAATGGAGATTCTTGGGTCGACTATCTGGGAGTGGTGTGATATGCCCATAGAACTCCAGGAAGTTCGTGCACCCAATTTCCCTTGGCCTCTCCCAGCTATGTTTTCAGCTGATGAAGGATGGTTCGATTGGTCACCTCTGCTTGTCCGTTTGCTTGGAGATTGTTCACTGATGTGAATAGTTGCTTTATTTTCAACTCCTCTAGCCAACTCTTCATTTTACTTTCTTGGAACTGAGTTCCATTGTCTGTGACTAATGCTCTGGGGATCGGCAGATGATATTTTGCCTCAAAATTTTGATTACTTCTTTCTCGTTGATTTTTGCCAGGGGCTCCGCTTCCACCCTCTTGGTGAAGTAATCAACAGCCACGATTGGGTATTCCCTCTACCCAACTACGCGAGGTAGCTTCCCCACTATATCTATCCCCCACATGTCGAACGGGCAAGGATTCTCCAAGGTTTTCATGAATGTAGCAGGGTTATGCATATGGTTAGCATGCTTCAGGCTGGGAGAGCATTTGCGCACTAAGGCAGAGGCGTCTTTTAACAAATTCAACCAGTAGTATCCTTGCCTCAGGACCTTCTTCGCTAAGGAACGGGCTCCCAAATGATTTTTACAACTACCTTCATGTGTTTCTCGGAGGACATATTCAGCTCGCTCATGGTCTAAACATTTCAGCGAAGGGGTGGAGAATCCTCTCTTGTGAAGTTCACTATCTATCAGGGTGAATCTAGCTGAGCCTATCTTTATTTTTCTTGCTTCTTTATGATCTGTTGCAGGATTCCTTCTATGAGGAACTGAATGATGGGGGTTTTTCCATTTAGTATGCATTGTCTCCCACGAAAATCGGTTTTCTTTCTTCCTCCTCCTTTTTTCCTTGATAATTGTCGATTGCATAGCTGACAACTAACTTATGTTTCGTCATTTTGTGAAGTAAACTGAGCTAGCTAATTTAGCTAATTGGTCAAACACTGAATTCTCCTCCCTGGGGATCTGTTTGATGCTAAATTCTTGGAATTTCTCTTTTTCTTCCCAGAGTTTTGGCAAGTATTTAGTCATCTTCTCCGGTTGTGCCTCGTATTCTCCCCCCGCCTTGTTGAAAACCAGCTGGGAGTCATTGAACACGTGTACTATCTCGTATTCAGCTTCATTATTTGAAGCAAGAAACGCGAGTGTGATAGTGTATTCCATGATGTCTGTCTTGGGACTTTTGATGATTATTCGGACCCCACTTCCCGTAGAGGTAGATGATCCATCTACAAACATCTTCCACACTTCCTGCTTCTCCTTGTCTTCTATTTCCTGTTAGCTCTGAGATGAAATCTGCAAGGACTTGCGCGTTTATGGCGGGTTGCGGTTGGAACTCAATTCCTTGTTCACTCAGTTCGACCGCCCATTTGATCATTCTTTTTTAGGCGTTTGGGCTTGCTAGAATATGCTTCAAAGGGTGATTTGTTAGCACCATAACTTGGTGGGATGGAAAATAAGGGCTTAACTTCCTTAAAGCCATCACAAAGGCCAGCACCACTTTTTCAATCGGAGGGGCGGGTTACTTCGGTTCCGTTCCTTACAATATTTTGCTAATGTAACAAACGGGTTGATGTTCTCTTCCTTGCATTTTTACTAAGACCGCACTCACTGCATCATCAGATGCTGCTAGGTATACATACAGTTGCTCTCCTTGCTGAGGTTTGGTTAGCAATAGAGGGGTAGACAAACATTTCTTCAAGTTTTCAAACGCCTCTTGGAATTCCTCATTCCAAGTAAAACTCTCCGCCTTTATGAGAGTTTTGAAAAAAGGGAGTCCCTTCTCAGCTCCTCGTAATACAAATCTGCTTAAAACTGCTATTCTCCCTATCAACTTTTGGACTTCTTTCTTACTTCTCGGGGGGCTCATTTTTTGTATGGCTTTTATTTTTTCAGGGTTCGCTTCGATTCCCCTACGTGAGATCAAGTACCCCAGAAATCTTCCACCCTGTAGTCCAAAAGTGCATTTTGTGGCATTGAGCTTTATCCCTAGTCATTGTATGATGGTGAAGCATTCTTGTAGGTCCTGAATATGGCTTTCCATCTGATGGCTTTTCATCAACATATCGTCAATGTATACTTCCATATTTCATCCTATCATTTGTTTGAATGCTTTGTTCACCAGCCTTTGATAGGTCACCCCGACGTTTTTTAATCCAAAATGACATCACTCGGTAGCAAAACATTCCCTGCTTTGTAATGAAGCTTGTCCTTTCCCGGTCTTCGGGTTCGAGGACGATTTGATTATAACCTTGAAAAGCGTCCAGAAAGCTCATTATCTCACATCCTGTTGTTGAGTAGACTAGAGCGTCGATTCTTGGGAGGGGGAATGAATCTTCGTGGCATGCCCTGTTCAAGTCCGTAAAATCGATGCACATTCTCCGTTTCTTGTTCGGCTTAGGGACAAGCACTACGTTGGCGAACCATTAAGGATATTGCACGGGGCGGATGTATTTCGGCTGTCAGCAACTTCTCCACTTCTTCTTTTATTATTTCATTTCTCTCTGGACCGAAGTTTCGCTTTTTTGTTTTATTGGGCGGCAATTTAGGTCAACATTCAACCAATGGACTATCAATTCCTAGTCTATTCCGTCATGGACACTCCAGGCAAACGTGTCAGAGTGGTCTTAGAGGAATTGCACTAGTTTCTGCTCTTGATCTAGCTCCTGTTAGATTAGGTGACCGTGAAGCTCATCTGATTGGGCTTATGTAACCTATGTCTTAACAATTTCGGTGTTTTAATAATTATCATGAATAAGAAAGTTGTATTCATATGGGTTAATACTTTGTTTGTGTTCACTTACTTCTTTATATTAACTGTTCACTGCACAAGCAAAGCCCACAGACCGAAACGTCTATCCAGGAAACTGGAACTGCGCATTGGATGGTTGTTCATAAAATCAGTTTCTATGAATCGGTCTGAAACACTCCAAGTCAAAGGATCTCGAGATAGGGTATCGAGAGTCCGTTTGAGACTTTCACTAAGCAATTGCAGTCCCGTTTCATCGACAAGTGATAAGGGTCGTCCATGCAATGTTAGTGGGTCAGCCAGCTAGGTGTCAGCTAACTGAGGTGACTCGTGGGAACCGTCATATGGAAGACCTTAAGTAGGGTCAGTCGGTATGACTTGTATTCCTGGTTCCAACAGTACGGATTTGATCCTCAGACTTAAGGGACTACTGAGATCACATACACATCGTGACTGTATCTTAGGTTCGGCAAGAGGCTACCAAGTCAAGAGACTCGATTGTCATAAGCCCTTCCTAGTGCAGTCAAGATGTGTAGTGTGAGAATAGTTCGTAAGAGGGGATATGTCTCCCGTCAAAAGGGTTGATAGTAATTTTTTCACTTATACTCTGAGACTCGTCCTCCATAAATCTGTGGCCATAGTGACTGAACAATGGGATTGGATCCCTGTGACGTTTAGTGTGGTGAGCCAAGGCTTAAGTCAAGAATGGGTACCGACGTCCTAAAGGGCCCTACCATAGACTATAGCTGTGAAGATAGTAGATGGAAGGATAACGTATTGGAGAGCGTAAATGTTCACGCCATAAATATTCACCTAGTCTCTAGTGCTATGGACCATTGCTAGACGGCCACCCATGGTGACGGACGAATTTTCTTCATGAGATGATTGGAGATTCGGCCAAGTCTAACTGAGGGTGAACCTAAAGAGTCACACACAATCCACCGGTAACAAAGGAATTGATTTAGAATTATTCTCAAGAGGTTGAACAATTTAATTGGATTAAATTGGTTCTCCTTTTCTTGGATTGTTGATTCCTTTAATTAGATTAAATGGAATTAACTAATAAATTAGATTGAATAGAAATGAGGAAATGGGCTTAAAATAAATAAATTAATTATTTAAAGCCCTATGGTTTATTTAAATAAGATTTAAATATTCCATAAATAATCCATCAAGGTGATGGACAGACGAGATTGAAGTAGAGATATGAAGGGCCTAGATTAGTTTGACTAATCTGAAGTCTAGTTTGACTAGGTCAAAATCCTAATCAAAGTATGCTTCTTAAATTGGAGTTTGAAGAGGAAAAGGATTCCACTTCTATAAAAACTCATAGAAGCATGCACATAAGAGATTGATCAACTTGTGAGCATACACACACACACACACACACACCACTGGTGGATCTCTCTCTCTCTCTCTCTCTCTCTCTCTCTCTCTCTCTCTCGTTCCCTTCACCTTTTCCTCCAAGAAAATTCTAAGTTCCTTGTTTAATACAAGTGGACTTTAGATGGATTGATCACGTTAATTAATAACGTTTGGCCGATTTGTCCTCCCTAAATTCACTCTTGATTTCTTGCTAGTATGGGGATCAAGAACCGGTAGGATTGCGTGGATGATTAGAGGGTTCCTATCATTGAGATCTTGGTGGCAAAACATGGAACAATGCGTGTAGCGGTACAAAGACAAAACTACAATCGGGTAGGTTTTTAATTTTATTTTTCGTTTCCACCCTATGGCCACCATGATAATTGCATGTTTCTTTTTATCATGAGATACATCAAACCCCCGAGAGGTTCAAGGGAACAACCCTTGAATATTTATTTACATTTCTATACAAGCATGTTTTTATTTCATTTTTTTATTTATATCGTGCTTCCGCATTCGCGCTCCTCCTGGGTCGATCCACACGCGTATCTTTCAGTGGTATCAGAGCCCGGTTCGATTTATAGGCCTATGGTTTTATGTGCTATACGTGTAAAGCATGATTTACATTGCTTCTAATTTTTGTTTGAAGCATGCCGTAAATTTCATGGGTTCATCGTATTAATTTTGCACGAAATCTTGGTGTTCTTGGTTTTCCTCGTTTCTTCAAAAATTGGGCAGAAAAATAATAACGGAATAGAAAAACGGCAAAAGCGACAGCCACCAACTGACCGCGCCCGTAGTGCGCACGGCCATGCGCGTGCAAGAATAGGAGCCTGTGCACGGCCAGACGCGCACAATGCGAACGGGCAGCAGGCGGCGCTGCCGGTCGTGTGCACAGGATACCAATTGGATTGGCGATTTTGGGTACTATTTAGTAATCTTTATTAAGTAATATTGACTTGATGAATATAGTAAGTATTCATTCGTGGCACTATGTGTTTGTTGTGCTTACTGATTATGTTAAACGGCGTTTTAACGTCACAACAAATGCCCACAGATAAACTGGATAACCCATGTAATTGAGCTGCGCATTGGATGACAGCTATGAAACCAACTTCTGAGGGTTAGTCTGAAACATTCCAAGTCGAGGACCTCGAGACAGGGCGTCGAGGGTCTTATAGAGACTTGCACTAAGGATTGCATTCATTGGATGAGTGTCGTATTTCATCGGCAACAGATGTTGGACGTCTATGCAATATTAGTGGGTTAGTTGACAAGGGTGTCAGCTGACTGAATTGACTCGCGGGAATTATCATATGGAAGCCTTGGAGGCTTGGTCGGTATGACTGGAATTCCCAGCTCCGATAGTACGAGATTAGTCCTCGGACTTGAGGAATCATGGCAGTCGCATACATATGATGGTTGTATCTATGATCCGGCAAGAAATGTCCGTATTTGGGATACGTTCATTATAAGCTTTATCCAGCACAGTCGGAATATGTATTGAGGACAGTGGATTCCAAGATAGGATACGTCACCTGTCAGTATATGACAGTCGAGTCTCCTATGCGCTTTGAGATGGTTTAAGCTCTTAAAGTCTGTGGCCACAGCGATTGGTCGAGTAGGGAATGATTTTTCTATGTTGATCAATAGAAAAAAACGTGTCTCGAGTTATTGAACATAGTTGTCTAGTCCAGGATGGGAACTGACGCGAAATTCCATGCCCTGGACTTAGACCGGGAGACGGATGATGGAAAGACCGTACTCATATGGTCTCGGAGGCCTAAATGTTCACTCCAATATTCACCTAGTCTCTAGTGCTTGGGTCTAGCTTATTGATACGTTCCATAAAACTCTACTTGAATCCATTTTCTTTTTTTTTTTACCGACAAAATCCATGCGCAAAATCGATTAAATTCAATTTAAACAAAGAGAAAGGAGATTATACAAGCTAATCAAACCATTGAGCTAACAAATCTAAAAAAACAAATTTTCTAATGGATTCGAAAGAGAAAAATTAATTGATTAGATGAAAATACAAGATATTCTCATATAAAAGAAAAAAATAGACAGAATTGAAAAAATGGATAGAGCACCTCTTATGTTATCTACTTTTTTCAATTAAAAAGAACCTCTTGTATCAAAGAAAGCATCATTTGAATTTTGCATAAGATAAAGTAAAAAACCTATAGGACGGAAATAAGTAGAGCCGGTTTACTTATCACGATGAATTATATTTGTTCGATACATGTTGTCAATATAAATGGTGAGAAAAAAAATACAGTGGAAAAAAAAGAAAAGAAATTGCATTGAAATATTTCCGATCATATTTCTCCCGAGATCAAAGAAAAGATAGGCAATTTGTCTTTTCAGAGCTATCGCCCTAATTAAAAAAAATATATTCTTATGATAGGGTCTGTCCCTGGTCAGAAATATAGTGAAATCACCTTTTCTATTCTTTCCCCCGATCTTGCTACTAAGAAAGATGTTAACTTCTTAAAATATCCTATATACGTAGGGGGGAATAAGGGAAGGGGCTGGGGAAAGCTTGAACCCAATTCCTACAGTAATGAATATGGCGCAATTGAAATTCCTGGGGAGTTATGCATTTGTGTATTGATAAGACCATTCATTATTTCTTGAAGCTCGATCTCTCCCCCGGATAAACCATATAGCCAAGAGAAACCATGAATTAGAATGGAAGAGCTTGCTCCACCCATGAGTAAATATTTCATAGTAGCCTCATTAGACCGTACAAACATTTCTTGGTATATCCAGATAATATGTAGGAGCATAAACTGATCCACCTACACGTCTTGCTTTTACTACTATATCGGGAGTTACTCCACGTATTGCTTGACACAAAACAGATAGTGGATTTGTTTCTGTCTTTTGTTGAATTTTTTTCATGGCTCGATAGATAATTTGATAAGCCAATGATTTTTTTCCGTGTTTCAGAATATGGTTAACCAACATGTTAACTAATCGATTACGATAAATTGGGTCGGATTTTGTTGTTTTTTTCTTCTGTGGTACCTCGACGTGACACGAGCGTGAAAGGGGTTTAAGAATCCATTTTCTTTTTATAAGGGCTAAAATCACTTATTTTGGCTTTTTTACCCCATATTGTAGGGTGGATCTCGAAAGATATGAAAGATCAGAGGTTGAATCGATCATAAGAAGAAGAATTAGGCAAAAATTAGGATACATTCTGGAAAAATCAAACTTCCATCGAATAGAAGCAAATGAAAGGCTTTCTAATTCTCGTAGAATCGAGAATGAAGTTTTCATTCTATACATGCCAGATCATGAATTAGTAACTGCATCCAATTTCAAAAAAAAAATCATAAATTGTGTCGAACTTTCCATTTTTGGAATGGAATAGGATCAAGACCAAACCTTAGTCCATGGTATCTACATGAGGCTCATCTTTAAGAAATTCCCTGAGAGGGCTTAGTTGATCCATGATTTATGTTTCATCTTTCGTTTCTTTTTTATTTTCTTCGAGAAATCTATCGATCAATTCCGATTCTTTCTTTTTCTCTTGATTCTTTTCCAATCGAGATGTATAGATCCTATTCATAGATTAACGAAAATGTATGGCATTGCCACTCCCTTTGGCAGCATCCGCTAATTCGGAACTTAATTTGGAAGCCATATTTCGACCCGCACATTTTCAGGATGCCGCTAATAACCAACGAATGGCAAGTGCTTTTCCTTGTGTGGATCCTATTTCAATGGGAACTTGATAAGTCGATCCACCTACACGTCTTGCTTTTACTTCTATATCGGGGCTCTCTTATTGAATTGCTCATTCAATGAGCATTCTCAATATTATGCCTTGAAGAGGACTCGAACCGCCACGCTCTTACGCACGAGATTTTGAGTCTCGCGTGTCTACCATTTCACCACCAATTCATCTTGAAAGTGCATCCTATTCCATGAATATGATATCTATCTATTGTGATGTATGGAATATATGACAAAGGTGGAGTATTTCTATTGATCGGTCATATAGGCCCGAGTTGGACATCCAATTGCTTCGATTTGAACTATCCGAAGAATGCCTTATGTATATATCAAAAAGATGGCCAATCAAACCTATTTTATTTCTCGATTCAATAGAAGCTCAAAAAGGTTAATAGGGTCCCAAAAATAATGAGAGATATGGAAAAAAACAAGTCCGATTACGCCTATTCCTAATCCTAAATGGAATGGAACAACGTAGGGATATATGTAAACATAGTTTCTATTTAGATACGCTCGAATGACCCCTTGAGAATGAAATATAAACCAATGTATATCTTTTTGATAAACTTGCTATCATTAATAAATATATTAAAAGTCCCTTCGGCCTCCCTGGGTTATCACTGCTTTGTCGGCCTCCCGGGTGTTATTCTCAAACGGCGAAGCCTTAGTTCCCATCCGATGTCTCCTATTGAGCTTCCTTCTACTATTTTCGTATGTGACCATAGAAACCTTGTAGGGGAGCGATAGAAGATATTGTGGGTTAGTTAGGCTTTTCCTTAAAGCAAACAAACTACCGTAAACCACTATAAGGACAAGACGGCTATGATTGCTAGATAGTAGGTATGAATTAAAAGTCGTTTCCTAACCTAGCAACGTTAATCCATCTCCTAGCTTCTAAGGTAAGGAGGGAACCTTATGTTGACCGACGCGACGATGGCTCCATACCGGATGCAGCTGCCTGCCCTATTGAGATTCCAACTCTGGAATTTCGCTAAAGTCAGGTATCCGGGAGGTGAATCAGAGCAAAGGGAAGCCCTCGTGTGTCACGCTCAGAGGAACTCGATGCGAAAAGTGGTCTGGGCGCTGATAGAGTCCTAAAAGCAGGAGCTCTCTCAGCTCCTGACCTCTTTCCTGTTGACCGCTCTTCATCGCACGATTACCCTTCAGAAGTCCCTTCTTTCGGATAGATATTGCTCTTTGAGCTACCCCCTTTCTAGACGTCAAGAAAGACTCCATGCCATATCGTCCTGTTAGGATCTCATGGCTGCTCTCTCTCGTCTAGAAAGGCATCGTTCATTTTCCTCTGGTCATTCACTCATAATCGCTAAAGCCTCATGGCAGTTAGCTTGCTTAAGAGATAGGAGCCATGAACCGTTGCTAGACGGCCACCTATGGTGACGGGCGTTTTCTAATTAATGGTTAATTGAAAATCAGTTAATTAAATTGAATTTAATTGACCAATTGTGTTGGACACAAGCCCAAGTCTAGCTGAGGGTGAACTTAAAAAGTCACACACAAATCATTATGGAATTGGTAGAATTGATTTGGAATTAATTTTAGCAGAAACGAATTAATTTGATTGGATTAAATTAATTCAAGGAGAAAAATAAATAATTGGACTTTTACTGGGAAATCCATTTGATGGATGGTCCAAAAATTAATTAATTGGATTAGTTGATTCTTGGGCTTAGAACCTTTAAATCAATTGAATTAATTTATCAGGTTTGGATTAATTAATTGATTGGATCAATTAATTGAATTAAATAAACTAGTTGCCATCAATTTGAATGACATTAATTGGATTAATATCTATTCAATAAACTTTTGTTGGACTTGATTTAATTAGATTAAAATAAGGTCTAAGACTAGTAGTGCAAGTCCATGGAAAAATACAAGTTCTAGCAAGTTAAGGAGGAATGAATATCCTCTACATATGATCACATGTGTCCAGCCATAATGCTGCATAATGGGATGGTTTTTTATACCATCATGGTTGGAGGTTATGTATGAAAATATGTTGGTGTGTGTAGGTTACCTTGGAGGTAACTTGTAGTTTTGAATTTTTAATTCTACTATACAAAACTATACACAAAAGACTTGTTTGATACTTGGGTTTTTCTCCAACAAAACCTCATCCAAATATACTCAAAAATCTCTGAAAATTTTCTCCCTTTTGTGTTCATACCTTTTGGAAAGGATTGAACAACAAAATATTCCAAAAATCACTACACAATAGTTTTGTTTTGGAATTTTTTTTCTTCTCTTCTCTACTACTATCTAGCAATAGTTTAGAGAACTCTTTCATGGTGTGGTGTGGAAAAATTAGAGGGATTCTAATTTGGATCCTCAAGTGAACGGAAGGATAATCGGAAAGGGAACAACGCTAGAAACCGGTTCTACATGCAACGATCATAAGGTTGGTTTTCATTTACGTTACATGTACCTTTTTATTTTCTTCCTTTAGTCACTTATCCAGCATCTTCTCGTCTTTAATTTATGCTTTGACATACACCGAACGCCCGGGAACTTCAAAGGGAACACCCCTTTGAACCCGTTTTAAATTATGCTTTAAATTCACGTTTTTATATTTGCGTTGCATTCCCCCATCGTACCCGATTCTTTCAGTGGTATCAGAGCCCAGTTCAGTGTTTTGGCTATAGGATTTACATGTTATTATGTGTTAAGCATGATGAACATATTTAAATTGCTTTTGGAAAGCATGATTTATAGGTTTAAAACATGATAACATGTGTAGAGAATATGTGTTAATTTTGCTTTTAAAATTATGGATATCCATGCATTTTTTATAATTGGATTTTCTATAAATGCATGATTATGGTTTAGTTTTTTATAGAAAAAATTTAAAAAAAATTGTGAAAAATAGTGCCGGCCGCCCAGCAAGGCAGCAGGCGCGCGCGGGCGCATGTAGGCAGGGGCACCTGCGCTCAGGGCAGGCGCTGCGCGTTGGGCGCGCAATGCTTTGCACAATGCCTGCGCGCGCGGCCCGCTTGCGGTCGGCCGTCTGTCGGCCTGAACGGCTGGGCCGTTTTGCACCTTTTTCGTGAAATTTTTTATTTTCTGTATTTCTGCTAATTTTCTGAAATATTAGTTTTCGCACATTTTAATTTTGGTTAAATTAGATTTTTCTAAAACTATTTCATGCATTAGATTATTTTGGAAATGGTTTCCGAATAAAAAAAAATGTTTATACATTGGATGTATAGTTGATATTCTTCATATTTTTAATTACATTATTAATATATTATTTTCTACATTTTATTATGTTTATTATTTTAGATATTGGATATCTATTTATAAATGCATGGGATGTATTTATATGCTTGGCATGTTTCTATTTGATATAAATGTGTTTTATTGTTGTTTATTTGATAAACAATAAGGATGATCACTAGCCCATTGACCTATGTATGGTTTATTTTATGTTGGGTGAGGCCTGTGTGCCTTTTGTTTTTATTCCTTCTATCGTTTTTAGCCTTGGAATAATAAAGTTTTCTTTCTCTCTTTAAATGTAATCCCCCCCAACTTCTAATTGGGGTTTCATTTCAGTTGTAATGAGTATAGATTAGGATGTGAGGTTTTATTTATTTTTTGAAAATTAATATAAGTTTCCATGGAGATGAAAGAACCAAAAGAGGTCCGTTGGACGGAGCCCACGACGGAAGGCCCAAGAAGAACAAAGAAGGATTTACAAGGCCCCATTAGAATGATAATGGGATGTAAAAATTGTAATAGTATAGGCCTACCCTAGTTTGACCATTGATCCATTGCGGGCTCAGTGGATCACTTAAGATTGGGCTTGTGATCATCCTAACAGGGGCGTGCTAGGCTTATTTTGCATGTGATTATGTTTTATGCTTTGATGTATGGTGTGTTTGGAATGCATCGTATTGCGTTTAATGTATGAAACTTGAGCATGCAAAATACTAATAACGATGAGGTCTCGGTCTTAATGAACTATAACTCTCACTTGGATGGTCCAAGTAAATATTAGGCCCAAAATGGAATTAAAATCAAATGGTTTGATTATTCCAAGCCTTCCATCCATAGCAATGTAGTGAGGAAGCTACTTTCACCCATTCGTGGTCTCACGAGTTGTGGCACGTTTGGAATGGAAGAAAGCTGCATTGTTGTTGTGAACGAATAGAATATTCTCCTATTTCCCTGTCTTACGAGTTATAGGAGGCAATAGTTGAGATATTCATTTGGTTGATGGGTCGGGCCTAACGGTGAGTAACATGATTCGGTTGGAGTCCTTGGAATCATGTGAAGAGGCGAGGCAAAATATCTTGAGGATCTCATTGGATGAGAATGGTATAGGTTACCTCCCACAAATCATTTTTCCGTGTGAATCGTAAAAGCGGGGCATGGATAATTGCGTTTGTGGACTCCAAGCCCACTAGGAAATGGTTTCTCGAAAATCCCACTTGAGAGTGGTCGGCTTTTTGAATAAATAGTGCGAAGGGTTAATGACTAATGACCAAGTCGTAACTTGAATTCAATATTATTATAATCTACTAAATTTCTGATATACATTTTGAATGTAGATGTCTAAGAATCCACTCGCTGTAACCCTTGAGACTAATAAATTTGACAGAACAAGCTATAATGATTGGCTGCGAAATCTGAGGATTGTCCTCGATTTCGAAAACCAGACTTACGTTCTGGATAAGCCTCTTCCTCGGATCTTGCCGGAGGGGTCCTCGTCAGAAGAGCGTTCGACGTTCAATGACTGGCAGGAGGACAACCGCAAGGTCCACAGTGTCATACTGGCATCCATGACCAGTAAATCCAGAAATAGTATGATAAGCTTGATAATGTCAGCTCGATAATGCTCCGCATGAAAGACGTTTATGCGGTACTGGACCGGCATATTAGATATGCCTGCGACGAAGGCATTTTTCGGATCTAAGATGACAGAAGGATCATCTGTACACCAGCATGGAGTGATGATGCTATCCCTAGTGGAAAAGCTCAAAGACCTCCGACCTGATCCTGGAAAAGAGACGTACATCGATGTGATCCTTCAGTTTCTTCCTCCCTCCTTTGACCCGTTTATCGTTAACTCTAACATGAATAGGCTTGAAAAGACCTTCATGAGTTCATAAACATGTTGGACCAATACGAGGCAATAATTGAAAAGTCTGCGCCATCTGTATTGGTGGGGGAGGCTTCGACCTCAAAAGCGAAAGGCAAAGGGGCCGGACGCTGGAGGAGGAAAAAGGGTAAGACAGAATCAGCCGCTGCAAGCGCTAAGAGCGCTCCTGTTACCATGATGGGCATGGGCAAAGGAAATAGGAAGGCGGTTCAGCATTCAAGGATTGCGAAAGATGTTTATATATATTGCTATGAAAAGGGGCATTGAAAGAGGGTGTGTCCTAAACTCCTTCCCAACCAAGGTACATTTCATTTGAGCTTTAACATGATTACTATTTCTACTTCTTGGGTATTGGATACCAGTTGTAGAGCTCATATCTGCAAATAGTTTACAGGAAATGGGAAGGAGTATAAGGCTAAGACGAAGATGGTTCTAAAGTTAGGCAATGGCTGGGCTATTGCTGTAAAAGCTATAAGACCAATTAGGTTTAGCCAGTGATCATGTTAGGATATAGTTGATCGGTCACAATTATGTAACCTAGCATGATCAAACTTATGTTTTTCTATCATTGGACAATGAGGATTACATCTTTTTGATCAATGAAAGTTTCTTTTATTTGACAAAGAATGGTTATTCTTGTCTGCTAGGTTGTTTGCATAATTGTTTCAATACTATCCCATAATTAGATTATGAATGCTCAAAAAAAATGATGAAATGGATAATCAACATTAACTCATAGGTTTAGCATGCTAAGCGATCACATTCCTCTAGTTAGGATAAGGAGGTTAGTAGGTTCAAGGAGTCTAGAAATAGACAATTTGAGCCTACTAGCTTGCAAGTCCTTCCTAAGCAGGAAGATGGCCAAGAAGCTATTTGTAGGACAAAGTATGCTTGCTAGTGGTCTGGTGGATTGGATACAGTCAGACATCTGTGGGTCACTGAATGCACAAGACCATAAGAGGGCGCACAAGTCTAAGGACCTTTGGAAGGTTTAGGGAATTAGATTTGAAGTGGGAACCGAACTGGTTACAAAATTAACCTTCGATTGGATCGAGTGGTGTATATTTAGTGGGAGCTCTTGATGTATCTAAATGGGAATGGAATTTTCACTTAGTGGAATTCTTCCTCGAACGCCACAATTGAACGGCGTCTCTGATAAAGGAGGAATCGAACCTTGTTGGACATGGTCCGGTTAGTGTTTTCACTGAACTACCTTAGCCCATCTAGGCGTGTTCTTGAGACAGTAGCCAAGTTGTAAAACATGGCACTTTCTAAAGATCGTGGCCCAGACGCCATATTGGATATGGCATGGCAAGCCTGTATCCTACAAAGTACTTGAGTATGTAGGATGGTCTTACATACATCAAGGGACTAGTGGGAGGCAAAGTAGGTTTGCACAGGTTCATGTGTTGTCCTAAGGAAAATTGAATTTCAAATGATACCTGGTGTGAGGAGTAGCTCCTTGAGGAATCAAGTAGAGTGACACCTCAATACAACATAGCAAATATCATTTGTAATCGAGTTTGCCCACTAACTATATTCCAGTTCTCCTAGGGACGACCAGAATACATTACACACCTGAGAGGTAGAGGTTTCTGGGTCAGTCCGGTCAATTGGATTATAATACAAAACACATAAGGAGAAGTAATGTTGGACATTGGATCAAATAAATGGCTCGGAGCCGTGTGCTTCGATGTGGAATTCAAACTAGGTTTAGAACTCCATGTAACTAGAATATTTGTTTTGATGAGTTCATAGGGGGTATGACTCGATTAGTAATGAGCTTAAAGGTCAGTGGGAGTTTGGTTGTGTTCCTGGTGTTTAAAGTGTGTAACGTCTTATTCATTTGGAATGAATTCAAGATGTTAGGAAACACTGAAACACGAACGTTGTTCACGCAATTCTCCATGAGAGGAATTGGATTCCTATATATAGGGTTAAGCTGTCCGAGACTCAGTCAGGGTTGACCAATGAGGAAGGTTAGATGTTTGACATCCCCTACATCTTTGCCGTAGGCAGCATGAGCATGTTGTTTGGTGCATTGGACTTGATGTTGTTTATGCTTTGGGCATAAGGATAGAAATCGGGTGTGTAGCAAAGAGGCAGTAGACTGCTGTAGAGAACCTGAATAAGGATTAAAGAAGTGTTCTTGATGCATGCTCTATGGAGAGTTGATTCTGGAAGGCTATAGCGATACTAGCTTCCAGTATCATGTGAATAATATCTCGTCTTAGTATGAACATACATTCAGGCTTAATGGTAAGGTGGTGGCTTGGAAAGGTTCCAAGTGGGATACCATGACGGACCATAAAAGTTGAATGTATGGCAACTTTAGAAGTTGCTCGGGAGAGTGGTTTGGATGAAAAACCACATCAAATGGTTGGGTGTGGTGCCTACCACGGCTGAGCCAGTAGTTACCTTGGAGGATCAACGTGGCTGTAGCGTAAGCTAAAGGACCGAGATCTCATCATTGATCCAGGAAAATTCTTAGACAGTACCATCTGCTTGGAGCAATGGTAACAAGAGGTGACGTGCGGTTGGACCGAATCATCTTGGCAGAAATATAATAGACCCGTGAGACCGAGCCGGATATCTCAGATGACTCATGCTCAAATAAGTCTGAGTGACATGGGTGGTTGGCTTTAGGTCAAGTGGGAGATAGCTAGAATAGGTGACCAGAAAGCCAATTGGATTGGCGGTTTTGGGTACTATTTAGCAATCTTTATTCAGTAATATTGACTTGATGAATATAGTAAGTATTCATCTGTGGCACTATGTGTTTGTTGTGCTTACTGATTACGTTAAACGACGTTTTAACGTCACAACAAATGCCCACAAATCAATTGGATAACCATCTAGTTGAGATGCGCATTGGATGGCAGCTATGAAACCAACTTCCGAGCTTGCTCTGAAACGTTCCAAGTCGAGGGTCCAATAGAGACTTGCACTAGGATTGCATTCATTGGATGAGTGTCGTGTTTCATAGGCGACAAACGTTGGACGTCTATGCAATATTAGTGGATTAGTTGACAAGGGTATCAACTGACTGAACTGACTCACGGGAATCGTCATATGGAAGCCTTGGAGGCTTGGTTGGTATGACTGGAATTCTTGGCTCCGATAGTACGAGATTAGTCCTCGGACTAAAGAAATCATGGCAATCGCATGCATATGATGGTTGTATCTAGGATCTAGCAAGAGATGTCCGTATCTAGGATACGTTCATTATACGCTTTATCCAGTGCAGTTGGAATATGTATTGAGGATGGTGGATTCCAAGATAGGATCCGTCACCTGTCAGTATATGGCAGTCGAGTCTCCTATGCGCTTTGAGACAGTTTAAGCTCTTAAAGTCTGTGGTCACAGCGATTGGTCGAGTAGGGAATGGTTTCCTAGGTCGATCAATAGAGCAAACATGTCTCAAGTTATTGAGCACAGTTGTCTCGTCCAGGATGGGAACCGACGCCCAATTCCATGCCCTAGACTTAGACCGGGAGACGGATGATGGAAGGACCGTACTTGTATGGTACTCAGAGGCCTAAACGTTCACGCCAACATTCACCTAGTCTCTAGTGCCATGGACCGTTGCTAGACGGCTACCCATGGTAACGGACGTTTTTCGATTAATGGTTAATTAGAAAACAGTTAATTAAATTGAATTTAATTGACCAATTGTGTTGGACACAAGCCCAAGTCTAACTGAAGGTGAACCTAAAGAGTCACACACAAATCACTATGGAATTTGTAGAATTAATTTGGAATTAATTCTAGAAGAAACGAATTAATTTAATTGGATTAAATTAATTTAAGGAGAAAAATAAATGATTGGATCATTTATTGGAAAATCCATTTGATGGATGGTCCAAGAGTTAATTAATTGGATTAGTTGATTCTTGGGCTTAGAACCTTTAAATTAATTGGATTAATTTATCGGGTTTGGATTAATTAATTGATTGGATCAATTAATTAGAGTTTGGACTTGTGTTTATTTAATTGGATTAAATAAACTAGTTGGCATCAAGTGGAATGATATTAATTGGATTGATATCTATTCAATAATGTTTTGTTTGGACTTGATTTAATTAGATTAAATCAAAGTCTAAGATTAGTAGTGCAAGTCCATAGAAAAATATAAGTTCTACCAAGTTAAGGAGGAATTAATGTCCTCTACATATGATCACATATGTCCAACCATAATCCTGCATAATGGGGTGGTTTTTTATGCCATCATGGTTGGAGGTTATGCATGAAAATATGTTAGTGTATGTAGATTACCTTGGAGGTTACTTGTAGTTTTGAATTTTGAATTCTACTACACAAAACTATACACACAAAACTTGTTTGATACTTGGGTTTTTCTCCAGAAAAAACTCATCCAAATATACTCTAAAATCTCTATAAATTTTCTCCCTTTTGTGTTGATACCTTTTGGAAAGGATTGAACAACAAAACATTCCAAAAATCACTAAACAATAATGTTGTTTTGTAATTGTTTTTCTTCTCTTCTCTACTACTATCTAGCAATAGTTTAGAGAACTCTTCCATGGTATGGTATGGAAAAATTATAGGGATTCTAATTTGGATTCTCAAGTGAACGCAAGGATAAACGGAAAGGGAACAACGCTAGAAACCGGTTCTACTTGCAACAAACATAAGGTTGGTTTTCATTTATGCTACATGTACCTTTTTGTTTTCTTCCTTTAGCCACTTGTCCAGCATCTTCTCCTCTTTAATTTATGATTTGACATACACCGAACGCCCAGGAACTTCAAAGGGAACACTCCTTTGAACCCGTTTTAAATTATGCTTTAAATTCACATTTTTACGCTTTCATTGCGTTCCCGGGCTGTACCCGATTCTTTCAAGCCAGAGGTGGGTTCTCCTACTTCATAACCTTCACCGATGATCACTCATGGTATGGTTATGTTTACCTAAAGAGGTACAAGTCTGAAGCTCTTGAGAGGTTTAAAGACTTTAGACTTGAAGTTGAGAACCAAACCGAGTGCAATATTAAAGTCCTACGGTCAAACCGAGCGGCAAGTACCTTAGTAGCGAGTTTCTCGATTATCTAAATGAAAACGGTACAGTCTCTGAATGGACACCTCCCGAGACACCAACTAGTTCTATGACCCAAACACCATATGAGATATGGCACGGTAAGCCTGCTTCCTACAAATACTTGAGAGTGTGGAGTAGCCCTGCATACGTCAAGAGATTAGTGGGAGACAAGTTAGAATCAAGGTCTGGCTTGTGCATGTTCATTGGATATCCTAAAGAAACTGCAGGTTATTACTTCTATGACCCCTTGGACCAAAAGGTCTTTGTTTCGAGTAATGCAGTGTTCTTGGAAAAGGGTTTTCCAATGGGTGTCCAACATGATGAACTACTTCTTGAGGAATCAAATGAGACGAATCAGTCATCAGCGCCAGAAGCTGTGGATACCTCACTTAGAGGTTTTAGGATAAGTACCTAACGGGTCGAGCCACCTCGCGAGGATCAACATGCCCGGCATGTCGAACGACCTCACGAGGAGCCAACCAGGGTACCTGAACTGCTAGCTCCTATCATGTCTGTGCCCGCGGTCACCACTAACGTTCCAGTCCTTCGTAGGTCAGCTAGAGTACCTCGACCTCCCATGAGGTATGACTTCCAAGGCGTGACCGGTCAATTGGACAAGAATCCTAAGACATACGGGGACGCGATGTCTGACATCGACTCGGGAAAGTAGCTTGAGGCCATGAAAGCTGAAATAGACTGCATGAGCACAAACCAAGTGTGGACACTTGTAGACCCACCCAAAGGCGTTAAACCAGTCGGTTGTAAATGGGTCTATAACCGTAAACTTGGCGTTGATGGAGAAGTTACCACCTTCAAGGCTAGGCTAATGGCGAAAGGTTACACTTAACGACCCGAGGTCGACTTTGAGGATATCTACTCGCCAATAGCCATGGTTAAGTCCATTCGGATCATGCTTGCCATAGCTACATGGTATGACTATGAAATATGTTAAATGGATGTGAAAACAACGTTTCTCAACGATTTCGTTTAGGAATAGATCCATATAGATCTGCCGAAGGGATTCACTGTTGTTGGAGAAGAACAGAAAGTTTGCCATCTCCAAAAGTCCATCTATAGCCTCAAAAAAGCATCTCGTAATTGGAAGATTCACTTTGACGAAGTCATACAAGGATATGATTTAATCAAAAACGAATATGACCCTTGTGTATACAAGAAGGTCAGTGGGAGCTCTATAGTGTTCCTAGTGCTTTATGTGAACGACATTATGCTCATTGGGAATGACGTTAGAATGTTAAGTAACACAAAATCATGGTTATCCATACAATTTTTCATGAAGGATTTGGGTGAAGCTTCCTACATTCTAGGCATCCAGATCGTCAGGGACAGATCCAAGAGAATGTTAGGACTAACACAGACCCCGTATGTGGAGAAAATCCTAAAGAGATTTAACATGGATAACTCCAAACAAGGTCTCCTTCCCATGAGGCACGGGATCAAGTTATCCAAGAAACAAGCTCCCAAGACTGATGAGGAGCTTGAAAGGATGAAAGGCATCCCCTATGCTTCTGTTGTGGGCAGCATCCAATACGCCGCCCACTGCACTAGGCCTGACATCGCTTACGGTTTGAGACTAACAAGCAGATATCGGTCCTGTGCAGGCAAGGCACATTGGAGTGAAGTCAAGAGCATCCTTAAGTACTTAAGAAGGACTAAGGATATGTTCTTGGTCTATGGCAATGGAGAATTGATTCTGGAAGGTTTTAGCGACGCTAGCTTCCAGACGGATGACGACGATGCCAAGTCTCAGTGGGGCTATGTGTTCAGACTCAATGGTGGTGTGGTAGCTTGGTAAAGTTCCAAGCAAGAAACCACAACTGATTCCACCAGTGAAGCCGAATACATAGCAACTTCAGAAGCTGCCAAAGAAGCGGTTTGGATGAGAAACTACATCCAAGATTTAGGTGTGGTGCCTAGCATTTCCGAACCCGTGGTTATCTTCTGTGAGAACAACAGAGCAATATCACAAGCAAAGGAACCGAGATCCTATCACCGACCTAAGCACATACTTAGACGCTACCACCTTTTGAGGGAAATGGTAGGAAGAAGTGATGTTCAGATGGACCGAGTCAGCTCAGCAGACAACACAGCAGATCCGTTGACAAAGCCTATGTCACAAATTGAAGATGGGGATTAGGCATATGGGCAACAGGCTCTAGGTCAAGTGGGAGATTGTTAGAATAGGTGACCGTGAAGCCAATTTGATTGGGCTTATGTGACCTATGTCTGAACAGTTTCGGTGTTTTAATAATTATCATGAATAAGAAAGCGATATTCATATGGCTTATTACTTTGTTTGTGTTTACTTACTGCTTCATATTAACTGTTCACTGCACAAGCAAGGCCCACAGACCAAAACATCAATCCAGGAAATTGGAACTGCGCATTAGATGGCAGTTCATGAAATCAGTTTCTGTGGATCGGCCTGAAACACTCCAAGTCAAAGGATCTCGAGATAGGGTATCGAGAGTCCGTTTGAGACTTGCACTAAGCAATTGTAGTCGTGTTTCATCGACAAGTGACGAGGGTCGTCCATGCAATGTTACTGGGTCAGCCAGCTAGGTGCCAGCCGACTAAGGTGACTCGTGGGAACCGTATGGAAGACCTAGACTAGGGTCGGTCGGTATGATTTGTATTCCCGATTCCAACAGTACGGATTTGATCCTCAGACTTGAGGCACTACTGAGATCACATACACACCGTGATTGTATCTTAGGTTTGGCAAGAGGCTACAAAGTCAAGAGACTCGGTTGTCATAAGCCCTATCTAGTGCAGTCAAGATGTGTAGTGTGGACAGTAGGTCCTAAGAGAGGATCCGTATCTCTCCTATCAAAAGGGTTGATAGTAGTATCTCAGTTATACCCTGAGACTCGTCCTCCATAAATATGTGGCCACAGTGACTGAATAGTGGGATGCGATCCCTGTGACGTTTAGTGTGGACGACCCAAGGCTTAAGTCAAGAATGAGTACCGAGTCCTAAAGGTACATACCCTAGACTATAGATGTGAGATAGTAGATGGAATGATAAATGTATTGGAGAGCCTAAATATTCACGCCATAAATATTCCCCTAGTTTCTAGTGCCATCGATCATTGATAGATGTCCACCCATGGTGAAGGAGGAATTTCCTTCATGAGATGATTGGAGATGTCTAGCTGAGGGTGAACCTAAAGAGTCACACACAATCCACCAGTAACAAAGGAATTAATTTAGAATTAATCTCGGGAAGTTGAACAATTTAATTGCATTAAATTGGTTCCCCTTTTCTTGGATTGTTGATTCCTTTAATTAGATTAAATAGAATTAACTAATAAACTAGATTTATTGGAAATGAAGAAATGGGCTTAAATAAATAAATTGTTATGAAATTTAAAGTTGTGGGTGTTCATATTCATCTCCCAGACTCTTTGCATTCTCTCATAAATTATAAACTCTTGTGGTTCATCTCCCATCATCAAAGATGGAACTTTTGGTTGTAATCTTGGAGCCTATAAATAGGCCATTTTATTTGTATCGTGACAAGGAGAAATATACAAAATACTTTGTTTTCTTCTCAATTTCAATTCTTATATTGTTGCACTTTTATATTAGTTTTATAACACGTTACCAGCACGAGAGCTTTATATTTTAAAGACTAGCTCCATCTAATCATCAAGGAGATCATTGTAGTAAGATTTAATTTTTCAAGGTAATATCTCTATAGTAACATATCAACAAAATACTTACTAGTATGTTATCTAGTGAATTTAATGTTTATATCTATTGTGTATTGGTGATTTTAAGAGAACCTTATGGTTGTATATTCAAGCTTGTATATTTTTTTATCGTATTCGGTTAGAGGTTCTGGGACTTATACATTATATTTGAAGATTTTGCATCATTTCATAATTGCTTGTAAGCTTTTATTCTTGTATATTCAATAATGAGATATGAATAATCATATTCTATACACTTTATTGTCCCCTAAAGTGGACATATATAAATAATGGATTTATCATAATTGATATTACCTCCAGAAGTAGGCATATAAGTCTCGATTTTCTCCCCTGGAGTGGTTGTGTTCTATAAACTTCCATTGCTTCTTGAAGTAAGTAATGAGTTAAATTACCTCCAGCAGTAGATGAAATATTTTATACCATCATCCCCAAAACGTTGATAAAATATGTCTATTGATAAAATATTTTATACCGACATCCTAATTCCATGCCCTAGACTAAAGGCCGGGAGATAGGCGACAGTAGGACCGTACCCGTACGTATCGAGCGTCGGTAGGACCGCACCTGCGTATAACTCGGAGCCTAAATGTTCACACCAAATATTCACCTAGTCTCTAGTGCCATGGACCGTTGCTAGATGGCCACCCATGGTAACGGACTACTTTGGTTATGAAATAACAAGAAGTAGGTCCAAGTCTAGTTGAAAGGTGAACCTAAATAGTCACACCCACTACACCAAATGAAAGGGAATTAATTTGGAATTAATTCCGGGAGAAGGATTAATTTATGGAATTAAATTATACTTCTTGGAGATTCAAGCCTCGATGGATTATTTGGAATAATTGGGCTTGAGTTCATAAATTTGATTTATGAATTTTATAAAGCATGGGCTTCCCTTTTAATTAGATTAAAAGGGTGAATTAATTAATGGGCATGGTATATTAAAAGAGGGTTTAATATAAAGTCCATGGGACTATTTAATTTACAATTAAATAAAGTCCATTCCATTAATTAATTAATGGGCTTGGATATTAAATAGGATTTTAATATAAAGTCAATGCGACTATTTAATTTAGAATTAAATAGGCCCATTCCATAAAGCCCATCAAAATGGATGGAAAAAATTTGATCAAGGAATTGATGAGATGAAGGGCCATGATTAATTTGACTTAATCAAAACCTAGATTGACTAAGACTTGACTAGGTCAAAATCCTAGTCAAGTGTGCCTCTTTGGAAGAGTTTGAGTAGGAATAGGAAATTCTATTTTCTATAAATACTCAAAAACACACGCACACACACACACACACCTAGTAATCTCTACAACTCTCACCTCTCATCTCTCTCAAAATTCATCCATCTCCCTCATACATTCTCCAAGATTTCTACTTTGTTCTTCTAGATTTATTCAAGTTAGAACATAAGAGACGTTGATTGCGCTAATTGATAGCGTGTATCGATGTCTCGTCTCCCCAAATAATTTCTTGCTAGCACAAAGGTTGTTTGCTTTCCGGTATAGCGATTGAGATGATTTAGAGGGTCTCTTTTTTGAGATCTTGGTGCAAAATGGGGAACAATGCATGTAGCCGAACAAAGACAAAATTACAACCGGGTAGGTTCTTTAATTATGTTTTTCGGTTCAAATTCTATGACCTCCATGTTGTGTTTTGTTGAACATGAGATACACCGAACGCCCGGGAGAATCAAGGGCACACCTCTTGATTCGTTTATGTATGTTATGCATGGTTTAAATTCCATTTAATTATGCTTTGCAATTTTATTATGCTATCTTTCGTGCTTCCGCTATTCGCGTTCATCTCCCGGGCCGATCCACATAACGTTTCACATAGTTGTCTAGTCCAGGATGGGAACCGACGCTCAATTCCATGCCCTAGATTTAGACCGGGAGACGGATGATGGAAGGACCGTACTCGTATGGAACTCAGCAGCCTAAATGTTTACGACAACATTCACCTAGTCTCTAGTGCCATGGACCGTTGCTAGACGGCCACCCATGGTGATGGGCATTTTTCGATTAATGGTTAATTGAAAAACAGTTAATTAAATTGGATTTAATTGACCAATTATGTTGGACACAAGCCCAAGTCTAGTTGAGGGTGAACCTAAAGAGTCACACACAAATCATTATGGAATTGGTAGAATTAATATGGAATTAATTCTAGAAGAAGCGAATTAATTTAATTGGATTAAATTAATTCAAGGAGAAAAATAAATTATTGGATCATTTATTGGAAAATCCATTTGATGGATGGTCCAAGAATTAATTAATTGGGTTAGTTAATTTTTGGACTTAGAACCTATAAATTAATTGGATTAATTTATCGAGTTTGGATTGATTAATTGAATTGATCAATTAATTAGAGTTTGGACTTATGTTTATTTAATTGGATTAAATAAACTTATGGGCTTCAATCGGATTAATTAATGTCCAATGGACTTTGTTTGGACTTAATTTAATTAGATTAATTAAAAGTCCAAGACTAGTAGTCCTAGTCCATGGAAAAATTCAATTTATAGCAAGTAAAGGAAGAATTAAAATCTTTCACATGTGAGGCACATGTGACCAGCTATATGGTTTGGTGGGTGGTTTTATTTGCTATAACGGGGCATGGTTATGTAGATAGTGGTGTGTGTATGTAGGTTGCTTTGGAAGTTGACAAGAGAAGTTGAATTTTGAATTCAACAACTCTACATACACAAAACCATTCACATAACTTTTATGGACTTCGTCTTGCATGAATTTTCCATAAAAAACTCTCCAAAATCTCTGCAAATTTTCTCCTTTTTATGTTCATACCTTTTGGAAAGGTTTGAACTAAAACATTCCAAAAGCACTAATCAATAGTGTTCATTTGGAGTTGTTTGTTTCTTCTTCTTCTTCTTCTTCTTCTTCTCTACTACTATCTAGCAATAGTTTAGAGAACTCTTCCATGGTGTGGTGTGGACAAATTATAGGAGATCTACTTTGAGCTCTCAAGTGGACATACAACAAAGAAAAGAAGGAACAACGCTAGAAGCCGTTCTACGTAACAAAGAATAAAGGTTGGTTTCTATTTACATTTTATGTATCTTTTGGTTTTAATCCTTTAGCCACATGTCCAGCATCTTCTGCTCTTTTATTCATACTCTTGACATACACCGAACGCCCGGGAACTTCAAAGGGAACACCCCTTTGAACCCGTTTAAATTACACCTTTAAATTCACATTTTTACGCTTTCGTTGCGTTCCCAGGCCGTACCCAATTCTTTCAAAGCCTTCTTCATTTATTTATTTAAAGGTGTTCGTTCATGGCATATACATGTTGTGATCCCATTTTTCGCTAACTTGAGATCAATTTTAATTAATTTACTTCACCAACATATATATCCTTCATATGACTATATACATGATTTTAAATGTTTTGTTAGCATTATTATATGAAATAAAATGTAATGGTTGACAAAAAAATTGTCATGAATCCCATTTAATTGTTATTTGTAATATTATAGTATTAATGTTTAATATATTTAGTACCATGTATACATGCCATAGATAGTCCAAATCAATTACATGGCAACTTATTTTATTATAATTGTTAGTAATTTTTATGTCATTTTAGTTCATATCTCTGTATAATGCATTTGATTCCACTTATGTGTATATGGTGAATGTTATGCTAAAAGTGCATATCAACTTATTGTAATATGGTCAACCTCATAAAATTGAATTTCAATCTCTTGACGTTTTTGGAATAGACTATCTATCACGGATCCTTTACGCCGCACTAAATTTGGCGAGTAATAACTTGAGAGAAACGATAAAGAAAAAATTGATCACTTAATTGGTGATGGAAGTGTTCAGAAATAGATTTCTTATTTCTTGTTTAATATTATAAATTTTGTATCTTGTATGTTTTCTATGATAATGAAGAACTTATTTATATCATTGTTTCTCGTTAATAGCATATTCTAATGTCTTTTGTCGTGTTTTAATCAAGAATGAGTATCAGTTCGTTAGCACTAACGTTAATGGTTAAGATATGTATCTTGCTGATTGTGCTACAATGAGCAAAATTTATATTGATGATGCACTTTATTCCACCAAGTCTCAAAGAAACCTTCTAAGCTTTAAGAATATCCGCCGAAATGGATATCATATTGAAACAACAAATCAAGAAATATTGAGTATCTTTATATCACAAGTGTGATCTCGGGGAAGAAATGCATATTGAAAAATTACTGGCATTTTCTTCTGGCTTGTACTACACATAAATTAGTACAATTGAAACTCATGTTATCGTAAACCAAAAGTTTATGAATTATAATAAGTTTGTTTTTTGGCATGACCGGTCAGGCCATTCCAGATCAATTATGATGCGAAAATAATTAAAAATTCATATCGACATAAGAGCCAGCAGATTCTTCAATCTAGTAATTTCTCATATGCTGCTTGTTCTCAAGAAAAGTTAATTATTGGACCATCACCAGCAAAATAGAGAATAAATCTCTCACATTTCCGGAACATATACAAGGCGATATTTGTGAACCAATCCACCCGTCATGTGGAAAATTTTGATATTTCATGATTTTAATTGATACATGAATTAGATGGTCACATTTGTCTCTGTTATCATCTCGCAACCTGGTTTGCGAGATTGCTTACTCAATTAATTTGATTACGAGCACATTTTCCTAATTATCCGCCTTGATAATGCTGGAGAATCAACTTCTCAGACTTTCAATGACTATTATATGTCTATTGAAATTTATGTTGAACATCCTGTAGCACATGTTCATACATAGAATGGTCTTGCAAAATCATTCATTAAACGTCTGCAATTAATTACAAGACCATTGCTTATGAGATCAAAACTTCCCATTTTTTGTTGGGGACATGCTATTTTGCATGCAACATCAGTAATTTGCATAAGGCCAACAAGTTATCACAAATCCTCTCCCCAACAATTGGTTTTTGGTCAGGAATTTAATACTTCCCATCTAAAAGTTTTTGGGTGCGGGGTATATGTTCCAATTGCTCCACCACAACACACTAAGATGGGTCCTCAATGAAGGTTGGGAATATATGTTGGATTTGAGTCTCCTTCCATAGTAAAGTATCTTGAACTATTGACATACGACTTATTTACAGCTCGATTCGCCAATTGTCATTTTGATGAATTAGTTTTCCCAACATTAGGGGGAGAGAGTAAGCAGCTGAAAAATAAAATTAGTTGAAATGAATTATCATTATCTGATCTTGATCCTCGTACTAATTATAGTGAACTGGAAGTTCAAAAGATAATTCATTTGCAAAGTCTAGCAAATCAACAGCCAAATGCATTTACTGACCCAAAATGAGTAACTAAATCTAATGTTCCAGCCGCTAATGCTCCGATAAAATTTGATGTCCCTGTCGGACAAGTTAATGTAGCAAATGAGCGTACAACACGCCTGAAGCGAGGTAGGCCTATCGGTTCCAAAGATAAAAATCCTCGAAAAAGAAAAGGAGCTATGAATCAAGATGGCCAAATCGAGGATATAACTCCCGAAGAGTCTCCAGGCATAATTAATATGTCAGTTTCAGAAGAACTCAAGTACCTGAAATTCATGAAAATGAAGAGATCTCTATAAATTATGTCCTGAATGGAATATGTTGGTATCGAAATGAAGTCATCGTCGACGATATTTTTGCATATAATGTAGCATTATAATAAATGATAATGAGGATCATGAACCAAAGTCTGTTCAGGATTGCAGACAAAGAAATGATTGGCCAAAATGTAAAGACGCAACTGAGGCTGAATTAAACTCGCTTGCACAGCGAAAGGTTTTTGGACCTGTAGTCCGTACACCTGAAGAAGTTAAATCAGTGGGATACAAATGGGTATTTGTGCAAAAAGAAAATGAGCAAGGTGAAATTATCAGACACAAAGCAAGACTTGTTGCTCAAGGGTTTTCGCAAAGACCCGGTATTGATTATGGAGAGACTTACTCTCCTGTGGTGGATGCAACTATTTTTCGATAATTAATTAATCTGGCAGTAAAAAAAGTTCTCGATTTGCGTCTACTAGATCTCATTATAGCCTATCTATATGGTTCACTTTATAATGATATCGATATGAAACCCCCTGAAGGATTTCATTTGCCTGAAGCATACAATTCAAGTTCTGGATAACATTATTCTATTAAATTAAATAAATCCCTTTATGCGTTGATGCAATCTGGACGAATGTGGTATAATCGTCCCGGTGATCATTTGTTGAAAGAAGAATACAAAATGATCCCATTTGTCCATGTATTTTCATGAGATGATCCAGAAATGAATTTGTTATAATTGTAGTCTATATTGATGACTTAACATTATTGGAACTCCAGAAGAGCTTCCAAAGGCTATAAACTGCTTAAAGAAAGAGTTTGAGATGACAGATTTAGGAAGAACAAAATATTGTCATGGATTGCAAGTTGAACATTTACAGAATGATCCGTGTGCATCAAGAAACTTGTATCACTAAGGTGTTAAAGCGATGTTATATGGACAAATCACATCCATTGAGCACCCCAATGGTTGTAAGATCATTAAAGTTGAAGAAGGATTCTTTTAGACCTCAAGAAGGTGATGAAGAACTACTTGGTCCTGAAGTACCATATCTTAGTGCAATTGGAGCACTAATGTATCTTGCTAACCATACAAGATTGATAGGACATTTGCTATTAATTTATTAGCAAGATATAGTTCTTCACCCACACGAAGGCATTGGAATGGAATTAAGCATATACTTCACTATCTTAGAGCAATTTCATGGTGATCAATGAAACAAACAATAACAGTCACCTCATCGAATCATGCAGAAATCATATCAATACATGAGGCAACTCAAGAATGTATTTAGTTGAGATCATGATTCGATACATCCAAGGGACTTGTGAATTATCATTTGAAATATTATCCCCACGATCTTATATGAAGATAATGTGGTTTGTATTTCACCAAAATTCTTCTTTGCTCATGCTCTTTAGAAGAATGGTGATATTGATGTTCAACAAGTCCGTTCAAGTGACAATCTAGTAGATTTGTTCACCAAGGCACTTCCTACTGCAACATTTCAAAAGCTAGTCCATAATATTGGTGTTCGTCGCCTCAAAGATTACGATTGATATTTTAACGAGGGGGAGTAAATACGCGTTGCACTCTTTTTTCCTTGACCATGGTTTTTCCTACTGGATTTTCCTGGTAATGTTTTTAATGAGGCAGTATATAATCGCGTATTATAGAATAATGTACTCTTTTCCCTTCACTAGGTTTTTGTCCCTCGAGGTTTTTCCTAGTAAGGTTTTAACGAGGCATATTCTTGATTAATGAACATCCAAGGGGGAGTGTTATAAAATTTAAAGTTGTGGATGTTCATATTCATCTCCCATACTCTTTGCATTCTCTCATAAATTATAAACTCTTGTGGTTCATCTCCCCTCATCTAACATGAGACTTTTGGTTCTAATCTTGGAGCTTATAAATAGGTCATTTTATTTGTATAGTGACCAGGAGAAATATACAAAATACTTTCTTTTCTTCTAAATTTCAATTCTCATATTGTTGCACTTTTATATTAGTTTTATAACATAAATTAATTATTTAAAGCCCTATGGTTTATTTAAATAAGATTTAAATATTCCATAAATAATCCATCAAGGTGATGGACGAACAAGATTGAAGTAGAGAAATCAAGGGCCTAGATTAGTTTGACTAATCAAAATCCTAGTCAAAGTATGCTTCTTAAATTGGAGTTTGAAGAGGAATAGGATTCCACTTCTATAAATACTCATAGAAGCATGCACTTAAGAGATTGATCAACTTGTGAGCGCACACACATACACCACCGGCGGATCTCTCTCTCTCTCTCTCTCTCTCTCTCTCTCTCTCTCTCTCTCTCTCTCTCTCCCCTTCCCCTTTTCCTCCAAGAAAATTCTAAGTTCCTTGTTTAATACAAGTGGACTTTAGACGGATTGAACACGTTAGTTAATAACATTTGGTCAATTTGTCCTCCCTAAATACGCTCTTGATTTCTTGCTAGCACGGGGATCAAGAACCGGTAATATTGCGTGGATGATTTAGAGGGTTCCTATCATTGGAATCTTGGTGGCAAAACGTTGAACAACGCGTGTAGCGGTACGAAGACAAAACTACAACCGGGTAGGTTTTTAATTAAATTTTTCGTTTCCACCCTATGGCCACCATGATAATTTCATGTTTATTTTAATCATGAGATACACCAAACACCCGGGAGGTTCAAGGAAACACACCTTGAACATGTATTTACGTTTCTGTACAAGCATATTTTATTTCATGTTTTCATTAATATCGCGCTTCCGCATTCCCGCTTGACCTGTGTCGATCCATACGCGTATCTTTCAGCTCCATGGATGTTCCTATCGACTTGACCTTTCCAAGTTCGTCATCCACCAGCTGGACCTTTTTCACCTTCTGAAAGAATCAAGTACGGCCCGGGAATGCAACAGAAGCGTAAAAAGCATAATTTAAGGCATAAATTTAAACGGATTCGAACGGGTGTTCTTTTTGAAGTTCCTGGGCGCTTGGTGTATGTCAAAGCATAAATAAAAATAAGAAGAAAACTGGACATGTGGCTAAAGAAAGAAAAACAAAAAGGGTGCATAAATGTAAACAAGAACCAACCTTTTTTTTTGCACCATGTCGAACCGGTACAAGCTTTGTTCTTCTTTACATTTTTCCTTTTGTTTACTTGAGGATCCAAATTAGAATCCCTTTAGTTTGTCTACACCACACTATGGAAGAGTTCTCTAATCTATCTAGATAGAAGTAGAAAAGTGAAGAATAAATAATTCCAAAACAACACTATTGTTTAGTGATTTTTAGAATATTTTGTTGTTCAATCCTTTCCAAAATGTATGAACACAAAAGGAGAATGTTTTCAGAGAATTTGAAGAGTTATTTTATGAAAAATTTCATGCAAGACCCATGTATACAAGTTATGTAAATAATTTTGTGTACGTAGAATTGTTGAATTCAAAATTCAACTTCTTTTGTCAACTTCCAAAGTAACCTACATAGCGATTTGTGTGTGACTCTTTAGGTTCACCCTCGGCTAGACTTAGGCTTGTGTCCAACACAATAGGTCAATTAAATTAAATTCAATTAACTGTTTTAAAATTAACCATTAATCGAAAAAACACCCGTCCCCATGGGTGGCCGTCTAGTAATGGTCCATGGTAGTAGAGACTACGTGAATGTTGGCGTGAGCATTTAGGCTCCTGAATTCCATACAAGTATGGTCTTCCATCATCCATCTCCCAATCTAAGTCTACGGTATGGAATTGATCGTCGGTTCCCATCTTTGACTAGATAACTAGGCTCAATAATTCAAGACACGTTTGCTATATTGATTGACATAGGAAACAATTTCCTACTTGACCAATCGCTACAGCCACAAACTCAAAGAGTTTAAACTATCTCAGAACGCATAGGAGACTCGACTGTCATATACTGACAGGTGACAGATTCTACTTGGAACCCACCGTCCTCAATACATATTCCAACCACTAGATAAGGCTTATAAGGAACGTATCCCATATATGGACATCTTTTGTCAGATCCTAGATACAACTATCATATGCATGTGACTGTCATGATTCCTCAAGTCCGAGGTCTAATCTCATACTATCAGAGCCGGGAATTCCAGTCATACCGACCAAGCCTCCAAGGCTTCCATATGACGATTTCCGCGAGTCAGTTCAGTCAGCTGACACCCTTGTCAAGTAACCCACTAATATTGCATAGACGTCCAACGTTTGTCACCGATGAAACATGGCACTCATCCAATGAATGCAATCCTCAGTGCAAGTCTCTATAGGACCCTCGATGCCCTGTCTCGTGGTCCTCGACTTGGAACATTTCAGACTAACCCTTAGAAGTTGATTTCATAGCGGCCATCCAATACGCATCCCAACTACATGGGTTATCCAATCGGTCTGTGGGCATTGGTTGTGACGTTTAACGTAATCATGAAGCACAAGAAAGACATAGTGCCACGGATGAATACTTACTATATTCATCAAGTTAATATTACTTTAATAAAGATTGGTAAATAGTACCAAAACTGCCATTCTAATTGGCTTTCTGGTCACCTATTCTAGCAATCTCCCACTTGACCTAAAGTCAATCCCCTATGTCGCTCAGACTTCTCTAAGCATGAGTAATCTGCGATATCTGGCTCGGCCTCATAGGTCTACCTTTTTCTGCCAAGATGATGCGGTCTAACCGCACGTCACCTCTTCATACCATTGCTCCAAGCAGATGGTGCTTTCTAAGAATTTTCCTTGATCCATGATGAGATCTCGGTCCTTTAGCTTGCGCTACAACCATGCTGTTATCCTCCAAGGTAACTACTGGTTTGGCCGTACTAGGCACCACACCCAACCATTGGATGTGGTTTTTCATCCAAACCACTTTCTAGAGCAACTTCTAAAACTGTCACACATTCAACTTTCATGGTCCGTCATTGTATCCTGCTTGAAACCTTTCCAAGCTACCACTTTACCATTAAGCCATAATATACGTACATACTAAGACTAGATATTATTCACATGATACTGGAAGCTAGTATCGCTATAGCCTTCCAGAATCAACTCTCCATAGAACGTGCATGAAGAACACTTCTTTAATCCTTATTCAGGTATTAAAGATTTTTCTCAACAGCAGTACACTGCCTCTTCGATACACACCCGATTTCTGTTGTTATGCCCAAAGCATACACAACATCAGGTCCCATGCACCAAACAATATACTCATGCTGCCTACGGCAAAGATGTAGGGGATGTTAAACATCTAACCTTCCTCTTCAGTCAACCCTAACTGAGTCTTGGATAGGTTAACCCTATATATAGAAATCCAATTCCTTTCATGGAGAATTGCGTGAACAACATTCGTGTTTCAGTGTTTCCTAACATCTTAAATTCATTCCAAATGAATAAGATGTTACACACTTTAAACACTAGGAACACAACCAAACTCCCACTAACCCTCAAGCTCGTTATTAATCGAGTCATACCCCATATGAACTCATGAAAATGAATATTCCAGTTACATGGAGTTTCAAACATAGTTTCCATTCCGTGTCGAATCACATAGCTCCAAGTCACTGATTCGATCCAATGTCCAACATTGCTTCTCCTTATGTCTTTTGGATTATAATTCAATTGATCGGACTAATCCAGAAACATGTACCTCTCAGGTATCTAAGATATTCTGATCGTCCTTAGGAAGGCTGGAATATAGTCAGTGAACAAACTTGGTTTCAAATGATGTTTACTATATCTTGCTAAGGTGTCGCTCTACTTGATTCCTTAAGGAGCTACCCTTCGTGGTAGTTATCCTCTGAAATCCAATTTCTGTTAGGACAACCATGTACCTGTACAAACCTATTTTGCCTCCCACTAGTCCATTGATGTATGCAAGACCATCCCACATACTCAAGTACTTTGTAGGATACAGGCTTTGCCATGCCATATCCAATATGGCGTCTGGGCTACAATCATTAGAAAGTGCCATGTTTTACAACTTGGCTACTATCTTAACAACAAACCCAGATGGGCCAAGGTAGTTCAGTGAAACACTGACCGGACTGTTAGAATAGGTGACCGTGAAGCCAATCTGATTGGGCTAATGTAGCCTATGTCTGAACAATTTCAGAGTTTTAATAAATTGTAATGAATAAGTGATATTCATTTAGCTTATACTTTGTCTGTGTTCACTTTACTGTTTTATTATAACTGTTCACTGCACAAGCAAAGCCCACAGACTGAAATCACATTTCGGGAAACTGGAACTACACATTGGATGGTAGGTTCATGAAACTAGTCTCTCGGATCGGTCTGAAATACTCCAAGTCAAGGGATCTCGAGATAGGGCATTGAGAATCCATTTGAGACTTGCACTAAGCATCTGCAGTTGCATTTCATTGACAAGTGAAGAAGCTCGTCCATGCAGTGTTAGTGGGTCAGCTAGCTAGGTGGCTGCTATGATTGAGGTTGTCACGCCCCGAAAGTAGGACCCCTACTTTAGGCCTATTCTTAGAACACGGCCTAACTAACGTCGTAACCACAATATGTTCACCAAACTAATAGCACGATAACCACAACAATTACAAATCCTAACTATTCGACCTCACTTCCCAATCACCTTGATCGTCTTCTTAGTCAGGTAGTTTGACCTGTCACGTTATCGCTTGTATCTGGAGGAATAAATTTGAAATTCGTAAGCAAAAGTTTAGTGAGGCAATGACTGAGTGCACGTGCAAGAAAATAATCATATTAGAAAACTCAAATAAAACACTTAAAACACATCATATAAATTGGCACAAACATTGATCAAGCCTGTGAAGACCATATCAGGCGAAGACCCAAGCACATGATTACTGCCTTATGACTCCCAAAAGACCGTTTACTACCTTATCCTCCATGTAGAGAGCAACCCTACGACCGCATTGAACTGGCCATGCCTAGGTACATGGCTGCACCAATCACATGCAGACAAACTCCAGCTTGCCCGTGAGAGGAAACTCAAGTGGGAACTGAACGACGAAGCCTCAACTGGCAGCCCAATGCTACCCCAGCGTGCCCCGCGAACCGTCCAGTCTCGGGCCCATTGACCGCTTTGCAAGAACCACTTGATCAAATTCATAAAGCGAATCGAACAATCATATAGAAAATAGACCATTTAATGATCACATGCATATCAAATTTTTACAACAAACTGAACAATATCATGATAAATAGGACCTCTTGGATACTCATATGGACTCTAGAGGTGGCTCCCAACGTAGCTCATAACGAATACAAGAATACCATATGACTAGAATAATAATCACGTTGTAGCACTTAGTTCCATAGAGTCCAAAGGCCCAATCAATCCATATAGATAACCAAATATCGTATTCATTTTCTCTTATCAATGAACATTTTCAAGAAACATTTTACTCAAGTTCCTCGCAAGAAAAAGACCACTTTTTATACATATATATAGTCATGCAAGATAACATATAATATTCCTCCAGTTTTGCAAATACTAATATAACTTTAAATGGCACTCACCATAAAACCCACGTGATTAGTGTGGTATACCGGTGGACTCATGTCGAAGAAATTGTATCAACAGTTCATTTGCAGTCCCTCCTACTATTCCAATATATTTAAGACTATGAGAATAATAGTCACGTATACCTAAATGTAGCTATATACTAGTTATACCTACATTCATAGACTAAATAGAATAGAGATAGTTTAATACATCCGCATCTTCATATTTCTTTTATATTTTGATTAGCAACTAAATACAATTAGCTAAGGTAATTAAAAGAAATACGATGATTACCCAACATGGTCATTCCATAATTAAATATAGTATTCTCCATGACATTCGAAATTTACAGTATCAATCCAACTAAAATTAATAAAAACTTAATTAATTGATAATTAGTATTTTATAATTTACACCTTTAACAAGCGGAGAATATTATTATCAACTCCTCATCTTAAATACTATTAACGATAATATTTCTTATTTTTACTTAATAAATATTTAATATATTAAATAGATAATTATTCACAAATACTATTTACTAAATAAACAAATACAATTATTAAGAAGCAATTAAAATGATATTGAAACAATAGGTAATGTTCAATTAACTAGTAGGTCTCAGGAAATAGATTTAGGTGTGATTAATTAATTAAAACTAGTCATTAGGGACTAACCTATCATTTAAAGATTATCTAATTAAATAAATAATTAATCTAATTAATAAATACCTTTATAATTTATAATTATATTCTGAATATAAAATTAGTCATGAAATCACAAATTAGTTAACGGAATAGATTAATTCATTTAGTTAACTATTTCTTCCTAGCTAATCAAAGTTAAATCAGATAGTTTAATTAATTAACCATAACATAATTGATAAAAATTGAATATTTAACTAAATCTTAACTAATAAAAAAAGGAAATAATTTAATTAGTTTAACAATCAAAAGAATAAATAAATAATTTAATCTACTCATTATTATCAACTAGTAAATTAATTAACTCGCAGTTAGGGAGCCGATACTTAGCTTCTCCTTTTCCTGTTTGAGAGACAGAGAGTGAGAGAAAAGAGACTTCTCTGAAGAAATTTGTGTATAAAAGAAAATGGGCTTGATCACCTCTTTTATTTCTATTTTTTTATTCATATGCATGCATAGCAACTAGCAAGATTGGTGGCAGCCACGTGCTGCCACCCCCAATTTTTCAACTTCTTATTCTTTTTTTCTTTTTTTATAAATTTATAAAATTTATAACTTAGTCCTTTAATTCATAAACTTATGTGATTTAATCCTAAAAATCTTATAAGGTTTTAATTTAATCCCTTAATATTTTAATATTTTCAAATCATAATCATACCTTAGCAACTCCTCAACTTTAGGTATTTGATACTTACCAATTGGCCCTCAAGTTTTATATAATTCTTTTATGCACCAAATTGACTTATATATATTTGTTTTATAATTAGTAATATTTCTATAACAAGAAACACATAAGGAATAAACTTAATATTTTACCATACATCTAATTTAGTATTACATATATGGGGCATCACAGAGGTGACTCGTGGGAACCGTCATATGGAAGACCTTGAGTAGGGTCAGTCAGGTATGACTTGTATTCCCGGTTCCAACAGTACAAGTTGATCCTTGGACTTGAGGGATGACTGAGTTCACCTGCACACCGTGCCTGTATCTTAGGTATGGCGAGAGGCTGCCAAGTCGTAGTCACTCGGTATTCATAAGCCCTATCTAGTATAGTCAAGATGTATAGTGTGACAGTAGATCCCGAGAGAGGATCCATCTCCTGTCAGAAGGCTGACGGTGATATCTCACTTTACTCGGAGACTCGTCCCTGATAAATCTATGGCCACAGTAACTGAACAAAAGGGTAGAACCCTTGTGATGTTTAGTGTGGACAAGGCAAGAATTAGATCAAAAAATGGGTACCTACATTTCCATGCCCTAGACTCTAAGTAGTGAGATTGTAGATGGAAGGATAGACGTACTAAAGAGCCTAAATGTTCACACCACAAACATTCACCTAGTCTCTAGTGTCATGGACCGTTGCTAGACGGCCACCCATGGTAACGGACAAATTCCTGTCATAGGACGATTGGGTTTTCGACCAAGTCTAGCTGAGGGTGAACCTATAGAGTCACACACAATCCGCACACATCAAAGTTATGTAATTTGGAATTAAATTTAGAGAGTTTGAATGATTTAAATTGGATTTAAATCGGTTCTCTTTTTCTTGTGATGTTGATTCCTTTAATTAGATTAAGAGGAATTACCTAAATAAATAAATTGGATTTATTGGAATAAATTATGTGGGCTTAAAATAAATATTATTATTTATTTTATTTATTTAAAATCCCCTTGGATTATTTAAATAGGATTTAAATATTTCATAACATAAATTGATGGTTGAGATTAATGAGGAGAGATGAATGGCTAGGATTGGTTTGACCAATCTAGGCTTAGTTTGACTAGGACTTTGACTAGGTCAAAATCCTAGTCAAATTAAGCTTCTAAAGTTGGAGTTTGAAGAGGAATATGATTCATCCTCTATATATACTCCTAGGGTTACACTTGTTTATCCAATAAACAACATTTACACAATTATATCAAATATAAACATTCCAAGCATATAAATACATCCCATGTATTTATAAATAGATATCCAATATCTAAAACAATAAACATAATAAAATGCAGACAATATCATATTTATAATGCAATTAAAAATATGGATATCAACTATACATCCAATGTACAAATCATTTTTTTTGTTTGGAAACCATTTCTAAAATAATCTAAAGCATCAAAAATAATTTTAGAAAAATTCAATTTAACTAAAACTAAAATAAGCCAAAATTACTCACATCCAGAAAACAGCAGAAATCAGAAAATTAAAATTTTCATGAAAAACTGTGCAAAACGGCCCAGACGTCCTAGACCGACGGATGGTGCCTGCACTGCCCGCCAACACGCACGGCCAATGGGCGCATGCGCCAGACAGCGCGCGCAGGCCACTGCCCGCGCGTGCGCCCGGCCTGTACGCCTGCTGGCCTAGTGACCAGCCGGCAGGCAGCAGCAAGCAAACGGCTGCTGAACGTTTTTCAAATTATTTTTTTTTAAATTTCTGCTGTAAACTGAAATATAAACATGCATTTACAGAAAATCAAATTCTCATAAAATGCATGGATACCCATAACTTCAAAAGCAAAATTACCACATATATTCATACGTTTAATCATGCCAAAAAAGACCGTAAAACATGCTTTTCAAAAGCGTTTTAAACACGTTCAACATGCTTTACACATTATGACATGTAAATTCTTAAAGCCACAACACCGAACTGGACTCTGATACCACTGAAAGAATCGGATACGGCCCGAGAACGCAACGGAAACGTAAAAATGTGAATTTAAAGCATAATTTAAAAGGGGTTCAAAGTGGTATTCCCCTTTAAGTTCCCGAGCATTTGGTGTATGTCAAAGCATGAATTAAAGAGGAGAAGAATTCTGGACATGTGGCTAAAAGGATATAAACAAAAGATACATGAAAACGTAAAGAAAACCAACCTTATGTTCGTTGCATGTTGAACCGGTTCTAGTTGTGTTCCCTTGTTCGTTTCATTGTTCCATTCACTTGAGAGTCCAACGTAGAACTCCTTTAAGTATTGTCCACACCACACTAAGGATATGTCCTCTAAACTATTGCTAGATAGTAGTAGAGGAATGAAGAAACAATTCCAAACTTAACACTATTGATTAGTGATTTATGGAATGTTTAAGTTCTAACTTTGAATCCAATTCAATTAGAACACAAAGAGGAGAATTTTTTCAGATTTTCTAAGGGAAAAAAATGTGGCTTGTGCTTTTCTTCAAGTGAGAGCAAGCTAGAAAAAATTGAGAGTTGTATGTATATGCTAGTCATTGAATTTCAAATTCAAGACATGCATAAGTTATCCTAGATAACCTCCACACTACTAAGCCACTCACATGCACTTATGTAGGAGTTCTTCAACTTCTCATCTTGCATTCAACTTGATGATTTTGACTTCAAATGATGGACTGATTTTGACCAGTTTTGATTTAATCAAATTAAATCAAGACCAATCAAGATCCATAGGTTCCAAATTAATCCAATTAATTATAAACCTTATTGAAAGCCAAAAAACAATTATTTTATCCAATCAAATAACTTAAGATTAAACACTAATTAATTGATTCAATCAATTAACTAAACCAATCCCTTTAAATTAATCCAATTAATTTAAAGGTGCTAAGCCCAAAATTAATTAATCTAATTAATTAATTCTTGGGCCATCCATCAAATGGACTTTTTCAAATAAATGATCCAATCATTTATATTCTTCTTGAATTATTTAATCCAATTAAATTAATTCATTTCTTCTAGAAATAATTCTAAATTAATTCTACCAATCCCATAGTGATTTGTTTGTGACTCATTAGGCTCACCCTCAGCTAGACTTGGGCTTGTGTCCAACACAATTGGTCAATTAAATCAAATTTAATTAATTGTTTTCAATTAACCATTAATCGAAAAACGCCCGTCACCCTGGGTGGCCGTCTAGCAACGGTCTATGGCACTAGAGACTAGGTGAATGTTGTCGTGAACATTTAGGCTCCTGAGTTCCATACGAGTACGGTCCTTCCATCATCCGTCCTCAATACATATTCCGACTGCACTGGATAAGGCTTATGATGAAAATATCTCAGATACGGACATCTCTTGCCAGACCCTAGATACAACCATCATATGCATGTGACTGCCATGATTCCTCAAGTCCGAGGACTAATCTCATACTATCGGAGCTGGGAATTCTAGTCATACCGACCAAGCCTCTAAGGCTTCCATATGACGATTTCGTGAGTTAAGTCAGTCAGATGACACCCTTGTCAACTAACCCACTAATATTGCATAGACGTCCAACGTCTGGCGCCGATGAAACACGGCATCATCCAATGAATGCAATCCTTAGTGCAAGTGTCTATAGGACCCTTGATTCCTTGTCTAGAGGTTCTCGACTTGGAACGTTTCAGACCAATCCTCAGAAGTTGGTTTCATAGCTACCATCCAATGCGCAACCCAACTACATGGGTTATCCAATTGGTCTGTGGGCATTTGTTGTGACGATAAAACGCCGTTTAACGTAATTAGTAAGCACAATAAACACATAGTGTCAAGGATGAATACTTACTATATTCATCAAGTCAATAATACTTTAATAAATATTGCTAAATAGTACTTAAAATCGCCAATCCAATTGGCTTTCTGGTCACCTATTCTAACAACCTTCAGCTAGACTTGGACCTACTTCTTGTTATCTCATAACAAAGTAGTCTGTCACCATGGGTGGTCGTCTACCAACGGTCCATGGCACTAGAGACTAGGTGAACATGTGGTGTGAACATTTAAGTTCCGAGTTACATGCAGGTATGCTCCTATTGTCGCCTATTACATACAGGTACGGTCCTACTATCGCCTGTCTTCCGAGCTTAGTCTAGGGCATGGAATTGGGCGTCGGTTCCCATCATTGACTAGGCGTCTATGCTTAATACTCAAGACAGGCTTTAACTCTATGATTGACGTAGGAAATCCTTTCCCACTCAATCAAGTGCTATGGCCATAGACTTAGAGAGTCTTGTTAGAATAGGTGACCAGAAAGCCAATTGGATTGGCGGTTTTGGGTACTATTTAGCAATCTTTATTAAAGTAATATTGACTTGATGAATATAGTAAGTATTCATCCTTGGCACTATGTGTTTGTTTTTCTTACTAATTACGTTAAACGACGTTTCAACTTCACAACAAATGCCCACAGATCAATTGGATAACCCATGTAGTTGGGTTGCACATTGGATGGCAGCTATGAAACCAACTTCTGAGGGTTGGTCTGAAACGTTCAAAGTCGAGGACCTCGAGACTGGGCATCGAGGGTCTTATAGTGACTTGCACTAAGGATTGCATTCATTGGATGACTGTCGTGTTTTATCAGCGACAGACGTTGGACGTCTATGAAATATTAGTGGGTTAGTTGACAAGGGTGTCAGTTGACTGAACTGACTCGCGGGAATTGTCATATGGAAGCATTGGAGCCTTAGTCGGTATGACTGGAATTCCCAGCTCCAATAGTACAAGATTAGTCCTCTGACTTCAGGAATCATGGCAGTCACATGTAGATGATGGTTGTATCTAGGGTCTGGCAAGAGATGTCCGTATCTGGGATATGTTCATCATAAGTCTTATCCAGTGCAGTCGGAATATGAATTGAGGACGGTGGATTCCAAGATAGGATCTGTCACCTGTCAGTATATGACAGTCGAGTCTTCTATGCGCTCTGAGATGGTTTAAGCTCTTTAAGTCTGTGCCCACAACGATTGGTCGAGTACGGAATGGTTTCCAATGTCGATCAATAAAGCAAATGTGTCTCAAGTTATTGAGCATAGTTGTCTAGTCCAGGATGGGAACCGACGCCCAATTCCATGCCCTAGACTTAGACTGGGAGACGGATGATGGAAGGACCGTACTCGTATGGAACTCGGGAGCCTAAATGCTCACGCCAACATTCACCTAGTCTCTAGTGTTAAGGACCGTTGCTAGACGGCCACCCATGGTGATGGGCGTTTTCCGATTAATGGTTAATTGGAAAACAATTACTTAAATTGAATTTAATTGACCAATTGTGTTATACACAAGCCCAAGTCTAGCTGAAGGTGAACCTAAAGAGTCACACACAAATCACTATGGAATTGGTAGAATTAATTTGGAATTAATTCTAGAAGAAGTGAATTAATTTAATTGAATTAAATTAATTCAAGGAGAAAAATAAATGATTGGATCATTTATTGGGAAATCCATTTGATGGATGGTCCAAAAATTAATTAATTGGATTAGTTGATTTTTGGACTTAGAACCTTTAAATTAATTGGATTAATTTATCGAGTTCGGATTAATTAATTGATTGGATCAATTATTTAGAGTTTGGACTTATTTTTATTTAATTAAATTAAATAAACTTATGGGCTTCAATTGGACTGAGATTAATTGGATTAATTAATATCTAATGGACTTTGTTTGGACTTAATTAAATTAAATTAAATAAAAGTCCAAAACTAGTAGTCCTAGTCCATGGAAAAATGCAATTTATAGCAAGTGAAGGAGGAATTAAAATCCTCCACATGTGAGGCACATGTGACCAGCCTTTATATGGTTTGGTGGGTGGTTTATTTGCTATAATGGTGCATGTTTATGTAGATAGTGGTGTGTGTTTGTAGGTTGCTTTGGAAGTTGACAAGAGAAGTTGAATTTTGAATTCAACAACTCTACATACACAAAACCATTCACATGCCTTGTATGGCCTTGTCTTGCACGAATTTTTTCATCAAAATACTCTGAAAATATTCTCCTTTTTGTGTTCATACCTTTTGGAAAGGTTGAACTAAAAACATTCCAAAAGGCGCTAAACAATAGTGTTGTTTTGGAAGTGTTTCTTCTTCTTTTTTCTACTTCTATCTAGCACTAGATTAGAGGATATACATTCCATAGTGTGGTGTGGACAAATTAGAGGGATTCTAATTTGGATCCTCAAGTGAACGAAGGAGAAACGAAAATGGAACAACGCTAGTACCGGTTGTACGTATATCGAACAAAGGTTGGTTTCTATTTACGTTACATGTATCTTTTGTTTTTAATCCTTTAGCCACATGTCCAGCATCTTCTCCTTCTTTATTTATGTTTTGAAAAACACCGAATGCCCGGGAACTTCAAAGGGAACACCCCTTTGAACCCATTTTAAATGACGCTTTGAATTCATGTTTTTTTACGCTTCCATTGTGTTCCCGAGCCCGTGCTCGATTCTTTCAAGTCTAAACTATCTCAGAGCGCATAGGAGGTCTCGCTGTCATATTCTTTGATAGGGGACAGATCCTATCTTGGAATCCACCGTCCTCTCCACATACTCCGGCTGTACTAAACAAGGCTTATGATGGCCATGTCATATGACACGATCACCTTTCGTCAGATCTAAGATACAGCCTTTGTATGTGAGTGACTACCGTGATTCCTCAAGTTCGAGGACTAAATCCCATACTATCGAAATCGAGAATACAAGTCATACTGACCAAGCCCATGTGGCTTCCATATGACGATTCCCGCAAGTCACCTCAGCCAGCCGACACTTATCCTTGTCAACTAACCCATTAATATTGCATAGATTTCCAACGTCTGTCACTGATGAAACACGATAATCATCTAATGAATGCAATCCTTAGTACAAGTCTCTATAGGACTTTCGATGACCAATCTCAAGGTCCTCGACTTGGAGTGTTTCAGACCTATCTACAGAAGTTGGTTCCATGACCGCCATCCTATTCGCGGTCCAACTTCATGGATTGAAACGTTCGGTCTGTGGGCGTCTGTTGTGACATTGAAACGATGTTCAATGCAAGCAGTAAGCACAACAAACTCATCGTTGCCAATGATGAATCCTTACTACATTCATCAACATAATATTACTCGTTCAAAGATTGACAAATGATTCTCAGAACAGCCAACCACATTGAGTTTCTAGTCACCTATTCTAACAGGAACAACGCTCATAGCCGTACAAACGATATAAATACAAAGGTAATTTTAGTTTTACGCTTTCGTAGTTTGCTTTTCATCCCTATGCTCTATGTACAATATATGTTTATAATATTGTTACATCCTACATCGAACGCCCGGTTGAGCACCCAAGGGTACACCCCTTGGGATTTTGTGATTATTGTTTTGAATATACGCTATTTTCGATTCTCACGGTTCTGTTTGCGCTCCCGGGTGGGTCCGATTGTCCCTTCACTATGTACATATAGTATTCCTCTAGTTTTGCAAATACTAGTATGATGTAAACAGTCATAGCATGAGCAGGACTAGTCTCGAGGATTGAAAGAAAACTGAGCGTATGATTCAGCTGCAAGCCTATCCAATAAATCCAATATCCTGAAAAGTATGAGCATAATAGCCACTTATACCTAAATGTGGGTATATACGAGTTATATCTATATTCTATACTAAAGAGAATAGCGGTATTTTAAGCTTGAAATTACATCCATATCTATTATAGTTCCTTTATATTTTGATTAATTAATTAAATATAGGTGGCCAATCTAATTAAAAAATTAGTATAGTTAGCCAACTGGGCGAACCCATAAGTAAATTTATTATTCTATATTCCATGAAACTTATGGTATTAATTTCCAATTCTATAGTTAAACTTAATTAATTGTTAATTAATATATATATATAATATTCACACATTCAATGAGTGGAGAATATTAATTAAACTTCTCTTCTCAAATAATATTAATGATAATTATTTTTATATTTATGTAATAGAGCCTAATTCTTTTAAGTGAGTAATTGATAAATACCATTTACCAACGAAGAAAATACAATTATTAAAGTTATACTTATAATATATAATTGACTAATTTCCAATTATATGTTTAATGTCAAAAAATTAAGTCTAACTAATTAATCTCAACTAATAGATATAAACATATTCTTAACAACTAAATAATCATTATCTTAAAAATAATATTTTCACATAAACAGAAATATTTCAATCATTATCTTAAAAAAAAAATAAGCACAAGTAGTTTAAAGAGAAAATTGAGAGCACCGATCGAAAGAAACTGAAGCTTGTAATTGCATATCCTCATTGTAATTCCACTTTATTTCTATATATGTACATATATATATATATTTGATTTGATTAACTAATTTACTTAATTAGCAATAATATTTTGGTGATTTAGTAAATTCAATAGCTTAACTAAACTAATTAATGTTAATTATAATTGATTAACCAAGTGATTCCATACTAACATATATTTCAATATTTATAAAAGGTAAAACAGATTATACAATCAACTTTAATTAATATTTATAATCCAATATATTAAAAATATAATAATTTCAATGCATCTAACTAGATGGGTTAAATGTACTAACAAATAATATTAATACAATTAAGTGAGATAATTAAAAAGATTGCTTATAGTGAAGAATTAAAGTCAGATTATCCTCTTCTTTTTTTCTTGTTTAAGAACGAGCAGAGAATCTTCTCTTCTTTCAAGGAGAGTGTTGCCGGATTGAGAAATGAAAGGAAATAAAACTCTTTCATTTTATTTTTTTAGTCTTGAAATTGAAGGAAAGCGGATCGGCCCGGGAACGTGGCGGAAGCGCGGTGGAAGATAAAAAATGTGCAGAATAAAAGACTTTAGGTCGCATTCAAGGGGTGTGGCCCTGAAGGTTTCCGGGCTATCAGTGTATAAATGCGTAATACAAACATGTGTATAACAATTAAGCATTCATGGCTATGGAATAAAAGAGGAAAAACAATAACATAAACGTAAAATACCTTTCTTGATTTTCTACCCTGATCGGCTACACGCGTTGATCTCCTCCCAACGTTCATTCACGCGAGGCCTCAACGTAGAGACCCTCTAACGTAGTCCACACTAAAAGCCAATGGATGGCGCGTGGATCGTCCCGGGAGGAGCGCAAATGCGGAAGCGCGATATAAAAATAATAACATGAAATTTAAACATGCTTGTACATAATCATAAATAACACGTTCAAGGGGTGTTCCCTTGGACGTCTCGGGTATTTGGTGTACATCATGAATAAACGAAGCATACATGTCATGGAGGCCATAAGGTTAAAATCAAAGACATAACAATAAAAGGAACCTACCCGGTTGTAGTTTTGTCTTCAAACCGCTGCACGCGTTGTTTCCCATTTTGCACCAAGATTTCAAATAAGAGACCCTCTAAATCGTCCATGCAATCCCTCTGCGTTTCTTGATCCTCGTGCTAGCGAAAAACCAAGTGTATATTTATATAGAGAGGACGGATCGACCAAGTATTATTAGTTAACGTGATCAATCCTCCTAAAGCTCACTTGTATGAAAACAAGGAACTAGAAACCTTTCTTGGAGAAAAGAGGTGGGGACGAGAGAGAGAGAGAGAGAGAGAGAGAGGGCCGAGCCTCGTGTGTGTGTGTGTGTTTTTCACTAGATGATCATCCTTCTCAAGTTTAATCCTAGGAGTATTTATAGAAGTGAAATCATATTCCTCTTCAAACTCAAACTTTTAGAAGTATGGTTTGACTAGAATTTTGACCTAGTCAAAATTCTAGTCAAATTAGATAATAATTAAATTCTAAAAAGTAATAAAAAAGTTAATAATTGATTATTTATATAAAAATAAAAATTGTCTATTTGTGGTCAAAGTTTATTAAATTATCCTAACTTATATGATAAAATCTTTCAAAAGAAAATTTGAGGACCAAAATTGTTGAGGTCCAAAAGTGATTTAAGTACTATTAATTTTAATTTTATAATTAAATTATTTATATATTTCATTTTACCCAATTACATTAATTAGAAAATACAAAATGCGAATTTTAAAAATAACAAGAAATACAATTTTCATGAATTTGTTACAACCATTGGTTTTTGTGCTTTTAAATTAATGCTCTCGATTTTCAAATATTTTGAAATATTTATGACATGTACATTATATATATATATATTATGAAATAAATAATAAATATGTATTAAATAGATTTTGTGTAATTTTTTATTAAAATATTTTAAAATAATATAATAATTAAATTCTAAAAAGTAATAAAAAAGGAGGGCGACCGAAAATGCCACAGCAAGCCTGCCCCTTGGGACCAGGCTTGTGGGGCATTGAAGGCGAAGCTGCCTAACTGCCCCTTGGGACCAGTGAGGCAGCGTACTCCCCCAGTAGTTGACAACTCTACCGGACCGAAGGGAAGGGAGAGTTTGATATAGAAGCGAACGGAGTTCACTAAAGTGAACGTAGTGAGCGAGCTAAGGCGCGTGCACACGAGAAAGTAATATAAACTAAATGCATGCGGGCGCTAAATAGTATGAGCTAATTAGCTAATAGGTCTAGTAGGATACTTAACAACCAGGCTTGCTGCTACTGAGCTAAATGAGCTAAACGAGCCGAGCATTCCAACCAGAGGAAGGAATGGGATAAGCCTCGGCTGATCTGGCAAATAAATTATTTATATAAAAATAAAATTTGTCTATTTGTGGTCAATGTTTATTAAATTATCCTAATTTATATGATAAAATCTTTCAAAAGAAAATTTGAGGACCAAAATTGTTGAGGTCCAAAAAGTGACTTAAATACTATTAATTTTACTTTTATAATTAAAATTATTTCTATATTTCATTGTACCCAATTACACTAATTAGCAAACACAAAATGCAAATTTAAAAATAACAAGAAATACAATTTTCATGAATTTGTTACAACCATTGAATTTTGTGCTTTTAAATTACCGGTCTCGATTTCAAATGCTTTGAAGAATTTATCACATGTACATTATATATATATATATATATATATATATGAAATAAAGGATAAATATGTAAATAAATTCTAGTAAGTGTTTATTAAAATATTTTAAAATAAATAATAATTAAATTCTAAAAAGAAATAAAAAAAATTAAATAATTGATTATCTATATAAAAATAAAAGTTGTCTATTTGTGGTCAAAGATTATTAAATTATCCTAACTTATATGATAAAATCTTTCAAAAGAAAATTTTAGGACCAAAATTGTTGAGGTCCAAAAACTGATTTAAGTACCATTAATTTTAATTTTATAATGAAATTATTTCTATATTTCATTTTACCCAACTACATTAATTAGCAAATACGAAATGCATATTTCAAAAATAACAAGAAATACAATTTTCATGAATTTGTTACAACCATTGAATTTTGTGCTTTTAAATTAACGGTCTTGATTTCAAATATTTAGAAATATTTATTACATGTACATTATATATATATATATATTATGAAACAAAGAATAAATATGTATTAAATAGATATTGGTAAGTGTTTATTAAAATATGTTAAAATCAAATAATAATTAAATTCTAAAAACTAATAAAAATGGTTAAATGATTGATTATTTATATAAAAATAAAAGTTGTCTATTTGTGGTCAAAGTTTATTAAATTATCCTAACTTATATGATAAAATCTTTCAAAAGAAAATTTGAGGACCAAAATTGTTGGGTCCAAAAAGTGATTTAAGTACTATTAATTTTAATTTTACAATTAAATTATTTCTATATTTCATTTTACCCAATTACATTAATTAGGAAATACAAAATGAATATTTTAAAAATAACAAGAAATACAATTTTCATGAATTTGTTACAACCATTGGATTTTGTGCTTTTAAATTAACGGTCTTGATTTCAAATATTTTGAAATATTTATTACATGTACATTATATATATATATATACATATATTATGAAATAAAGAATAAATATGTATTAAATAGATTTTGGTAAGTGTTTATTAAAATATTTTAAAATCAAATAATAATTAAATTCTAAAAAGTAATAAAAATGGTTAAATAATTGATTATTTATGTAAAAATAAAAGTTGTCTATTTGTGGTTAAAGTTTATTAATTATCCTAACGTATATGATAAAATCTTTCCAAAGAAAAATTGAGGACCAAAATTGTTGAGGTACAAAAAGTACTATTTATTTTAATTTATAATTAAATTATTTATATATTTCATTTTACCCAATTACATTAATTAGCGAATAGGAAATGCAAATTTAAAGAATAACAAGAAATACAATTTTCATGAATTTGTTACAACCATTTGATTTTGTGCTTATAAATTAACGGTCCTGATTACAAATATTTTGAAATATTTATTACATGTACATTACATATATATATATATATATATATCTTACGAAATAAAGAATAAATATGTATTAAATAGATTTTGTGTAAGTGTTTATTAAAATATTGTAAAATCCAAAAATATTCAAATTCTAAAAAAATAAGAAAAATGGTTAAAATAATTGATTATTGATATAAAAATAAAAGTTGTCTGTTTGTGGTCAAAGTTTATTAAATTATCCTAAGTTATAAGATATAATCTTTCAAAAGAAAATTTGAGGAGCAAAATTGTTGAGGTCCAAAAGTGATTTAAGTACTATTAAATTTAATTTTATAAATTTTTTATATATTTCATTTTACCCAATGACATTAAAAAGTAAATACAAAATGCAAATTTTAAAAATAACAAGAAATACAATTTTCATGAATTTGTTACAACCATTGGATTTTGTGCTTTTAAATTGACGGTCTCAATTTCAAATATTTTGAAATATTTATTACATGTTCATTTTATATATATTATGAAATAAAGAATAATATGTATTAAATACATTTTGGTAAGTGTTTATTAAAATATTTTAAATCAAATAATAGTTCAATTCTAAAATGTAATAAAAATGGTTAAATGATTGAATATTTAAATAAAAATAAAAATTGTCTATTTGTGGTCAAAGTTTATTAAATTATCCTAACTTATTTGATAAAATCTTTCAAAATAAAATTTGAGGACCGAAATTGTTGGGGTCCAAAAAGTGATTTAAGTACTATTAATTTTAATTTTTATAATTAAATTATTTCTATATTTCATTTTTCACAATTAAATTAATTAGCAAACACGAAATGCATATTTTAAAAATAACAAGAAATAAAATTTTCATGAATTTGTTACAACCATTGGATTTTGTACTTTTAAATTAACGGTCTCAACTTAAAATATTTTGAAATATTTATTACATATATTATATATATATATTATCAAATAAAGAATAAATATGTATTAAATAGATTTTGGTAAATTTTTATTAAAATATTTTAAAATCATATAATAATAAAATTCTAAAAAGTAATAAAAATGGTTAAATAATTGATTATTTATATAAAAAAAAGTTGTCTTTTTGTGGTCAAATTTTATTAAATTATCGTAACTTATATGATAAAATCTTTCGAAAGAAAATGTGAGGACTGAAATAGTTGGGGTCCAAAAAATGATTTAAGTACTATTAATTTTAATTTTATAATTATATTATATCTATAATTCATTTTACCCAATTAAATTAATTAGCAAATACAAAATGCATATTTTAAAAATAACAAGAAATAAATTTTTCATGAATTTTTTACAACCATTGGATTTTGTGCTTTTAAATTAATGGTCTCGATTTCAAATATTTTGAAATATTTATTACATATACATTATATATATATTATGAAATAAAGAATAAATATGTATTTAATAGATTTTGGTAAGTCTTTATTAAAATATTTAATAATCAAATAATAATTAAATTCTAAAAAGTAATAAAAATGGTTAAATAATTTATTATTTATATAAAAAAAAATTGTCTATTTGTGGTCAAAGTTTATTAAATTATCCTAACTTATATGATAAAATCTTTCAAAAGAAAATTTGAGGACAAAAAATTGTTGAGGTCCAAAAAGAACTATTTATTTTCAATTTTACAATTAAATTATTTATATATTTCATTTTACCCAATTACATTAATTAGCAAATACAAAATGCAAACATTAAAAATAACAACTACAATTTTCATGAATTTGTTACAACCATTGGATTTTGTGCTTTTAAATTAACGGTCTCAATTTCTTACATGTACATTATATGTATATTATGAAATAAAGAATAAATATGTATTAAATAGATTTCGGGAAGTGTTTATTAAAATATTTTAAAATCAAATAATAATTAAATTCTAAAAAGTAACAAAAATGGTTAAATAATTAATTATTTATATAAAAATAAAAGTTGTCTATTTTTGGTCAAAGTTTATTAAATTATCCTAACTTATATGATAAAATCTTTCAAAAGAAAATTTGAGGACCAAAATTGTTGAGGTCCCAAAAGTACTATTTATTTTAATTTTATAATTAAATTATTTATATATTTAATTTTACCCAATTACATTAATAAGCAAATACAAAATGCAAATTTTAGAAATAACAAGAAATACAATTTTCATGAATTTGTTACAACCATTGGTGTTTGTACTTTTAAATTAACGGTCTCGATTCCAAATATTTTGAAATATTTATTACAAGTACATTATATATATGTATATATTATGAAATAATGAATAAATATGTATTAAATAGATTTTGTGCAAGTGTTTAATAAAATATTTTAAAATCAAATAATAATTAAATTCTAAAAAGTAATAAAAATAATAATTAATATTCAAGTACTATTAATTTTGATTTTATGAATAAATTATTTATATATTTCATTTTAACCAATTACATTAATTAGCATATACGAAATGCAAATTTTAAAAAAATAAGAAGAAATACTTTCATGAATTTGTTACAACCATTGGATTGTGTGCTTTAAATTAGCAGTCTCAATTTAAAATATTTTGAAGTATTTGTTAAATGTACATTATATATATATTATGAAATAAAGAATAAATATGTAAATAGATTTTGGTAAGTGTTTATTAAAATATTTTGAAATCAAATAATAATTAAATTCTAAAAAGTTATAAAAATGGCCAAATAATTTATTATTTATATAAAAATAAAAGTTTTCTATTTATGGTCAACATTTATTAAATTATCCTAACTTATATGATAAAATCATTGAAAAGAAAATTCTAGGACCAAAATTGTTGAGGTCCAAAAAGTGATTCAACTAGTATTAGTTTTAATTTTATAATTAAATTATTTATATATTTTATTTTACCCAATTTCATTAATTAGCAAATAGGAAATGCAAATTTTAAAAAACAACCATTGGATTTTTGTGCTTTTAAATTAACGGTTTGATTTCAAATAATATGTACATTATATATATATATATATATATTATAAAAAAAAGAATAAATATGTATTAAATAGATATTGGAAAGTGTTTATTAAAATATTTTAAAATCAAATAATAATTAAATTCTAAAAAGTAATAAAAATGGCTAAATAATTGATTATTTATATAAAAATAAAATTTGTCTATTTGTGGTTAAAATTTATTAAATTATCCTAACTTATATGATAAAATCTTTCAAAACAAAATTTTAGGACCAAAACTGTTGAGGTCCAAAAAGTGATTTAAGTACTATTATTTTTAATTTTATAATTAAATTGTATGTATATATTTTATTTTACCCAATTACTTAATTAACAAATACGAAATACAAATTTTAAAAATAACAAGAAATACTTTCATGAATTTTTACGTCCATTGGATGGTGTGCTTTTTAATTAACATTCTCAATTTCAAATATTTAGAAATATTTATTACATGTACATTATATATATAAATATGTATTAAACAGATTTCGTGTAAGTGTTTATTAAAAATTTTAAAATCAAATAATAATTAAATTCTAAAAATTTATAAAAATGGTTAAATAATTGATTACTTATATAAAAAATAAAATTTTTCTATTTATGATCAACGTTTATTAAATTATCCTGACTTATATGATAAAATCTTTCAAAAGAAAATTATAGGACCAAAATTGTTGAGGTCCAAAAAGTGATTCAACTACTATTAGTTTTAATTTTATAATTAAATTATTTATACATTTCATTTTACCCAATTTCATTAATTAGCAAATAGAAAATGCAAATTTCAAAAAAGAACCATTGGATTTTGTGCTTTTAAATTAATGGTTTCGATTTCAAATAATATGTACATTATATATATATATATTATGAAATAAAGAATAAATATGTATTAAATAGATATTGGAAAGTGTTTATTAAAATATTTTAAAATTAAATAACAATTAAATTCTGAAAAGTAATAAAAATGGTTAAATAATTGATTATTTATATAAAAATAAAAGTTGTCTATTTGTGGTCAAAGTTTATTAAATTATCCTAACTTATATGATAAAATCTTTCAAAACAAAATTTTTAAGGTCCAAAAAGTGATTTAAGTACTAAAAATTTTAATTCTATGATTAAATTATTTATATATTTCATTTTACCCAATTAAATTAATTTGCAAATACGAAATGCAAATTTTAAAAATAACAAGAAATACAATTTTCATGAATTTCTTACAACCAATGGATATATATATATATAATGAAAAGAATAAATATGTATTAAACAGATATTGGTAAGTGTTTATTAAAATATTTTAAAATCAAATAATAGTTAAATTCTAAAAAGATTTATATAAAAATAAAAATTGTCTATTTGTGGTCAAAGTTTATTAAATTATCCTAACTTATATGATAAAATCTTTCAAAAGAAAAATCTAGGACCAAAATTGTTGAGGTCCAAAAAGTGATTTAAGTACTATTAATTTTAATTTTATAATTAAATTATTTATAGATTTCATTTTACCCAATTACATTAATTAGCAAAAACAAAATGGAAATTTTAAAAATAACAAGAAATACAATTTTCATGAATTTGTTACAACCATTGAATTTTGTGCTTTTAAATTAACGGTCTCGATTTAAAATATTTTGAAATAGTTATCACATGTGCATTATATATATATATATATATTATGCGAATAAATATGTAAATATATTTCGGTAAGTGTTTATTAAAATATTTTAAAATCAAATAATAATTAAATTGTAAATATTAATAAAAATGGTTATATAATTGCTTATTTATATAAAAATAAAAGTTGTCTATTTGTGGTAAAAAAATATTAAATTATCCTAACTTATATGATAAAATCTTTCCGAAAACAATTTTTGGACCAAAATTGTTGAGGTCCAAAAAGTGATTTAAGTACTATTAATTTTAATTTTATAATCAAATTGTACATGTATATTTTATTTTACCCAATAACATTAATTAACAAATACGAAATACAAATTTTAAAAATAACAAGAAATACTTTCATGAATTTGTTACAACCATTGGAGTGTGTGCTTTTTAATTGACGGTCTCAATTTCAAATATTTTGAAATATTATTACATGTACATTATATATAAATATGTATTAAATAGATGTTGTGCAAGTGTTTATTAAAAATTTTAAAATTAAATAATAATTAAATTCTAAAAAGTAATAAAACTGTATAAATAATTTATTATTTATATAAAATAAAAGTTGTCTATTTGTGGTCAAAGATTATTAAATTATCCTAACTTATATGATAAAATCTTTCAAAAGAAAATTTTAGGTCCAAAATTTTTATGGTCCAAAAAGTGATTTTATTACTATTAATTTTAATTCTATGATTAAATTATTATATATTTTATTTTACCCAATTACATTAATTAGAAAATATGCAATGCAAATTTTATAAATAACAAGAAATATAATTTTCATGAATTTGTTACAACCATTGGATTTTATGCTTTTAAATTAACCGTATCGATTTCAAATATTTTAAAATATTTATTACATGTAAATTATATATATTATGAAATAGAGAATAAAATATGTATTAAATAGATATTGTTAAGTGTTTATTAAAATATTTTAAAATAAAATAGTAATTAAATTCTAAAAAGTAATAAACACGGTTAAGTAATTTATTATTTATATAAAAATAAATGTTGTCTATTTGTGGTCAAAGATTATTAAATTATCTTAACTTATATGATAAAATCTTTCAAAAGAAAATTTTAGGACCAAAATTTTTCAGGTCCAAAAAGTGATTTAAGTACTAATAATTTTAATTCCATGATTAAATTATTTATATATGTTATTTTACCCAATTAAATTAATTTGCAAATACGAAATGCAAATTTTAATAATAACAAGAAATACAATTTTCATGAATTTGTTACAACCATTGGATATATATATATATATATTATGAAATAAAGAATAAATATATATTAAATAAAAATTGTCTATTTGTGGTCAAAGTTTATTAAATTATCCTAACTTATATGATAAAATCTTTCAAAAGAAAATTCTAGGACCAAAATTGTTGAGGTCCAAAAAGTGATTTAAGTACTATTAATTTTAATTTTATAATTAAATTATTTATAGATTTCATTTTAACCAATTACATTAATTAGAAAATAAAATTGGAAATTTTAAAAATATCAAGAAATACAATTTTCATGAATTTTTTACAACCGTTGAATTTTGTGCTTTCAAATTAACGATCTCGATTTAAAATATTTTGAAAAATTTATCACATGTACATTATATATATATATTATGCAATAAAGAATAAATATGTAAATATATTTCGGTAAGTGTTTATTAGAATATTTTAAAAATCAAATAATAATTAAATTGTAAATATTAATAAAAATGGTTATATAATTGATTATTTATATAAAAATAAAAGTTGTCTATTTGTGGTCAAAGATTATTAAATTATCCTAACTTATATGATAAAATCTTTCAAAAGAAAATTTTAGGACCAAAATTATTGAGGTCCAAAAAGTGATTTATGTACTATTAATTTTAATTTTATAATCACATTGTATATGTATATTTCATTTTACCCAGTTACATTAATTAACAAATACGAAATACAGATTTTAAAAATAACAAGAAATACTTTCATGAATTTGTTACGACCATTGGATTGTGTGCTTTTTAATTAACGGTCTCAATTTCAAATATTTTGAAATATTTATTACATGTACATTATATATAAATATGTATTAAATAGATGTTGTGCAAGTGTTTATTAAAAATTTTAAAATTAAATAATAATTAAATTTTAAAAAGTAATAAAACTGTTTAAATAATTTATTATTTATATAAAAATAAAATTTGTCTATTTGTGGTCAAAGATTATTAAATTATCCTAACTTATATGATAAAATCTTTCAGAAGAAAATTTTAGGACCAAAATTTTTAAGGTCCAAAAAGTGATTTTAGTACTATTAATCTTAATTCTATGATTAAATTATTATATATTTTATATTACCCAATTACATTAATTAGCAAATACGCAATGCAAATTTTATAAATAACAAGAAATATAATTTTCATGAATTTTTTACAACCATTGGATTCTGTGCTTTTAAATTAACCGTCTCGATTTCAAATATTTTAAAATATTTATTACATGTCAAATATATATATATATATATATATCTTGTGAAATAAAGAATAAATATGTATTAAATAGATATTGTTAAGTGTTTATTAAAAATATTTTAAAATAAAATAATAATTAAATTCTAAAAAGTAATAAACATGGTTTAATAATTTATTATTTATATAAAAATAAAAGTTGTCTATTTGTGGTCAAAGATTATTAAATTATCTTAACTTATATGATAAAATCTTTCAAAAGAAAATTTTAGGACCAATATTATTGAGGTCCAAAAAGTGATTTAAGTACTATTAATTTTAATTTTATAATCACATTGTATATGTATATTTTATTTTACCCAGTTACATTAATTAACAAATACGAAATACAAATTTTAAAAATAACAAGAAACACTTTCATGAATTTGTTACGACCATTGGATTGTGTGCTTTTTAATTAACGGTCTCGATTTAAAATATTTTAAAATATTTATAACATGTACATTATATATATATATTATGCAATAAAGAATAAATATGTAAATATATTTCGGTAAGTGTTTATTAAAATATTTTTAAAATCAAATAATAATTAAATTGTAAATATTAATAAAAATGGTTATATAATTGATTATTTATATAAAAATAAAAGTTGTCTATTTGTGGTCAAAGATTATTAAATTATCCTAACTTATATGATAAAATCTTTCAAAAGAAAATTTTAGGACCAAAATTATTGAGGTCCAAAAAGTGATTTAAGTACTATTAATTTTAATTTTATAATCACATTGTATATGTATATTTTATTTTACCCAATTACATTAATTAACAAATACGAAATACAGATTTTAAAAATAACAAGAAATACTTTCATGAATTTGTTACGACCATTGGATTGTGTGCTTTTTAATTAACGGTCTCAATTTCAAATATTTTGAAATATTTATTACATGTACATTATATATAAATATGTATTAAATAGATGTTGTGCAAGTGTTTATTAAAAATTTTAAAAAAATTAAATAATAATTAAATTCTAAAAAGTAATAAAACTGTTTAAATAATTTATTATTTATATAAAAATAAAATTTATCTATTTGTGGTCAAAGATTATTAAATTATCCTAACTTATATGATAAAATCTTTCAAAAGAAAATTTTAGGACCAAAATTTTTAAGGTCCAAAAAGTGATTTTATTACTATTAATTTTAATTCTATGATTAAATTATTATATATTTTATTTTACCCAATTACATTAATTAGCAAATACGCAATGCAAATTTTATAAATAACAAGAAATATAATTCTCATGAATTTGTTACAACCATTGGATTTTGTGCTTTTAAATTAACCGTCTCGATTTCAAATATTTTAAAATATTTATTCGATGTAAAATATATATATATATATATCTTATGAAATAATGAATAAATATGTATTAAATAGATATTGTTAAGTGTTTATTAAAATATTTTAAAATAAAATAATAATTAAATTCCAAAAATTAATAACCATGGTTAAATAATTTATTATTTATATAAAAATAAAAGTTGTCTATTTGTGGTCAAAGATTATTAAATTATCTTAACTTATATGATAAAATCTTTCAAAAGAAAATTTTAGGACCAAAATTTTTAAGGTCCAAAAAGTGATTTAAGTACTAATAATTTTAATTCCATGATTAAATTATTTATATATTTTATTTTACTCAATTAAATTAATTTGCAAATACGAAATGCAAATTTTAAAAAATAACAAGAAATACAATTTTCATGAATTTGTTACAACCATTGGATATATATATTATGAAATAAAGAATAAATATCTATTAAATAGATATTGGTAAGTGTTTATTAGAATATTTTAAAATAAAATAATAATTAAATTCTAAAAAGGTTTATATAAAAATAAAAATTGTCTATTTGTGGTCAATGTTTATTAAATTATCCTAACTTATATGATAAAATCTTTCCAAAGAAAATTCTAGGACCAAAATTGTTGAGGTCCAAAGTGATTTAAGTACTATTAATTTTAATTTTATAATTAAATTATTTATAGATTTCATTTTACCCAATTACGTTAATTAGCAAATACGAAATGCAAATTTTAAAAAGAACAGGAAATATAATTTTCATGAGTAAGCCGAAAAACAGTGAACTAATATTGCAATAAATAATTATATTTAAAATCCAAATATAACAGTTATTGTTGAAATATTAAATACTAAGATAATTAAATTTAGAATCTAAATATAATACTTATAATTTAAATATTAAATAGTACTAAGGTCTAGAGTATTTATTTTAAATAAAATTTTCTTACAATCATCAAAACTCGCATGAAAGCCAGAATAAAAGCCCAAAATTAGCCTCCTCATATATTCCATACACAAAACTTACGGTAATTTTTCCAATCTTCAAAGGAAAGTTGGAGATCAAAATAGATGAGATTCATCAGAGGACCACTTTGAACAAACCGAAATGATCCCTTTTTAAAAATATAAAATAAATAAATAGATAATACATTTATAGTAAATACTTTTAGGGACCTGACAAATTAATTTTATTTTTAAAATTAAATTATTTATATATTTTAGTTTACCCAATTAAATAGTTAATTAGTAAATACGAAATGTAAATTTTAAATTTTTTACTTATTAATATATAAAAATATATACTATATCTAACCCAATTTTTGCTGTGACTTGACAATTGTTAAGTAAATATAAGATAATAATGAATATCAAATAAATAGAATAGTCACTAACAAGATTTTTCAAAGTACATAAAGGTAAAGATGGTGAACAAAAAACAATAAACTGTATCAAATGTAATATCTAAATATAATATTTAAATACTAAGGTCTATTTATTTAAATAAAATAAACCTTAGTTTTCCGTCCAAAAGCCGTTACTTCGTTGTGAATTACTTATATATTTTATTCCATTTTTAATAACATTAATTAGTTCCAATACAAATCATTTAACATATTTAAAGTAGTAATATTATAATCATGTAAATATATATCAAATTAATAGAAAGTAACTGAAAAAAAAAATATGAACAATAATTTTGAAATTGTATAGGAAACTAAAATAATAAAACATATAACAATAACTAACAAGTAATTCTCTAAGATGAAAGTATATAAAATTACTTTTTTTTATTTTTCACGACATTATGGGCCTAAAATATCAAGAAATACAATTAATATGACTGAAGTTAGAAGTTAAAATATAGTGTAGACAATATTACAATAGATAGGGAAAATCGCATTTTTGATTCCATATTTTAGGGCCTTTTTTGATTTGGTCCCATTTGTTGTATTTGTCTCACATTTAATCCCAATTCTTCCATGTTTTCTCACATTTGGTCCCGAACGGAATTTTCCGTTAAGGATTTAACGGAGCTGTTAATTCTGTGCAAGGCTCTGCCAAATGTGAGAAAAAAAATTAATTGCCAAATGTGACCAAACTTATAACAATTTTCCATTAAAAATTTAACAGAAATTTCCGTTTGGGACCAAATATGAGAAAAAAATGGAAGAAATGTGATTAAATCTGAGGCAAATGCAACAAATGGGACCAAATAAAAAAAGATCCTAAAATATGGGACCAAAAATATAATTTTCGCTAATAGATAATTGATTTAAAATTTATTTCTAACTTACAGATTATAAAATAAATATGAAACTAATATTTTTACTATGAGTTACCATATACGTAACAAAATCTTTGAATAGAAAGACCATGAATGCCACAAGAAAAGTTACCTTTTGTCTTTACGCTGGAAAAAGAGACGACAAAGTTAAGATCATATGCATTCTCAGAAGTAACACATTCAATTATAGTTCTGATAATAAAGAGGACAATAACAGTTTCAACATTTTGCCATAATATAATATAAGGCACTAAATTTAAAAATTTAAGATCAACTCTACCTCAGTGTTTTGGATAAAAAAGAATGTTGATAACCTAACCCCCAGATTGACAAAAAGATAAGAGTAACTAAGGGCTTCTCTTGATCCCATTAGTGCAACACTTACCAGGAACACAAATAAGAGGCAGAAGACACAGACAACATTAATTATAAGACACTAACTTTAGACAAAAATTCACCCCAGCACAACAACTCAAGAGCAAATGCAACAAATTAGAAATTGCAAACAAGACTTTTGTGTAGAGAGAAGAAGAGATGTGATTACCTCCATTATGATGTCGATCCAGCAATGAGTAATGACAATATTTTGATCAATTAAAATCAAGTAATCTATATCTATACTGTACATGAAAAGCACCAATTATAACTTAATACTCTTTCTAAAAAAAAATTGTAGGAAAACAATATTTTAATAGAAAAAAGAATCTATTTAATAATCCTAAATTCCTTTCATTTACATAGATAAAGTGTGAAAAGACATTTATACTCTTTAGAATTAGTAAATGAGAATTAGTTATAAAGGACCGTACTACCTAAATATAATTTTAGTAGTTCGAACTGAAAAGATGAAAAGGAGAATAATACTAAATATTTTTTAATAAAAAAAATACCATATTAGTCTACATATGGTAGCGGTTGACTATAAAATTGTGCATGAACCACAAACGTAAAATACTAAAGCTAAAACTTTAATAAATAACAAACCGTATTAAAGAATAAACATTATATAATCAACACTATTAATTATCATTCTTCCAGTAATAGAAGGGCCTCTCAAAAATTCAAAACAAAATTTAAAACAAGTCAATACTGTATAATACTATAATGTAGCCAATGGATTGAACTTCCTTGACTTCCCCTCAATAGGCTTTAAGAAAAACATAAACGAACGGGAAGAAAATAAAAGATATAAACGAAAAAATCAATTTTTTATTAATCCAGTTCTGTTTCTTTCTTAAGGTTGGAGTAGGAATGAGAAAGAATTATAACACAATGTTCTCACCGTGTAAAGTGAATTTTTATTGACTGGCACCGGAAGGTTTGTATGATTGTGTAACCTGTGCGCCGAAAGAAAACTGAAGAATGGAGAGCAACAACAGAGTTTCAACACTTGGAACAAATTCTCGCAGAGAAAGACAGTGAATGTCACAAGACACATAAAGGAGAAAGAAACTAAAAAGTTATCCAAAACTTCACCACATGTCATTCCAATAATGAGTTCCATAAGCCTATTTTTGAAGAAGCCAACTTCCAGAATGGTAGAGGCCACTAACTCTCCAGACTGTCAATTGGAAGATTTTAGCACATGCACTCTCAGAAATAGCACAATCAATTTTAACATATCATCCAAGCACATCAATCCTAGTTCTGTTGATAAAGAGGAACATAACAATTTCAACATTTTGCTGTATGTGCAGCAAATTTAAGCAGTTAAAAGTAACTCCACCTCAATATTTTTGATGAAAAAATTGATGATGACCTGACTCCCAAATTAACACAAAGAAGAGTAAAGTAGTATTTGATACACAAATTATCCAAGTAGCAATTCCCAAATTTTCTTTCATGTTAGTCAAGCATATCCTACTCAAGGGAAATTTCTATTCAAAAAATAAGTAGCAAAAAGAGTGTCAGCAAACTCTTGCTTTTCTTCTTCTATATCTTTCTTTTTTCCTTTTCCCATGTGCTTTCAACATAAGTTGATTATAAGGCTTCAACAATCATACTCTGCCTTATACAGTAGGCATAAATTCATGATTCATCAACCAAAATAAGTATAAATATATTTTATCATATTCCCGCACACCGAAACCATGCCCCCAAGCAAGTCTCAATCCAAATACACAAATTATCTAAGCAGCAATTCCCAAATTTCCTTTCATGTTAGTCAAGTATATCCCCTACATTAATATGACTTAATAGTTGAAGAAGAGATAAATATTGAGAACGAACACTTATAGCACACATTCAACGCACAAGTATTTCATTGACTTTATCAAAATCAAATGAAACAAGTCTTAATACTCTCACAAGGGGGTCATTGTAATCACTCATAAAGCACTTAAGAATTTTGGTTCCACTCAAATCAATACATAGAATGTCATTACCATAGGCTTGCTTGTAAATCAAATCTCCACCACCAACGAAATGCGAATTAATGCATGAATCAAAGGGTCTTTTCATAGATTGTAATGGGGCTTAGGACAAGGTGTGGCAAAAGATGGGTCAAATTGTGGCTAATGAATTCGAAAGGGCAATGCCAACCTAGTTGCTTATCCTTCCAAGCTCAGTTTCCTTCAACTTGATTCAAGTGCTTTGAACAATACAACTCCTCCCTTTATAATGTTTTCTTTTCTTGTTTCTTTTTCTGAATCTTTTCTTCTGTTTTTCCCGCCTTTTTTTTCTTTATATGTTATCATTTTTCTTCTCTTTTTCTGTTTCTTTTTCATTTCCTCCCTTTCCATTTTTTACTTTCCGTGGGGGCTACCAATGCGTCCCCTGTATGCAACTTGAATCATTTCATTCACTCATTTCTATGTCATTTAATAAGCAACCAAGCCAACACCATCCCCTTGACTGGGTTAAAAAATCACTTCAGGAAATAACAAAGAAGGGGATAATTTAGCTTAGAGCGTGGTTTAGTCAAGAAAAGAAAAGCCAACGCTCAAACAAGTTTTTCTATGTGGTCTTAAAATGTACTACACAAGCAAGTTCTAGAATGGACACACTACGTTTGATACCCTCAATCAAAAGAAATATAGAGCACTATTTAAATGGAAGTGCTTTGGCGCAAAAGCTCACATAAGCTCACACAAAGGGCTTTTGTGTTGATTCTTGAACATTCTTCATTTGATGCAGTCAATGAAAAACAATTCACAAATTTTTTTTTAAGATGCCACTAGTGCTAGTTTCTCCTACTTATCTCGACTTACACTAAAAATTCCTATTAATCTAAGGAAAGAGATCACGTCCCTGAAATGTGGGATGGTGTCAAGGTCTGCTAGAAGGGTGGCGAAGGTGGAGACAACAATGGTGTTTGTGCTGGAAGAAGCCTTCTATTCCCCGCTGTCCTTAGCTGAACCATGGTGAGGAGATGGGAGATGGGAGATGGGAGATGCGTGAAGCGTTGTTGTGTATATGTGAAAAATATATTTTCCACCAACTCTAGCAAGCAGAATCATCAAAGGTAATGTCATATTACATAAACATGCTAGAGGCACATATATTCACATACTTGTACATATGTTCAATAATGTATCAGCTAACACTCGGAAAGCAAAAGCAACAAACTAGAAACTGCAAACAAGACATATGTGTAGAGAAGAAGAAACGTGCTGACCCTGATAACAAAATGCATAAAAGAGCCATCAATAAAAAGAAAAAAGGATTACCTACATTCTGATTCTAGATCCAACACTAAGTAATGAACAATATTTTGATCAATAATAATCAATACTCTAAATCTATAGTATACATAAAAACCGGGAATGATAACTTAATGTTCTTTCAATAATAAATAAAAATTTGTTGAAAATAAAAGTTTTAATATAATATGAACTATTTAATGATCCAAAATTCCTTTAAACTACGTAGATGAAAGTGTTAAAAGATATTTATACCCTTAAGAACTATATTAATTAATAAATCAAAGCTAACAAAAACGTAAGGAACAAATTAACCAAAAGAGAGTTAAAAGCTAATTAAATAATAAGTATATTAGAGCTTATTTTAGCCACTCAATATTATGACAACTAAAAGTTAATTACTATAGGGGTAGAAACTTAATAAATAGTAGTAGCAATGAAAGCATACTCAATTTGTGTGGATAATTTAATTTGGTATAGTTATACATTTACTCAAGAAATATTAATAAATTATGAAAAGAGTTCAAAGTACTTCTTATATGTCATTTTGATTGCCTAAATAAAGTTTTCAGTTTGAATTGAATTATATAAATCTCTAATTTTAATAATAGGGATAACAGATGCTATTCTCTACAAGTAAAATGAAAATCATCATGAAAATACATTTTTTTAAATATGGTGATGGAATTTGAGATATTAAATCTATCAGTTATATAATTTAACCAAGATATTTAATTTATGGTGCGAACCCCATTTTAACCCTACATTTTATTAATATGTGATACTCGCATGCGGACTTATACACACTAAATGGTTTTTAATTTAAAATATGATGATGGAACTTAAATTTTTAAATCTATCAATTATATAAAAATACATATAGGAATTTTTAACCAAACACTAACCATACAATGCAAGTTCATCAACATTAAAATACACATAACATACTACAATTATGTATCTGGGAAAGAAATATATATACTCACAAATAATAGAAATAATAAGCTAAAGTTCAAATTTCATAGAAAAAATTGTATGAAAAAGTTAAGGCCAAAAAGCATAAATAAGATAAATATTCAACCATTACTAAAATTAAGAAAAACTAAAGAAAGATTGAAGTCTTGTGAAACAATAAAAAACTAATGGTACAAGACTAACCTTGAACCTAAGCATATAAAAGTCCTGGAGGAAACATGAACAACATTTTTGATTGTACAGGACAGGTGAAGGGTTCTAAAAATCCTCCATTTATATTGTTTTCTTTTCTATTTATTTTTCTGAATCTTTTCTTCTTGTTCATAATCTTTTCTTCTTTTCCATCTTCTTTTTTTTTTCTTTATGTTTCATCATTCTTCTTCTCTTTTTTCTTTTTCTTTTTCATTTCGTCCTTAGCCTCTGAGCTGAACAGTTATTCCCTTGACAAAAGCAGTTTCCAATATATAGCATATCATTCTTCCTTTTGGAGTGAAACAATGAAACATACACTTACCAATCAACTACTAGTTAAATATAGCTTCTAGTGAACAAAACAAATAACGAAAGATGCAAAAAGAAGAAGAACTGTCTACTACAAACAAAATAAACTAAATACTCACACTTTCAGCGGGACTTCAATCCACCATTTGGTGCCCATACATTTCCAGGAAAAGCTCCAAGTCCTTTTCGGCTACCTTTATATCACTGATCTGCACCAACAAACCAAAATTTTGGAAGTTTCAAGTATAGTCTTTGTCTTTATCAAAAAGTAGAACTACATTCTACAGGGCTTTGCACCTCTTTCTAATCTAATACTATTGTCACAATGAATATTAGGCTCCAATCTCCTGTTACTTTATTACAAGAAAGATTGTCTATCAAAGTCACTCTAATCCAATAGGAGTAATATCACATAATCTGTAGAGAGCACAAGCAACAAAAAATTAAAATTTTGGAATTTTCAAGTCAAATCTTTGTTTTCTCTTTTGCTAGAAAAAGCATTTCATATCATAAATTAGTTCTTTGCACCTCTTCCTAATCTACTAAGAATCAACCGTCATTAATACCATATCAAAAAGACTCAAAAGATTGAGTATAAACAACCAAAAGGTATCAATACAGATAAAATAGATTCCCGCTGCACAATAATTTCTCTATCTATTCATAATAGAATATGCCATAAAGTGTCAGAAATCACATTCCAAAAGCTGCCCGTCGAGAATTATAGAAAATAATCAAAATATCAATAAGGTGAATCTAAAAGCTAAACTATATCTCGTGAGAATCAAGTTATGCCAGAACCTAGGAAAGCAACAAACTCTATCACATAATACTCAAGGGCAATTGCTATTCAAAAAATAAGTAGCAAAAAGAGTGTAAGCAAACTCTTGCTCTTTTTCTTCTCATATCTCTCTTTTATCGTTTTCTCATGTGCTTTCAACATAAGTTGATTATAAAGCTCCAACAATCATACACTGCAGTACAGAGTAAGCATAAATTCATGAGTCATCAACCAAAATAAGTATAAATATATCTTATCAGAATCCCCCACATCGAAACCATGCCCTCAATCCACATACCCAAATTATCCAAGCATGTCTCAATCCACATACAAAAATTATCCAAGTAACAGTTCTCAAATTCCCTTTCATGTTAGTCAAGTACATCCCCTACATTAATATGAGTTAATAGTTTAAGAATAGATAAATATTGAGAAGGAACACTCGTAGCACAACATTCAATACACAAGTAGTCCATTGACTTTATTGAAATCAAATGAAACAAGTCTCAACGCTCCCACAAGGGTGTCACTGTAATCACTCATTTAGTGTTTAAGAATTTTGGTTCCACTCAAATCAATGCATAGAATGTCATTACCATAGGTTTTCTTGTAAATAATATCTCCACCACCAAAGAAATGCGAATTAATGCATGAATCAAAGGGTCTTTTCATGGATTGTAATGAGGCTTAGGAAAAAAGTGTGGCAAAAGAGGGGTCAAATTGCGGCCAATGAATTCAAAGGGGCGATGCCAACCTACTCGCTTATCTTTCCAAGCTCATTTTCCTTCAACTCGATTCAAGTGCTTTGAACAATAAAACTCCTCCATTTATATTGTTTTCTTTTCTATTTCTTGTTGTTCCTTTTTCTGAATCTTTTCTTCTTTTTCTTCTTCCTTTTGTCCTGCCTTTTTTCTTTATGTTTCATCATTCTTTTTCTTTTACATTTTTTACTTTTCGTTGGGGGCTACCAATGCGTCCCCTGTATATAACTTGAATTATTTCATTCACTCATTTCCATGTCAATTTATAACCAACCAACCCAACACCATCCCCTTGAGTGGGTTCAAAAATCATTTCATGAACTAACAAAGAAGGGGATAACTTAGCTTATAGCATGGTTTAGCTAAGAAAAAAAAAAAAAACCAAGGCTCAAATGAGTTTTTCTATGGGAGAATTCAAGGTAGGCTCTTTAGAGGTCAATGAGCTATTCCTAAGTGCCCTTATCGCTTTCATATACCAATCCTACAAGAATGTGGTCTCAAAATGTATTAAACAAGCAAATTCTAGAATGGACACTCTACGTTTGATACCCTCAATTAAAAGAAATATAGAGCACTATTTAAATGGAAGTGCTTTGGCACAAAAGCGTGACAAAAGGCTTTTGTGTTTATTCTTAAATATTCTTCATTTGATGTAGCCAATGAAAAACACTTCACACAATTCTTTTTTAGATGCCACTAGTGCTAATTTCTCCTACTTATCTCAACTTACACTAAAAATTCCTATTAATCTAAAGGATATCACAAGACAACAATTAGAAAATTCAACTGGTACCACGGGATAATTCAAATATTTTTCTTAGGACACACTAACGTCATTCACAAGTTTCGGTGTTCAATAAAAATTGTCAGCCCCCAAATAAAACTTTTCAACCCCTACACATCCACATTCCAGCACATTAATTCCAATTTCAAGAGGAAAGAGAGCACGTCCCTGAAATGTGGGATGGTGTCAAGGCCTGCTAGAAGGGTGGCGAAGGTGGAGGCAACGACGGAGTTTGTAATGGAAGAAGCCTTCTATACCCCGTTGTCCTTGGTTGAACCATGGTGATGAGATGGGAGATGCGTGAAGCGCTCTTGTGTATATGTGAAAAATATGTTATCCACCCACTCCAGCAAGCAGAATCATCAAAGGTAATGTCATATTTCATAAACATGCTAAACACACATGTATTCACCTACTTGTACAGATGTTGAGTAATGTACCAGCTAACACTTGGAAAGCAAAAGCAACAAACTAGAAACTGCAAACAAGAGATACGTGTAGGGAGAAGAAGAAACGTGCTGACCCTAATAACAAAACGCATAAAAGATCCATCAACAAAACGAAAAAAGGATTACCTCCATTCTGATCCTAGATCCAGCACTAAGTAATGAACAATATTTGATCAATAAAAATCACTACTCTAAATCTACATTATACATAAAAACAGTGGATGATAACTTAATGCTATTTCAATAATAAATAAAAATTTGTTGAAAATAAAAGTTTTAATAGAATATAAAATATTTAATAATCCAAAATTCCTTTACACTACATAGATAAAAGTGTTAAAAGACATTTACACCCTTAAGGACTATATTAATTAATAATCAAAACTAATAAAAACGTGAGTAAGGAACTAATTAACTAAAAGAGAGTGAAAAGCTAATTAAATGGTAAATATAGTAGAGATTATTTTAGCCACTCAATATTATGACAACCAAAAGTTAATTATTGTAAGGGTAGAAACTTAACAAATAGTACTATCAATGAAAGCATACTCAATTTGGGTGGATAATTTAATTTGGTATAGTTATACATTTACTCAAGAAATATTAATAAATTATGGAAAGAGTTCAAAGTACTTCTAGTATGTCCTTTTGATTGCCTAAATAACGTTTTCAGTTTGAATTGAAATATATAAATCACCAATTTTAATAATAGAGATAAATATATGCTATTCTCTACAAGTAAAATGAGAATGATCATGAAAATACATTTTTTTAAATATGATGATGGAATTTATAATTTTAAATCTATTAATTATATAATTTAATCAATATATTTAATTTGTGGTGTGAACCCCATTTTAACCCTACATTTTATTAATATGTGATACTCGCATGCGGACTTATACATACTAAATGATTTTTAATTTAAAATATGATGATGGAACTTAAATTTTTAAATCTATCAATTATATAAAAATACATATAAGAATTTTTAACTAAAACCATACAGTGGAGGTTTATCAACATTAAAATACCATAACATACTACAATTATGTATCTTGAAAAGCATATATACTCACAAATAACAGAAATATCATCTAGGTAGTTCAAATTTCGCAGAAAAAATTGTATGAAAAATTTAAGAGAAAAAAGCATAAATAAGATAAATATTCACCATTACTAAAATTAAGAAAAAGTAAGGAAAGATTGAAGTTTTGTGAAACAATAACAAACTAATGGTACAAGACTAACCATGAGCCCAAGCGTACAAAAATCCTGGAGGAAACATGAACAACATTTTTGGTTGTACAAGACAGGTGAAGGGTTCTAAAACTCCTTTATTTATATTATTTTCTTTTCTATTTCTTTTTTCTTTCTTTTTCAGAATCTTTTTTTTCTGTTTCATCTTCCTTTTTCCTTTTTTTTTTTCCTTTATGTTTCATCAATTTTCTTTCTTTTCTCTTTTTCCTTTTCATTTCCTCCTTAGTCTCTGAGCTGAACAATTATTCATTTTCTTGACAAAAGCAGTTTTCAATAGCATATAATTCTTCCTTTTGGAGTGGAACAATGAAACATATACTTACCATTCAACTACTAGTTAACTATAACTACTACTGAATAAAACAAACAACGAAAGATGGAAAAAGAAGAATTGTCTACTACAAACAAAATAAACTAAATGCTCACACTTTCAGCGAGACTTCAATCCACCATTTGGTGTCCATTTTCAGGAAAAGCTCCAAATCCTTTTCGGCTACCTTTAAATCACTGATCTGCACCAATAAATCAAAATTTTGGAAGTTCCAACTAAAGTATTTGTCTTTATCAAAAAGTAGAACTACGTTCTACAGGGCTTTGCACCTCTTTTTGATCTAATACTATTGTCACAATGAATGTTAAGCTCCAATATCTCATTTCTTTATTACAAGATAGATTGTCTATCACGTCACTCTAATCTAATAGGAGTAATATCACATAATCCATAGAGAACACAAGCAACAGAAAATCAAAATTTTGGAGTTTTTAAGTCAAATCTTTGTTTTTTCTTTTTATGAAAAAAGTATTTCATATCAGAAATTAGTTCTTTGCACCTCTTCCTCATCTAATAAGAATCAACTGTCATTAATACCACATCAAAAAGACTCAAAAGATTGAGTATAAACAACCAATAGGTATCAATACAGACAAAATAGATTCACGCCGCACAATAATTTGTCGATCTATTCATAATAGAATATGCCATAAACTGTCAGAAATCACATTAAAAAAGCTACCATTCGAGAATTATAGAAAAGTATCAAAATGTCAATAAGGAGAATCTAAAAGTTAAACTACATCTCGTGATAATCAAGGTATGCAAGAACCTAAGAAAGCAAGAAACTCTATCACATAATACTCGAGGGCAATTGCTATTCAAAATATAAGTAGCAAAAAGAGTGTCAGCAAACTCTTGCTTTTCTTCTTCTCCTATCTCTCTTTTCCTTTTCCCATGTGTTTTCAATATAAGTTGATTATAAGGCTCCAACAATCATATGTAAAGAGGGCCTATAAGTTCATTTTCTTGAAAAACTCTCTACAAATGGAGATTAAACTCACTAGAAAAAATATAACATTTAACTATAGTTAATTGCTATGGTTAAAACTAAATAGCCAATGTAAAAAGTCAATAACCACAGCGATGCAATGCTTGTTGGCCATCGTTCGTGATGGCTAAAAACCATGACAAAAATATTTGCCATTGCTAAAAATCATTTTCATGGTGGATAAGTTGAGTATTTGTATCGATTTTTGTTTAGCCATGGTTAATAACAATTATTTACAACGACTTTAGTCCATAGCCAATAAAATCGTAGGCAACAATAATATTTTTTCTAGTGAATATTCATTCAAGGTGCTTTGCCAGATTACAATATTTGATTTGAAATTAAGACATTACGCCCTAGGACTAACGTTATAAAAGTCCAAATTAGACCTTGAAAGATTGTAGAGTTTGATTGGGTATCTTACAATACTAAGCCCTCAAACCAATATTATAAACTACTATACGTGGCACATTCAAATGTGTGTGTACAATTATTTTTTAACAAATAAATAAACTAGCTTAAAAATTATTAAAAATATAAAAAAAATGAGAAAATAATGAAAGAAAATGAGAGAATAAAATAGGATGTGGACGTTGATAAGAGAGAAAATGAGAAGTTGGGAAGTGGAGAAAAATAAGAAGTTGACAAAGAGAAAACAATAATAAAATACTTGTAATTGTGGCACATCTTATGTATGTGCATAAATTTTAAAAAAATATTTAATATAAAATATTTTTATAAATGATATTATTTACATTTTGTAAAGTCCAAAATTTACCTAAAATAAGATAAAATGCATGAGGAAAAAAAACTTCCAAAGGTAGTTATGAAAGATCATGGGGAAGTTAAAAATAGTTAATTAATTAATTTTTTTTTTTTAAAAAAATGACAGACCAAATTAATTTGGACACCAAAGAGGCCCTCTCCAATAATAATATAGTATAGATTATGTTGAAAGATTAACTCAAGACTTACTAGAGAAAGGCCCAACAGACAAGGAGGGCCCAAAAGCCAAAACCCAATGGCCCATTCTTACCACCCGACCCGGACCGACCCAGTCACTTTTATATCCACTCAAAACCTAACCCTAAGTCATTTTTGCTCTCTCTTCTCCTAACTGCTGCTGAGCCGCTGTAGCTCTCCCTCTTTCTCCTTCCATCTACTTCACTCTCCATCACCGGGATATGGAGGAGATCTCTTCCCATAGATCTGCCTCCTTCCTTCGGTGGAATCATATGATTCCATCTTTACTTAGATGGAGGATGACTATAAAAGGGACTCCTATATTCCACCGGAAAAGTGACAGAATAAGTTTCTGCTTTCTCTTGAGATCTTGAGATGTTTCTTCGTAAAATCCTTTATACCCTCTGTGGGATATTTGCGGTGACGATAGTGGTCATTGTTGGGTTGCCGGTTTTTTGGCCCGAGGTGCAACCGTTTGTTGAGCGCCGGCCTTCAGTAGTCGCACCCTGTTGTAACTGGTTCGTGGCTCTCTGAGCCTGTTATAAATCGGATCTGTTCCTATTATTGTTCATCATTGTTTATATCTCGTTTGATTTCTCTTTTTCTGTATTATTCCCAAAAAGTTAATTGTATATGATAAGGGTTCTCGAACCTGCTCCCCCGTTGTAATTTTGTGACTATGATCTTAGTGATCCACTTAGTGGTGTGTCCATTTAACAGATTAAAAAAAAAAAAATGGTAGACCAAATTGCGAAGAGACACCAAATTGGTGCTCTCACTTAATATAATAATAATAATAATAATAATAATAATAATAATAATAATAATAATAATAATAATAATAATAATAATAATAATAATAGATAGTATAGACTAAAAGATGACACATGTAAAATTAATATTTTAGTTATCAATTTACATTTTTTCAATTTATATTTTTGAAATTCATTAAATTTAATTATTTAATTTTAAGTATAAATAATTAATTTAACTGATATTGCTAAGTATATCAAGTGTTTATAAATATCAAAGTGTAGTGTATCAACCACTTAGATTCCCTTGTTATAGTCAATAATTATAGCTAATCAAGTTGCACCACATGGATTATTCTTGACAAATACTTGATATTTATCACTTTTAGAAAATTATACAAATATTCAAGGGATAGTATCAAGTAAATCAGTCGGATATAACAAATATTAATATTTATCTCTTTAAAAAAATGTTGAATAAGCCAATTATGTTATAGAAATTTTTTGATTATTTATCTTTTTAAATAATCATAAAAAAAATTATATAAAAATGTTCAAATAGACTATCACTCAAACTTTTCAAACACATATGTAAAGAGGGCCTTTAAGTTCATTTTCTTGAAAAATTCCTGATGAGGAGAAAAATATTATTTACAAAAAGATCCTCCAACTTATGGAAAACTATACAAGCACCCCCAAAGGGAAGTTGAAGAGGAAGTTGAAGGAAGTTAAGAAATGGAGGTTAAAAAAGGAGTGGGCGCGTGAAATGACCATCATGCCCTCGGCAGATCAATTCTAGGCCGTAGGATCAAAGGGTTAAATTGTAATTTCACCCCCCAAAAATTACTATAAATAGGGGGTGAATCCATTTGTAACTTTACCTTTTATATATGAAAATTACACTTTACACGTTTTCTTTACTTTCTCTAGCTTTTCGTGCCAATTTGGTGATAACGTGCATAGGCTCTACTTTTTCCAAAATATACACCATCAGCTTGGCGCCGTCTGTGGGAAAGAAGTCTAGGCATTGAAGATGAACACCAGATCAAGGGCGAGAAGCGTGAACGTAGGACAAGAGGACCCTGGCAGACGAGAGGGAGTGGAGCAGGGCCACGCCCTGGCAAATCCACCAGCACCAGTTCATAGGATGGAGGACCAAGGGGAGGAGCAAGGTCGCGCCCTAGAGAGTCCTCCACCACGAAGCCGAGAGGAAGCAAGGCACAAGGAGGTTGAGGTCCCGCCACCTCAACCAGTCATCCAGATTACTCAAGAGGCCCTTCAACAGATGATAGAAGAGGCGTTAGCTCAGGCTGCCGCGAGGGCCGTGGCTCAGTATATCGTTGGACAAGCAGCACCCCCACAACCCCTTCGCCATCTTGGGAGGGGACATGAGGCACACGCAAGAGAGCAGAGGCCTGAGGAGGCTTTTGAAGGCATGGACTTCGAGGAAGAGGTCAACAGCAGGGCCACGCAGCCCGGGGACGTCTTTTATCCTTCACCCCCACGGGGAGCGGGAGGAGATGAAAATTATTTCCTTCGTCCATCACGTGGAGGGCAAGAAGACAATTTTTATCCCCCTCGAGGGGGGAGGCCGCCAGCACATGGAGGGGGATATGACGAGAGAGAAGCCCCTCCCCTGCACGCCTTCCCTAACTCGCTGAGGCATACGGGTTATCCGGCGCGACCTTTGACAGTGGCGCCTCCTCGGAGGAGCCCATTCGCTCCCCACATCTTGGCAGAAGCTATTCATCCGGGAGTGAAGATTCCAAGTTTGACCGAGTATAGCGGAGTAGGAGACCCTCAGGATCACCTCGACCGCTTTATGGCTAGAGCCGACCTGCTGGACATCAGCGACGTGGCATATTGCAAGTTATATATCACACTACCCTTTCAGGAAAAGCCATGGCATGGTTTAACCAGCTACCACCCGGGACTATCGAGTCATTTGAACAGCTTTCGCAGCGCTTCTTGCACCACTTCTCGATCAACAGGCGGTACCCAAAGACCGCATCATACTTGTTTACTATAGTCCAGCGGGAGAATAAGTTTTAAGAGAATATGTGCAGCGCTTCTCGCAAGCAGTGCTAGAAGTCCCGCAAGTGAATCCTGAGCTCTTGGCCAGCATCATGCAGCAAAACCTGAGAAGAGGGCGATTCAAGGAATCGGTGGCAGGGGAAGCCCCCAACGACTCAGGAGGAGCTATTGCTTCGTGCAGAGAAGTACATCATCCGGATTGAGGAAACAGTGGGTTTGCGACCGGCAAATCCCCTTAAAAGGAAAGCTGATGAAGAAGAAAGGAGATTTCCTCCCAAGTCGGAGGGAATCCGGCGAGAAAGGAAGCCACCAATATCGGGGGAGTTAGTGAAGTATACCCCATTGAACGCTCCGCGAGTCCAGATTCTCGCAATAGCTGAACAGCAAGGGCTTGTGAGATGGCCCTATCCGATGAAGGATAATCCCCATAGAATGAAGTCTGAGGAGTACTGTCACTTCCATAAGGATCGAGGCCATAGCACAGAGGAATGTCGCCATTGAAAATAGAGATTGAGAAACTCATCAGACACGGATACCTGAAGGAGTTCGTGGCCAAAATGAAACAGGGACCTTGGGAGGTCACCCGAGAAAATAAGGGGCCGACGCCCCGCCTTGAGATAAGAGATAAGGAGGAAGAGGATCATGAGAAAAAAGATAACCTCCCGACAGCTAGAGTCATTGGAGTCATTTCTGGAGGCCCGGCGGGAGGAGATTCAAGACGAGCTAGGAAGGCGGCCGCCAGAGCAGCAGGAAATGTTTCTAACCAAGTAGCCTGCAGCGAGCTCAAGGGAGTGCCTCAAGCACATCTCGAGGGGGAAATAGCATTTAATGATCAGGACTTGGAGGGGAATCTTCCCTCCTGCAACGAGGCAATTGTGGTGGCAGCGTCAGTATCGAACTTCTGGGTGAGGAAAATTCTGATTGACAGCGGGAGATCAACTGACATCCTGTTTTTACAAGGTTTTTTCCTAGATGAGGATTGACAACATACAGCTCACGCCCGTCAATACCCCCTTGACCAGCTTCAGCGGAGATGTGGTCGTGCCTTTAGGGGAAGCCACTTTGCCAATTTCGATTGGGTCATATCCCAAGCGTGTGACCCGGTTTGTAAAGTTCTTGGTGGTGGATGCACCTTCGGCCTACAATGCTATCTTGGGGAGGCCAAGCTTGAATCTCTTCCAAGCCGTGATATCCACTTATCACATGAAAGTGAAATTCCCCACACCAGAAGGAGTGGGAGAGATGGTGGGAGACAGAAAACAAGCCCGGGAGTGTTATGCCAGCACGCTGAAATCATCAGCGGAATGCCGTGAGAGGAATGGCGAAGGAAGCAGTGCTGGGTTGACCGAAAAGGAAACCCGAGAGAGAGAGTTGGGACAGAGGAGCTCCATGGAGGAGCAAACAGAAGAAACCAGGAGAGAAGCCAAAAAGAAGAAGGTGGAGGAAGAGAGAATAGAAGCTTTTGAGGAGATCAAGATGGTTGAGCTCCTGGGTGACCCTAAGAAGGCGTTAAAGGTAGGGTCGCTGCTAAGCGAGCGAATAGAACATGTCATTGTCGATTTTTTGCAAAAAGATCAGTAGACGCGTTTGCATGGAAGTTGTCCGATATGAAAGGAATAGATCCTGAAGTAATGGTCCACAGACTCAACGTGGATCCAAAAGCAAAGCCGGTGAAACAGAAGAGGAGAGCATTTGGGGTAGAGA